>JAJJWX010001290.1:1200000-1658163 GCA_023529315.1 Papaver bracteatum
AGACTTAAATTTGAATCTATCGCTGAAGAAGATCGTGTTGAAAGAGATTCTTGGATGGACCAGTATAATAGATTAGATAATCTCAACACATATTCGATCGATCAAATAGATAATCTTACTAATGAGAATAATCAACTATCGCAAAGTCAAAATTTATTAAGTAACGAGGTTACTCGTCTCTCATATTTGTTAATCAAGTCTAACTTGGCGGTAGAATCTTTATCAGATGAAAATAGAACTTTATCCCAAGAGAAACATAGATTTTCAAGCTTGATGGCGATTTCTTCGCATCAATTGAGTAATCTACAAAGAATATGTGATAATCAAGAGCGATTTCTTCGCTCCCTTAAAGATGAACTCAAGGAAGTAACTGAATCATCTGCCGCTGAGAAGGATAAATTTATTAAGGGTAGATTAACTCTTAGCTTAAAGGCAAGCAAGATTCAAGACCAATACTCTCAATTATAGAAATCTCATTCTTTATTAGCAAAGGAAAACTCGTATCTACGCACCAAAGAAGAAAACATGAAATATCGTCTGAAGGGTATGGTTGGCGATAAATTTGATGACGCTATGAACCAATGGGAGAACTGTTTCTTTACATTAATCCAAAACTTAACCTCTCAAAAAGAAGGTAGTCAATTGACTGCCTCATTTGTTGATCTTTCTGTCAAATTTTATGTAACGTTTCTTGCGAGATCTTTGTCTGAATAATATTTAATCATTTTTGTTGCTCGCAGAATCTGAAAAAAGTCTTCATTCTACCATCGCTGATCTTACTGATAAGTTGGACAAAGTTCGCAAAGAAAACAGGATTCTCACTTCCGATTTTATAGAAGCTCGCGATAAGGTAGAGGGAAGACTTGATTATCTCGAGTACTTAAAAAATATAGAAATTAGAAATCATGACGGAGGTTTCCTTCGCAAGGTTCACCTTAGTGCTGAAGTTCTTGTGAATGATATTATGATATCCCATTCTCTCCCTCCTGTTCTTCCTATAAAAGTTGATGATGATGAAATACCTCTTCCTATGGACAAGGATTTAGAATATGTACCTGTTGAAGAAGATGTGGAAGAAGATATTTCTGATGATAATCCAGAAGAAGAATAAAAAAGTTCCCCCAGAGAAGGAGAAACTCGTAATGAGAAAAATGTTGGTGATGCTGAAAATAATGGCAAAAATCCTAAGTCTGGCGAGACCATCGCTGAAGCTTGAATTTCATTCTTGCTTTCTTTTCCTTCTTCTTTCTTGCGAGCAATGTAACTTTTGCAACTTTTAGAATTCAACCTTTAATTTAGTTTACTTTGAATATTCTCAAGGAAGATAATGAGATCTTATTTATTCATTCCCCTACTTGCCCTTCATTAACTTTCTTGAGATGTTGAATTATTTCATGTATCTTCTTTTTGCGAACTATGTGACTATACCTCTTGCGAAAGTAGGAATATATCTGTGATGTAATGAATTCTTGTGATATTCTTAAAATTCTGAAGAATGCTGCCTTCTCATATATTCTCATGCGATGAACAAATATTTCCTGCATTCTGAAAATAGTTAATGTTTAATATTATTCTGTTGGTCTTATTTTGCCTTCCTAGTTAAAGGTCTTATTTTGCCAAAATTTTCTTTTTGCGACAAAATCGCAGGACATCTCTACATTTGCATGTAAAAATCCATTGATCTTGCCTTATCCATTTTTCTTTGAATTTTCTGCGACAATATGACAGATCTAAATCCTCTAGCGAGAATACCATGACATTGCCGTCTTGCGATGAAATCGCAGGACGTCTTTACATTTTCATGTAAAAACCCATTGATCTCATCTAAACATATCTCTTATGGCTTGTTGCCTCTGTATAATTTACGTCACGCGACAATATGACAGGCCTAAATGTTCTTGCGATCATAAAACCCCATGACATTGCCGTCTTAAGACACTTATCAGCTCCCTAATGGAGGGTGTCGCACTTATCTTCCCCCTGGTTTCCCCTTCAAGGAGGGCACATCGGCCATACAAGACTAGATCCTCCCATCCAGATTTTCCAACAACCATCTATTTTCGCAGCCTCTTGTCCTTTATGCCTATATGGCTTATAGTTACAAGACTGCACCCTATGTGGAGTTTTCTTCGGGCCAAGTGCATCATAGCCAAGACATACCAAGAATGGCCAGGGTAGTTTCGTACGCCCCGGGAACCCTTGGCTTAACCGTGTACCTCGGCGCCTTGGTCATACTTTTCACTTCTTAGAAGAGATCGTCGATCGTCCAACTAGGGTATAACCTTATAAAGTTGGAAATCCAAGGTCTCTCTCTTGGATGGGTTTTCTTTAACCCCAACGTCTCCATGACTCAGGATCCAGCAGCGGTATAACCTTACCCCTGAATCATGTTAGTAGATACCCCCTTATATGACGTACTTTAGGTCTTATATTTGCCTCTTGCGAGATTGTACTCGTGAACTAAGGTGTACGCCATAAAGGTTCGTCCCATTCTTTTAATCTCTGCGAAATTTTATTCGCTTTTCTTGCGATTATTATCACAGCTCTTGCTTTGCTTTGTAATAGAGAAAGAAGAATTTATTATCTATTTCATCATACAATATACCAGTATCTCTTACCTCGCAGAAGCTGTCATTGATAATACCTTTTCAAGTATAGTCTATTCCATGGTCTATCAAGTCTTTGACCAATATTTCTCCCTTCAGGATCCATTAATTTGTATGCCCCAGTTCCAACTATCTCTTTAATGATGTATGGTCCATCCCATTTTCTCGCCAATTTTCCACCATTTTCTAGCTGATAACTCGGTGTTTCTCGCAACGCTAAATCACATGGTTGGAATTTTTATTCTTTAACACGTTTGTTGTATTCGCGAGCTATTCGTCGCTGATAATTTTCCATATGTTACAAAGTCTTTTCTCTTTTATCTTCTAATTCATCCAATTTGTTTAGAATCATTCCAGCACTTATATTTATATCCCAAGCCTCTCTTTTTGTTGTAGGAATAGCAACTTCTGTTGGTAACACAACGTCAACCCCATATGTCAAAAAAAAGGTGACATTCCATTAGCTTCTCGTCTAGTTGTATTGTAAGCCCATATGACATTATGCACTTGCTCGCACCATGTCCTGTGATATCCTTCTAGCTTCTTTTTTAAGATGTCTGTGATTGTCTTATTAGTTGCCTCAGCATGACCATTTGCTTTTGGATATAAAGGAGTAGATTTTCCACATTTGGTTTTAAATGCATTAAGTAACAATTCTATATTCTACCCTTCAAACTGCTTTCCATTATCAAACACCAACTATGCTGGAATTCCAAAACTTCAAATTATATTCTCAAATATGAATGTAAAAATATCTTTATCGCGGATATGTTATACTGCTTTTACTTCTCCCCATTTTGTGAAATAATCTGTTGCTACAATTAGATATCTTCTTTGTCCAGAACCATGTACAAATGGTCCCATAATATCTAATCCCCATTTTCCAAAATGCCATACACTTGTTGAAGATGAAATGGTGCTCCTGGTGCATGTATCTTCTTTCCAAATCGCTGGCAATCTTCACAACGCCTTGAGAGTTGCTTTGCATCTTCATGCATATATGGCCAATAATAGCCTTGCATTTTTGTTCTATATGCCAAAGATCTTCCTCCATTGTGATTACCAGCATCACCACTATGCAACATTTTTAACACATTTTGTCATTCTTCCCTCGTCAAACATCTTAGCGATGGTCCACTAAAAGATCTGCGATATAATACTCCATATCTTAACTCATAATTTGTTGCCCTACTTTTTAATTTATGTGCTTCTAATCGATTTCTTGGGATTTCTCCTCTCACCAAGTAAGCATGAAGATCTGCTCGCCAATCTGTATTATTGATTTTTGATTCTTCCTCGCAAGCTTCTATCATCATCACATCCGTCTCTTCTTCTTCTTTGTTTATCGATGGTAATAAAAGTGTTTGAATTTTTATGCATCTCGCGGCTGGGTTTGTTATCATGCTGGATATGAAAGCAAAAGCATCTGCAAGCCTATTATCTTTCCTTGATATGTGTCTCCATTTTATTTTTGGGATTCTCGCAGACAATTCTTCAACAAGTCTTTTGTACTTTCTCAAAGATGGTTCATTTGTTGTATATTCTCCTTTTATTTGGCGAATAACCAATTGTGAATCGCTAGTGATTCTAGCATTTTCCAGCTTCATTTCTGTAGGTACCGAATATCGCAAGACATTAGCTTACGAACATTGTAATAAATATAAGAGGAAAGAGTTACAAAACGATGCGATGACATAGGAAGCACAGGGAAGTATAAAGATTTGCGAAGGTAGAATAATCTTACGAAGATGTATTGCGATACTTCGTAATACATAAACAGCTGTACAAATTTCACTATAAATAGGAGTTCAAATGTAAAATTCGAGAGGTTCTTTTAGTGAGTGTTAGAAAATATCTTAGGAAATAGAATAGAGAAAGTTGTAACTATTCTAGTTCCATTTAGATACTTTTATGTAATCAATTGAGAGAATTAATAAGAAATTTGTCATTCATCATCAAGAACTTCTTAAGTTTTACAAATTCTACTGAGGGTGTAGTTGTAGGTTATTCTGCAACTACATAATTGGCGCTAGAAATAGGGACTTGAAGAATTCCTGCATCAGAGAAATGGCAAGAAGAAGAAACATATCATAACCATTAACTGCAGTAAGAAGAAGTGTAAGAATCGCAGGAGGAGAAGCAAATATGACAGGAGAACCTAGTAGGAGAGGGAGTAATCGAAGAAATCAAGCTCAACAAACAATAGATTATGATCAAGTGAGTATACACACTTGGAGAACTGATACACCAGCAGAAGAATATAGAGCACCACAAATCCGAAAAAATAGGAGACTGATGGGAGGAACAATTCTTGAAAGAGAAAGGGAGGTATTAGAAACATTGAGACAAGGAATTCAAGAAGAACGAAGGTTTGAAGCTGAAGAACGTGCTAATCTAACAAGACAAAATCAGGAATTGAGGAGGGAAAATGAGATGTTACAGAGGAGGAAATCTCAAAGTGTTGCAAGATAAAATGTTAGACCAGAGAGAGAAGGACAAAATTCACCAACAATCAATAATGAAAGTACTATGCAAGGACAAGCACAGAATCAAGTTGAAAGAAATCAAGAGAATCGCTTCATTTTAGTACCAAACCACGAACAAAACATGGAGAATTTACGAACCAGGCCAAATCCTAGAGAGAACAATCAGAATGGTGAAGAAAATTGAGGGGAAGAGTCAGCTGAGGGACAACAAGCAGTACATCAAAACAATTACGAGAATGGAGTAAGAAGACGTGAAGAGGCTCGTAACAATCAAAATATTGAGTGTGAAAGAATTAGGAGAAGAGTTGGAAATCAACAAAAAGAAATGGCGAGGAATGAACCAAACTTTCGAAATATAATACAAGCAAATCAAGAAGAAATAAATCACAGGAGGAGGAGAAATGAAGAAGAAGAAATTCCTGATATTCGCATGAGAAGGATGAGAAGAATAGAAAGGGAAGAACAAGAATTTCAAGATGCTCTGCAACAAAACAATTGTGATAATATAGAAAGAAGATATTTGCAAAATTGTGCAAATGAAAACATTAATGAAGAATATGATAGAATGCGAAGGATCGCAAGAGAAGAGACGCAAGAACGTAGAAGAAGAGAGGCTGCGTTGAAGAGGCCAATGGATGAGAATTCTGAGGCAAATGCACGGATTTTCCGAGAATTAGAGGAAATGAGAGGGATGATAAACAATAGAAGAGGAGGAGATAGAAGGCAATTAGATGAAGCAATAGAAGAAGCTGCGAGGACTCTATTTGCTAGAGAAGCACAATTGGGAGGGATTCCACCAAAATGCAATCTGCCTACGCTTACCAGTATCTTTGATGGGACTTCATGTGCTATTCAGCACATTAAAGCATATATAAGATGCATGTTACAATGGGAGAATCACGATGCTGTATTATGCAAGTACTTCGCATCAATCTTAACAAGAGAAGCTCTAAAGTGGTTCGAAGGACTTCCTAAGAACACTATTACATCATTTAATCATTTACAAGCAACTTTCCTTGGAGCATATATCACAAATCATTCCTCACGACTTGGTATTGAAGATGTGTTTGGTTTAAAACAAAGAATTGGTGAAAGTTTGAAGAATTTGGTAAGAAGATGGAAAACTATGTGCAGTGATATGGCAGGGCACGTAGATGAGAGATATTTGATTCTGTCTTTCATAAATGCGATGTTCGCAACTGAACAACTATATGTTCAAATCTTCCGAAGAAATAATTCCATAATGATGACAGAGTTACGAGAGTTGCAAGAGGAGTACATTACATTAGAGGAAAAGCAAAACAATATGGAATCATACCCAGTAGCAAACACTAACAATCAAGATACAGGAGCAAACTTACTTCCTAAAATAATTAATGTTGTAGCAGGTACTTCGCAAACTTCTTCGCAAATTTCAGAAGAGAAGAAAATCAATAATAGCCAACCAAAAATGGTAGCAATGGGAAGCAAAGACCAAGAAGAGTATGATAGAGAGAGGAATTTATATAATCGAGGAGGAAATAACCAGATCCCAAGATTAGATCAACAACAAGAAAATTATGGGGGACAAAGGCAAAATTATTTTGGACAAGGGAATCAGAGACAAAATTATAACAATGGTCAAGGAGGTCAAAGAATGATAAGAGAAGAAATAAAGTTGCCACCTTTGAATACAAGTGTAGAAAAGATATGGCAGGAAATTATCCTGATAGAACATATACCAACTCCATGGAATATGGGAAAGGAACCACCAATGGGTCCAAGAAGTCATGAATTTTGTTCGTATCATCATTTTCATGGACATTCTAAAAATAACTGCAATAATATCAAGAGGATTATCTTGAGAATGATTGATCAAGGAAAACTGGATCACTTTTTACTTAAGCAAACACAGTCGCAACAATTTCCACAGGCTCTAGTCATAACTCGCAGGGAGAACACAGTACAAGAAAAGGGAAAAGAAACCCTACATATAGAAGTGGGATCAAAAGCAAGGAATGTTTTCTGTAATTCTATTGTTCACTCATATAAAACCATAGAAGATTTTCATGATAATGTGTTAAGTAGGGTATATGCGAGGGATGGTGAAGGAAAGGAGATAATGAACATCGCAAAAATTTCGCGACTTGAAGATTGGAAGAAGCGTGAAATTTATTTTGAAGCTACTGAAATTCCAGAAGGTTGTAAAGTACATGATAACCCATTGGTAGTAAGGTTAGAAATCTGCATGAATATGGAAGAAAGTGAAGATGATATGGAGGAAGAATCAATTGGTCTTAATAGAATTTTGATTGATACGGGAAGTTCTGCCAATATCCTCTTCTATTCTGCTTACAAAACTATGGGGGGAAAAGACGCAGATCTAATACCTTCTACCTACAGGATTTATGGTTTTAATGGAACTGCTAATAAACCCAAAGGAGAAGTAAGCATGCGAATTCCTTTAAGTGGAATGCGAACTGAAATTCTGTTTTGCGTTGTTGATGTCGAATCACCGTATAATGCTTTGATAGGAAGACCATGGCTTCATGGAATTCTGGGCGTAGCTTCCACTCTACATCAATGCATAAAGTTTCCTCATATGAAGGGTGTTGGAGTTATCAAGGGTGATTGGGCTGAAGGGAAGAAATGTTACGATACAGAGGTAGAAGTTTGCGAAGGAAAAACTACTGAAAAAGAAAGTTGGAGAAAAAGAGCAAAGGCTGTAAAAAGAAGTGAAAATTTAATGGCAGAGGATTAAGGCACGAAAGAATAAAATTGCAATGTTAATCATACATGAAATTTATGATGATAACAAAGGGTTGTGATTTGCGAAGAAAGAAAAAAGAAGGTAATGAAACAAAAAGGTAATCAATATGCTTTGCGGCTAATGGATCCAGAAGGGAGAGACATGGGTTTGAGACTTGGTAGACCTTGGAATAGACTATATTTGAAAATGTATTATCCATAAAACTCATGATAAATTTTACAAATATTGTTTGCTCGCAGGAAATTTGCAAAAGTTACGAATTTCAAAAATTTTATTGCGATTAACTTTCATTAAAGAAAGACGCACACATCAATTTGCGAATAAAAGACCGCAACTGTGATCAGCTTTCAAAAAAGAAAGAAAGCCGCAGAAATATTACACAGGCAAACCTTTGTGGAGTACACCTTAGTTCGCGAAGCAACATTTCGTAAGAGGCAAAGTCCTAAAGTACGTCATTTAAGGGGGTACCTATAATCATGGCTCAGGGACACCGGAACACCACCAAGGATCCTGAGTACATGGAACTTTTATGGGGTACAACCCAATAACGGGGTACCTATCCGGGTTAGACACCTTGGATTCTCACCTAATCTTGCGACATTACGCAATATTATGCGATGTAACATGATTTAGGATGAGCGACTAAGGCATACTGTCTTTCCCAAGAAGTGAAGAAAACGATCAAGGCGCCGAGGTACACGGTTGAGTCAAGAGTGCCGGGTGGGCTTGAAGCACATCTGCCATTTTTGACAAGTCTTGGCAAATGATGCACTTGGCCCAAAGATACCCCATAGGGTGCAACCTCGTAACTATTAGCCCTATAGGCAAAAAGGATAAGAGGTTGCGATCAAAAGCTGGTTGTTTGCAGAACCGGATGGGAAGAGCTAACCTTGTATGGTCGATGTACGCTTCCTTGAAGGGGCAACCAAGGGGAAGATAAAGGGCAGCACCCTCCATTAGGGAGCTGATACGTGCTATAAGACGCAAATGTCACGAGGCTTTTGTTTGCAAGAACATAAAGGCTTGTCATATTTGTGCAACAACTGAATTTCTGCAAGCATTCTAAAAAATATATATATATATAATAATACAGAAAAAGAGAACTCGCAGAACATAACAAAGAAGTTAAGATGGGATCAATGAGTTATTACATGAAAGTGTAAAAACGTCCTGCGATTTCATCGCAAGACGATAATGTCATAAGGTTGTATATTCGCAAGAATGTTCAGACCCTAGTTAGAAATTCGCCGAACAATTCACGAATTATACGCGAATTGTTACGAACTGATACGTTTTCCGTATTATTCGCGTCCGGATCAAATTCCGAACCTGAAACGCGTATAATACCAGCCTCCCGAATAATGCGCGAACTATTCGGATTCGCGAATAATTCGCTAGTCTGATTCGGACGTGTTTGCAGCTGAGTTGACTCCCTGTCCGAGTTGACTCGTTAACCAGTTGAGTTGGCCTTCTATTAAAGCACTTCTTTCAAGGAAAAAAAGAAGACGTGAGGGGGGAATCGAACCTAGCTCCTATTGCTCCCCTCAAAGTCCATTTAACCAACTGTTCTACGGACTTGTGGTGATTAATAATCTACATATTCCCCATATAAACACTTACAACTTATTTTTCACCTATAGATATACAAAAATCAATATGTTATGGCTACAAATGTTAATCAATTTATTATATATATGAGCCGAATTTTGTGTGACGAATCCATATCTCTGAAACGAATAATACACGTATGTATGCCGTTCTGAATTACTGCCGAATCACGAACCGTTGACCGGATTTTTGACCGACCTCGACTTATGAAAAACCGAATAATACCCATACGTATGCCGTTCCGTACGTTATCCGAATCACGAATTGCTAACTAGGGTTCAGACTTGTCATATTATCGCAAATACAAAAATATTATCACAAAAGAGGTGGCAAAATAAGACCTTTACTTAGGAAGGCAGGATAAGACCACAACAATTAATGAAATTTATTCCGTCAATATCATTGAAGAATTTTTACAAGAATATATATCATGAAGTTATGACAAAGAAGGCAATTCCGTCAATATCATTGAAGAATTTTTCCAAGAATATATATCATGAAGTTCTAACAAAGAAGGCAATCCCATCAATATCATTGAAAAAAATTTACAAGAATATATATCACGAAGATATAACAAGAGATGCGATTTTACTCGCAATCAAAAACAAATAGTTCGTATTCATTAAATTTTACGAATTACATACTTCTTATACTTCTTCATATATTGAATATTTCTCCACAATTTGAATACTTCTTATAATTCTACAAGAACGTCTCATATTTAATATACTTCTTCAACGGATATTTCATATCAAATTTTGCGAAGGTTAAATACTTACTCATACATTGGATAATTCTTCACGGATTGAATACTTCTAATAATTCTTCAAAGATATTTTATATTTCTTATACTTCTTAAGGATATTTCATACCTCGTATTTCTTATATTTCAAAGGGAGGATTTCTAATTCACAATCGCAACAGGCTGAAGCTTCGCAAATTATATTGAGGCAGATATTCTAATACTTCCAACAATATTTGATCGTCTGAAGAGCAATAATAGGGGGATAGGGAATACTAAGTTAAGTCTTTAAGATATATTATTTCTCTCCACATGATCAAGTTATGCGAATAAGGGAAGCACTCAATCAAAGAAAAATCAATTCATCATCGCAAAATTAAGACATTAATACTAGTTAAACTTCAAAAAAGAAATTGTTGGTTGATCAAAAGTGCAGGAAAGAAGAAAGTATTGCATTCAAACAGACAATATGAAAAGAACTAGAGCAGATATACAAAAAAAAAAGTTATTTTTCAGGTGATTTATTCCCATCAAAATCATCTTCTTTTTCTTCTTCAGAGAGATCATCTTCAACTTCACTATCGGAGATTTCCAGATATGGAGTATCCTCAGGAATTTCTTCAGAAAGGAGCGTATGGTACTTCTTGAGAGGAATTTGATTGTCTTCACAAATCTTGCGAGTCATCTTAGCTCGGAAACGCTTGACATATAAGCTATGATTGTTCTGGGAAATTAGAAGTTGAGATCTTAAATTAGAAATCTTCTTGTTACGACTGGCAAGAATAGTTTCTAGATCATCATTCATCTTCGCATAATTTTCTGCAGCAAGGGAAGAAATTAAGGAATTGGTTAGCAACTTACGAAGGAAAAGTAATTAAAATACTTACCATTACAAAGAATTTACCTTCTAATTGTTTCTTATCATTACGAAGAGAAGAGTTTTCAAGCTTTAGTTGATTATTCTCCTCAAGAAGAGAAGAACTATCAGCTGCGATGCTCGCATATTGTGGATTATCTTCGTTACGGGATGTTAATTCTGCATTATCAATACTTAAATCCTCTACTTTCTGACGAAGTCTTGAATTTTCAACCTCTAACTTCTTACAACGGCTTAAAGTTTTCTTCTCAGCAATGGAATGACGTCTTTCCCAATCAGAAGTAGTTGCGCATCTAACCCTTCCAACCTGAACGAATAAAAAGGGTTAGAAATTAATGAAATAAGGGAAACAAACAAGGAATAGAAAAGAAACTTACCATACTCCCTAAAGCATATAATGTAGAAGGAGAGACGAATCTTGAAATTCCATTAAGAGAGTTGTTATTGAGTACAGTAGGAACTTTGCAAGCCTTCGCAATAAGCTTACGAGAATTCGCAGTAGGAGAGTTTCCTAACCCACGAGAAGAATGGAGAAAAGCCTCAGATACACGAACCATTGATGAATCAAAAGTTTCCATGTTACTATAATATTCATCTTCACCTACATCAGCATCATCATCATCATCTCCTTTATTAGAAAGGGTATCAGAATTAGAATTAAAGTCCTTCTCAGGAAATTTATCATCTTCATTACTTTGATCTTCATCAACATTCTCACTAGAAGAGATCACATTGGAGTAAGCATTAGTTGAGAGTTTCTTCTTCTTCCTCTCAAAAACAACATCCTCAAGTTTCCTTTTTCCTTTGCGAAGAGCATCATCTTGATTACCAGAAGTTTGGGTACTTTTCGCAGAGCGAAGTGTTCTTTGTCTCTCAGTTAACCTTTTGGAAGAAGTAGATTTCTTATTCTCACTCGCAGCAACCTCAGGAAGATCAGGAAGAGCCTACAAATTTAAATAAGGATAAGAAACAGAGGCAACAATATATTGTTTTAAAAACATATAAGAGTGTTTCTTACCTCATTTGAAAATAAGTTGAAGAATAACAAGAAAATAAGGAGATAGAGATACATACGTTTTTATCTTCGCTAGGCCAAGAAAAGACCCAAGGTTGATAGTTACGATCACGAAGGTTCGCAGGAAGATCTACTATCCCAGAAATGTAAGAACCCGATAATGCTAGAGGGTAATTATACCAATCTTCATCATGAGAATGGCGAGGGGTTCTGTTATTTCCTGAGGCATAATCAATGTCGTGCATGAGAAGGTCTTCTGCTGCGATATTAGATTTACGATGAAGACGAACACCCCAACGTTTATCTTCCTTCTTCGCAGGAATTAATGTGTAATTTTTAAAGAAACTCTCAACTGTATAATCAGCAGCGATAATCTCCATATCTCGAAATCCAGGTTTCCTAAGATCAACTGAATACAAAGATTTTCCAGTAGCACCACGAGTTGCGAATTCAACCAGAATGAAATCACCAGTCAATTGATAAATAGCACATGAAAAATTGGGGTGGGAAATAATTTCATAGAATAGAGGAAGATTGACATCATAAAGAGGAAGGGGAAGACCTGCGAGGATTTGACCTCGTGAGATTAAAATTTTCTGATCATTCCAAGTAAGATCAGTAAAGAGCTCCATACAGAGAGAAGACTTATTATCATGACCATCAATTTCTGAGAGAATGAGGTCCCTATCAGCAAGCTCTGCATTAATTTGTTCAATAGTTTTCTTCTTTGGAGCCATTGGGTAAAAGATAGAAAACAGAGAGGAAAAGAGGTGAAAAAAATAAGAAATCGCGATAGAAGAAAAAAGGAAGAAATTACAGAGGCAGAAGTGATAAGGAAGATGAATAGAATAAAAGAATAAAAAGAAGAATTAAAGATAGTATTTATAAAGAAGAGAGAGTTTGTGAAGGAAAAATTCATCAATGCGATTAGATGTGAACGGTTGAGAAGGACGGTTACGAAGCAACGTGTCAAAAATTCAATGAAAGAGAAAAATACGTGTTGCGAATCTAACAAGGTGGTGATAACCATATTAAATTTACAAGAAATAGAGATTCTCATGACATTCCTTCTTTGAAGAATTGACATGAGAAGAGGCAAGATGTAGGTACCGAATATCGCAAGACATTAGCTTACGAACATTGTAATAAATATAAGAGGAAAGAGTTACAAAACGATGCGATGACATAGGAAGCACAGGGAAGTATAAAGATTTGCGAAGGTAGAATAATCTTACGAAGATGTATTGCGATACTTCGTAATACATAAACAGCTGTACAAATTTCACTATAAATAGGAGTTCAAATGTAAAATTCGAGAGGTTCTTTTAGTGAGTGTTAGAAAATATCTTAGGAAAGAGAATAGAGAAAGTTGTAACTATTCTAGTTCCATTTAGATACTTTTATGTAATCAATTGAGAGAATTAATAAGAAATTTGTCATTCATCATCAAGAACTTCTTAAGTTTTACAAATTCTACTGAGGGTGTAGTTGTAGGTTATTCTGCAACTACAATTTCTATCGCAAATTTTAACGCATGAATCACAGCCTCATATTCTGTCTCATTATTAGTGGATGCAAATTCCAATCTGAATGAAAAAGCTGTTTTTTCTCCTTCTGGTGAAATAAAAATAACTCCAATTCCATTTCCTTCTCCATTCGATGATCCATCTACTAATATCTCCCATCTGTTGGGTTCTGTTAATAGCTCTCTTGGATCTCCATGTTTCTCTTCTACATCCATCATCTCTTCCACAGCTTCATCATCTTCCAAAGGAAATTCAGCTAAAAAATCTGCGATGACTTGTGATTTTGGCGAGGATAGAATTTCATATTGGATATCAAAGTGTCCTACTTGTGCATTCCATCTCTCAACTCTACCTGATCTTTTTGAATTTTTCATTACTGACTCAATTGGCACTTTTTTTAAAAGCTTGACCTTATGTGCTTGAAAATATATACGAAGCTTGAAAGTTGCATACACTAATGCTAGAATTAATTTCTCAATTTTTGAATAATTTCTCTCTGCAGAATTGAATGTTTTACTGATATAATAAATTGGCTTCTCTACCCCCGCATCTACTCGCAACAACACTGCACGCGTATGTGGTTGTCGCGAGATAAATTAATAGTTCTTCTCCCGGTTCAGCTTTCTGTAAGATAGTTATGCTCATTAAATGTTCTTTTATTCCCTGAAAAGCCTTTTCACATTCATTTGTCCACTTTAATTTTGTTCCCTTCTTGAGAATATCGAAAAAATGTTTGCATTTATCTGAAGATCGCGAAATGAATCTTCCTAGCGAAGCTAAGAGTCCATTCAACTTTTGCACATCTTTTACCATTGCAGGCGTTGGCATATCGCGAATTGCTTGCACTTTTTCTGGATCAACTTGTATTCCTTCTTTTGATACAATATACCCATAAATTTTCCTGAAGTTACTCCAAAAGTACACTTATCGGGATTCACTTTAATATTAAATTGTCGCATTTGATGTCACGTCCGTCAAAAATTCGGACTTCTATTGAGCCGGATTTGACCCAATGGATCACTTCCAACCCAACTAGCAAGAACGAATCCTTGAGGCATGACTATGGAGCAGGCTTCATTTTTTTTTTTTTTAAAGAATGCTAATAAAACAAAGTACAACTACAAAATGAATAAAGAACATATTATTAAATGTCTTTTCCAACTCAAATTCCAAGTAAAAAGATCCCAAATAATAATAATCACTAATGATGTTCTAAAATTTATAAAATAAGAACACCAATTTAAAAAGTATTTAACTAGAAATGTCTCTTATTAAAATACTTGTAAACTCCAAAGTAATAAAAATGATAATCAATAAAAAAAATACCCATTATCCCCATGATATTATATAGTAGTGTCTGGCGAGAATAATAACATCTGAGTACTATGTCGTAAGCTTCCGAGTCCGCTTACTATGCTAACTGCTCCTCAAACTCTATTGGGAGAGAAAAAGGAATTTAGGGTGAGAAAACCACAGCTCAGAAGGAATCTCAAAAAATAATATAGTGCATCTAAAATTAAACCATGCAGCGAATAAAAATAATAAAACCCATGCAAGTCAACATCTTTTGAAATCACTTACTCATTTTACTCACATAAACCAACCTAAAATTGTAGGTCCTAATCTAGTGTCAGAGTTACTCCGGTTACAAACCATATTGTTCCCCGAACAGTCTTCCCAGGGTAGCCACCAGTGGTGGGATGCCATAAAGGCCTGACATTTTCAAGAAACATCAGAGATATGTGTATCAAAATTTATTTCTCATCAGTACACTCAATTCCGTACAAAGCTCGGACACACCCATATTCCGATAAAATTTAATCAATGCATTTATATATATAATATTTATAATAACCGATAAAAATGCATTAATACTCCCAAACAGAAATCATCTTCATACACAAAACTTCTATGCGTCAAAATGCATTTACCCGTACTACCTAGATGCACTCCTATCATTCTGGAAACAACCTTGTGTCAAACACTGACTCTAATAAAAAGATTTAGTAATACAGTGCACCAAAAAGGAAAGGCATAAGAAGCGAAAATGACGGCTATCCATTAACAAAGAAGATGAAGTGAACCAGTTTTCATTTGATATATAAAGACAACCAGACTAATTATAAAGAAAATTTATAATCCAAAGAAGTACTTGTGGGATCAGTTCACATGAGGCACAAAATCTCTTTTTAATCATTTTTCTTTTAATTTCTTCCTTTAGAAATGTATTTTTACTCCTTATTTGCAAAATCCGAGAAGTCTAATCAGTGGAGTCAAAACAAACGTGTGGTTATGGTTTTGAAAACAAAACCAGGGAACAAATATAAAAGTTCCCTTCTGACAATTAGGGTAAAGGAAGTAGACCCCTATTAATGATTAAAAAAAGAATATATATTTATAAAGCAAGTAGTGAGATGTAAGACATAAACCAAAGAAGTACTCGTGGTTTTGAAACCTGTGGGGTCCGTAAGTCACATGGGAGAAGAGACATAACTTAAACAATTATATTTTTTTTTCTTTTAAAAAAAATCGTAAGAGCTATATTGTTTCAAAATCAGAGAAGGGATTAAACTACTAAAGACATAGAAAAGGACTTTCGTTTTCTTAACACAGAACAGGTGCAGGCCTAGTTACAGACAATTTTTTTTTAATTCAAAATTGTAAATATTCACATTTCTAAATCCAAAGAAGAAATAGAGCAATAACATATTTGGTTGTTTTGAAATTAACAGAGAACTGACTCAACAGAGAACCTAATCTACACCTCATAAAGACCAGATATGTTTACACAGATTAACTGTCATGAATGCATACGAAAAACCATGTAAATAATTTATTTTTTACTTATTACGAGAAACCCCTACCTCTTACGCAATCCAAGAAAAATTGTGAAATCCTTATCACTCCAAGCCAATCAATAATCCAATCAGGTACAGTAATAAATCAAGTTTTTTTTTTTTATAAAGTAGCAGAGATGAAAAGAGGAAGAAAGAGATGGTTCTTTTTCTTTTCTAGGGTTTTAGGAAAGTAACAAAACAATATATAATATTACTAACCCTAAAAGTAGATGCAAAAGAGAGAAAGACTTATTCTTTTTCCCATACGTATTACTAGCCATAAAAATCATGTGCTCTACTAAGTAGTGACCCCATCATTCCATATACTAACCAATTGGTTATTTGCACCCCAAATCACAAAGATTTATAATAATAAGCTAGAAGTGTACACCTTCATATATACAAATCACTATGTCAACTCTTATGAGTTGAAACGGGCTCTAAGCCCGGGTTCAAAAATACCATACGTTATACTATTAACCTCTAAGAAAAGAATTTCTCCGGAAATTCGAGGCGTATCTAAGTTTAAGAATTACCTCTTAGTAATTCCGGATATTTGTCTCGTATCTCAGACTCCAGCTCCCAAGTTGCCTCTTCAGAACCATGATGTTGCCAGAGCACCTTCACGGTTTTGATGGTTTTCCTCCGAAGGATTTGTTCCTTTGAGTCGATTACGCGCAACAGTTTCTCTTCATAAGAAACATTATCGTTCAGTTATAAGTATCTCCATTCGATGACGTGGGACGGATCAGCATTGTATTTACGAAGCATGGATACATGAAACACATTGTGTATGTCTGCAAATTATGTTGGTAGAGCTAGTCGATATGCTACTTCTCCAATCCGTTGAAGAATTTCAAATGGCCCAATATAGCGTGGCGCCAATTTACTTTTCTTCTCAAACCGTTTAATGCCTGGTCTAGGACTAACTCTTAGAAACACATTATCCCTAACCTGGAACTCCAATGGTCTCCTTCTTACATCTGCATAACTCTTTTGATGACTTTGTGCCGTTCTCAGACGGTCTTGGATGATCCTTATCTTCATTGTTGTCTCTTGAACCATCTGGGGCCCTATGACACTTCTTTCGCTAACCTCAGCCCAATATAATGGTGTTCGATACGGTCTTCCGTACAATGCCTCATAAGGTGCCATACCTATACTGGACTGATAACTGTTGTTGTATGCAAACTCAACAAGGGGTAAATGATCGCTTCAATTTCCTTTTAAGTCGATCGCACATGCTCTTAACATATCCACCAAAATCTGAATCGTTCGCTCGGACTGACCATCGGTCTGAGGGTGATAAGCGGTACTCATATCCAATCATGTTCCCATCAACTGGTGAAAACTCCCCCAAAACTTGGATGTAAAAAGAGGATCTCGGTCGGAAACGATCGATAGTGGAACTCCATGCAACCTAACTATCTCCTTGATGTACAAATTACATAAAATAGGTACAGTATCTGTCTGCTTCACCGGAATAAAATGGGCCAACTTGGTGAGACGGTCTATGATCACTGATAGACGCATTTATGTGTCTATATTAGTCTCAATTTTTTGTAATGTTAGTACTCGATTTTGCACTTATTTTGGTATTTTATGTCTTTGTAGGTGTTTTTGGAGAAATAAACATGTGTGCAGAAATTGGCTCGAAAAGTTGCTAAAGGCATCTCCAAAGGACAAGTGCTAAAGGGACACCATATTTGGATAAGGTACGACCACTGGATAAGGGGTAACCTTTCCCCTTCACGTTCAAATTCTGTTTTGGCGGGAAACTAAAAACGTAAAGCATATTCACGGGCAGTTTTGGTGGGCGTGATTTGGAGGTGTTTGAGGTCGACTAAACCTCTGATATTCATAGTATAGACTCCTCATGGGTCTAGGAATCTAATATGGGTATTGAAATCGATTAAACTGGGCTCAATCGACGGATTTTTATCACAACAACAAAAAAGGGAAAGTCACGTGTGTGACCTGTTTTAGGAAATTTGAGAGAGATTAAAGTGCCAAAACCTTCCCAAGGATTTGTATCTATCTAACGAAGAGTTTAAAATCAAAAGGAAAGCTCAGATTCGCGTATAAATTCTAAAACAAGAAATTGCCCCAACTCTGACGTGAAGAGAAAGGAAGAGATTTTGGGGAGATTTAATTGTGATTTCTTACTACTGTTGGATATATAAAGGCAGGGGAGAGTTCCATAAAAGTTTATCGGGATTTTGGGGAGGTTGCAGAGGTTGCAGAGGCTTTGGAACGAAGCTGCAGAGAAGATAGCAGCAGCAGGTGAAGAAGACGAAGAACTGACGCTTCAGAAGTGTCGTTCTCAAGAACACGAAGAACAGACTCGCAGAGGCAGTCTTATTTTAGCAGCACAAAATAAGTATCATTGTTTAATACATCTTTCCTCTGTAGCAGTTCAGCACCCGTTGTAACAGCTGTTTGTAACGCCACTACAGCGTTGCAAACTGCCTGCCTTATTAGTCTTCTCTTGTTTTTCACCTATTTGAGCTATGAACAACTATTTTGAGCACGTGAATAATATGAGGAGCTAAACCCCAACACTGGGATGATGGAGGAATCCGTATTTCATGCATGTGGTAATTATATTTAATTCTTTTATGACTTTTTGCATGGATTATTAATTGTTTTATGGTTTTTATTGAATGGTTGTGATTTCAATTGATGGGTTATACTTAGGTTAAGTATTTTGATATCCCATGCTTTAGATTTATAGTCATTGCTTTTCAAAAATCTACCTTGGCAAAGAAACAAAGTCAATATTTTATTTGAGCTATAATTATCTAGAATAAATATATGTATCGCATGAATGAATTTATTGGTGGAATCCTGAGTCCCAGTCTCTCGTTATTGTGAAAATCTTCATATATATTTATTTGTTTTTATTTTTAAGTCTAAAATCAACAACTTCCCAAGTCCGAGAATCAAACCCTTTCTTACTACTTGTAAAACTACATCAATCACCCATACGCCATACTTCCCATGTTGGGTCTTAGGTAATCCTCTAACGAAATCCATAGCAACGAAATCCCATTTCCACTCCGCTATTGGTAAAGGCTGAAGAGGTCCTGCTAGTCGCTGGTGTTCAGCCTTCACTTGTTGACAAGTAAGACACCTGGAGACGAACAATGCAACATCCCTTTTCAAACCTTTCCAATAGAACTGGCGCTTCAAGTCTTGATACATCTTTGTGCTTTCCGGATGTACTGTCAATACAGACTTATGAACCATCGTCAAAATTTCCTTTCGCAATTCCTCAATATCTGGTACACACAACCGTACTTTATATCGTATAGCCCCATTGACACCCAGTGTCCATCCTTCATGTTGATCCATAGTACCCATCTTTCCTTTGATTTCTTGCAAACCGTCGTCTAACGTCTGCGCCTGAATGACCTTCTCCACAATCTCAGGTACTGCAACAACATGCGCCAGGTATGCCCTTTCATCGTTCCACTCAACAACAAAGTCATATTTTTCCACAACCTTGGCCATCCTCAATAAAGATAAGGATCCAGATTCCTTTCTACTGAGTGCATCCGCTAAAACATTCGCTTTCCCAGGATGGTACTTTAACTTAAACTCATAGTCCGTGAGAAGCTCGAGCCATCTTCTCTATATCAAGTTCAAATCCTTCTGAGTGAAGATGTACTTTAGACTTTTGTGATCCGAAAATACCATAAAGTTTTCTCCATAGAGATAGTGTCTCCAAAGTTTTAGCACAAACACTACAGCTGCTAATTCCAGATCATGGGTTGGGTAGTTCTTTTCATGATTCTTTAACTGTCGAGAAGCATAAGCTACCACCTTCCCTTTATGCATAAGAACTCCACCCAAACCACTTCTTGAAGCATCACAATAAACATCATATCCTAATCCTGGTTCTGGGGTAACCAAGATGGGTGTCGTAGTCAATCGTCGCTTCAGCTCCTCAAATGCTTTATCACACTCAGTAGTCCACTCAAACTTCACACCCTTTTTGGTCAAACGAGTAAGAGGGACTTCTATCTTCGAGAAATTCTCAACAAATCTTCGATAATATCCATCCAAACCTAAGAAGCTGCGAATCTCAAAAACACTCTTTGGAGGTTGCCATTTTGTTACGGACGATATCTTCTCGGGATCAACTGATATGCCATCCTTGGAAATAACATGTCCGAGAAATAAGACTTTCGTCATCCAGAATTCACACTTGCTCCTCTTTGCATACAACTTGTGCTCTCTTAGAGTTTGTAAAACCATTCTCAGATGTTCCTCATGATCTTCCTTAGTCTTGGAATAAATGAGAATGTCGTCAATGAACACTACCACAAACTTGTTTACAAAAGGTCGGAGAACTCGGTTCATCAGATCCATGAATACTGCAGGTGAATTTGTTAACCCGAACGGCATCACGAGAAATTCATAATGACCGTAATAAGTTCCAAATGAGGTCTTACGAATGTATTCCTCTCTGACCCGCATCTGATGGTACCCAGATCGAAGATCAATCTTTGTTAAGTAATACGCTCCCTTCAATTGGTCAAAAAGGTCATCAATTCTCGGCAAAGGATACTTATTCTTTATTGTAATTCGGTTCAGTCATCGGTAGTGAATACACATCCTCATTTATCCATCCTTTTTTAGCACAAAAAGAACAGGAGCTCTCCACGGTGAGGTACTTGGTCGAATAAATCCCAGCTCTTCCAACTCATCAAGTTATTTACGTAACTCCTTCATCTCTTTGGGTGACATGCGGTATGGGTGCATCGATATTGGCATACTTCCCGGTTGCACTTCAATCTCAAAGTTAATCTCTCTCTTTGATGGTAATCTAGGCAATGCCTCTGGAAATACATCCGGAAAATCTTGAACTATCGGTAACTCTTCATCTACCACCTTGGTATCCTCTTCTTCACTCAAATTAGCAAGATAAGCTATGTGTTCTTCGGTTTCATCCCTCCTTTTCATCCCAAGTAAGGATGGATTCATAACTTTCCACCTTTCTCCTTGGACAGACACTCGACTTCTATCAGATGATTGGAAAGAGATCTTCTTCTCAAAACATTCAAGGATAGCTTGGTTTTGTGACAACCAATTCATGCTAATAATGAAATCATAATCCTGGATCCTCATCGGTATCAAGTCTATTTTCACTCTATGGTCACCAAAAGTTATTTCACAACCCTTGCAAAATTTACTAAGGGAAACTACATTTCCTAGTGGTGAAGAGACATTCAAAGTAAACCACATGGGTACTGTTTCAAACCAAGATAAGCAGCTAAATGCAAGGATATGAACGAATGAGTCGCACCAGAATCAAACAAAACTTTAGCACGAGAACTAAAGATCATGAAGTTACCCTCAATCGCGGTATTTTCTGTCCACTTCTCAACAGTAGTAATGTGGTTCAGTTGCCCCCGAACATTTGGTTGACGCCTTGGCTGGAATGGTGGTGCATTGTTTCGCGGTTGGTATGGCTGTCGTGCTTGGAAATTTGGCCTTGGGGCATTCTGAAACTGATTATGAGTTGGAGGCCTAGGTGGTGCAGGTAAAGGACACTCCCTCACAAAATGATCTTCCTTCCCACAATGATAACACCCCAAGATTGCATTCAGTTGTCCAGGTGGCTTCGATTTAGGACAATCCCTAGTGAAGTGACCCACAACTCCACAATGAAAGCAAGGTTTTGGTGCTACTACTGTAGTTGCAGAATAACCTACAACTACACCCTCAATATAATTAGTAAAAACTCAAGAAGTTCTTGATGATGAATAACAATTTTCTTATTAATGTTCTCAATTGATTACAAAGAAGTATCTAAATGGAATTAGAATAGTTACAACTTTCTCCATTCTCTTTCCTAAGATATTTTCTAACACTCACTAAAAGAACCTCTCGAATTTTACATTTGAACTCCTATTTATAGTAAAACTTATACAGCTGTATATGAGTTGCGAAGTATCGCAACTCATACTCGCAACATTATTCTATCTTCACAAAACTTCATATTTCTCCGCGCTGCTTCTATCATCGTATCATTTTATAATTCTTTTCTCCTTTATTTATTACGATACTCGTGAACTATTATCCTGCGATATTCAGTACCTACATCTTGCCTCTTCTCATGTCAATTCTACGAAGAAGAAATGATCGTGAGAACATAACCGTTACTTAGTCTTTTAAAATTTTGACACATCTTTTGTAACCGTTCTTTTCTAGTTATTCCCTTATATAACTCCTTTATATTCTCTTCCTTTTCTTCTTCTTATTTCCGCAATTCTATCTTCTACTCATACTCTCTATTACTGTTTTCTCTGCAATTTTTTCTTCTACTATATCTTCATGAGTTCTCCAAGGTAATTTCCTTCTATCTCTGCGTATTTCATTTGTTCTCCTCTTTGATTTCTGTATAATTTGTTATCTGATTTTGGTTTATTCCAGCAAAATGACTCCTCAGATGAAATCTCAACTAAAGAATCCAAGCCTTAATCCACGAAGAAGAAAATCTGAGAATCAAAATGTAGTTAAAATACTTTGCCTTCTTTCCTGAACAATATATTGTTGCCTCAGTTTTTAATCTACATTTTGATTCGCAGGTTGACGAAAAACCAAACCCTAGTAAGAGATCTCGAATAACTAAACCCACACCATTAATTCCGATTGATGATTTCCTTCCTGAAGTTGATAAGGAATTTTCCTCTCCTCCTCGTGAAAATGCTTCTTCACACACTCCTGCCTCTACTCCATTACCTACCTTTCAATCTCCCATCAGTGTCAATTTATCAACACTTCTTCAAGATCAACCCTCACAAAACATTTCTTCAACTTCTTATCTTGAAAAACAACCCTTGCAAAATATTTCTTCAACTTCTTCTTTTGAAAAACATGTCTTGTCCCCAAATCCTTTGAGTGTTATTTCTCCAGACAATTTGCAGCTTGCTCTTATTCCTTCAAATTCTTCTCCTCTTCCTCAGGAAATTCGAGATGGAATTTATTCAACTTTCCGAATGTTATCTGAGGTTTTGACCAATACTGCGAAGTCTACTAATGTTCGTTCGCAATATGAGTTTTGCGAAGTTCTGAATAATTTCGTCAATCCAGACATTTCTTCTTCACGTCAATCCTTGGAAAAAGAAATTGAATTGCTTCGCCAATCTTTGAAAGCTTCTCAAGCAGAATGCGAGGATCTCCGTAAAGAAAATCATCATCTTCAGAATAATTCTCTGGACTGTGCGATTCTTCGCAAAAGAAATGATGAATTGAAAGGTATGATTACTATCTTCATATTTTCCCTTTTATTTACTTATATTCTTCATATGCTTGAAACATCCATTAAAACCCATTCCCCTTTATAGAATCCATCCAGAAATGTAGAAGATTGGTACTTCACCATGAATCAGATGCAACAGAATATCGAACCAAGCATGAAAGCCTCTCAAACCAATTCTCCCATTTATCTAATCTTTACTCGTGTGCTCTTGACAACTCTGATGCTCTTTTTCAAGAAAATACTCAACTAATATATGATCGAATTTTTTTGAATGATGACATATCTCAACTTTTTTCTTCCTTAACCAAAGCTAATTTGAGAATAGAAACCTTATTAGAAGAGAACAAAACCTTTTCAGAAGAGAAATGTTCGTTTTTGAATACAATGATTGTTTCTTCGCAAGAATTAAAGACTCTTCAGAATAAATGTTGCGATCAAGAAAATCTTCTTTCTTTGTTGAAAGGTGAACTTGAGGAATTAAAGAAGTCTTCAGATGCTGAAAGAAATTCTTTTGTTATTGAGAAGAATTCCCTTATTAATAAGAATATATTCTTGAGTGCTAAGAAGAATCAACTTGAAGAAGATTATTCGTCATTAAAAAGTCTTAATGCCAAACTTGCGAAGGATAAAAAAATTCTTCTTTCTAAAGATCAAAAGCTTCAATCTCGACTTAAAGGATTAGTTGGTGATGGTTTTGATAATGCGATGAATCAGATGAAGAAATGTTGTCTATCTTTAACTCAATCTCTTACTTCGCAAAGAGAAGGTAGTCATTAAAATTTGACTGCCTCTGGTATATCTTTAAATTTCGTTATACTCGCAAATTTTATTCTTTGAACTTTGTTTTATTTGCAGAATCTGAGAACAACCTTCGTAATGCGAAATCTGGATTAGAAGCCTCCTGTTCCGAGCTTCGTAAGAAAAATGCTTTGCTTTCTACCCGCTTAATCAACTCTCGTGACCGTGCTACTCGGAGATTCAATTATCTTGCTTATTCCAAATATATCGAAGATACCAATCATCAAAAAGCTATACTTCGTGAAAGTCATCTGAAAGCTCAAGTCTTTACGAATAACATTCTCTTATCAAGAGGCTTGCCTCCTGTGAAAATTACTCCTCTGAAGATATCTGACGATGAAGTTGCTCGTGAGCCTGATAGTGATTTCGATTATGAGAGTGATGATGGAGATCTTGATGATGAGAAAGAATCTATTCCTCAAGGAGATGTTCCTGTTGCATATTCTTCCAAGGATGATATCTCGCAAAAGTCGAAGGCTGCTAATGACCCTACTGATCTTAAAGATCCAGCACAGAGTGTTGATGAAGCATGATAACATTCTTTTTTCAATTTATCATTGACTCTCCTGTCCTTCTTTCTTTTGAACTCCTTCTCTTAGTTACTGTTGGTTTTCTTTTTGCGAACAATTCTATTTTTTGAGAAGTACATCTGTTATTTTGCGAAGATGATTTATCCTTTCTTTCTGATATTTTGCGAAGATAATTTAACCTTTCTTTAATTAAATTTTCCCCATTTGATCATATGAAGAGAAATAATATATAACTCACAGATAAAGCTTAGTATCTCCTTTTCCCCCTATTATTGCTCTTCAGATGATCAATTCTTGCTGGAAGTATTAGAATATCCTTCTCAATTTATCTTACGAAGTTTTGTCTGATTGTGATTATGAATAAAAAGTCCTCCCTTTGAAGTATAAGAAATATGAGCCTTTTGCCTTTTGCGGAATGTTGCGAGATAAATAATAAATCTCCCCTTGAAGTATAAGAAGTATGAAGTATACTAAATAAAATATATGAAATATCCTTAATAAGTATACTACATATACAATACCTTTGAAGAAGTATTAGAAGTACCAAATCCGTCAAATGAAGAGATATAAGAAGTATTAGAAGCATTCGCTCCACCAAATGAAGAGATATAAGAAGTATTAGAAGTACTCAATTCACCAAATGAAGAAATATAAGAAGTATTAGAAGTACTCAATTCACCAACTGAAGAAATATAAGAAGTATTCAACCTGTGAATAATTACGTAACATATGACGAAGTATAATGATTTTTTAACCTTCCCCAAATAAAATATCCGTTAAAGAAGTATAATAAATATGAGATATTCTTAAAGAATTATAAGAAGTATTCAACCTTTTGGAGAAATATTCAATATATGGAGAAGTATAAGAAGTATGTAATTCTCGTAAATTTTTACGAGTATGAACTTATCTGTATTTGATTACTATCAAAATCGCATCTTTTGTTAAGTCTTCATTAAAATTCTTCAATGATGTTATCTTCTTTGATAGGACTTCTTGTAAAAATTCTTCAATGATATTGACAGAGCTGTCTTCTCTTCAAAATTTCTTGATGTATATTCTTGTAAAATTTCTTCAATGATATTGACGAAGTTGTCTTCTTTTCAGATCTTCATAATGTATATTCTTGTATAATTTCTTCAATGATGTTGATGCAATGAATTTCATTAATTTCTGTGGTCTTATCATGCCTTCCTAAGTAAAGGTCTTATTTTGCCACCTCTTTTATAGTAAATTTTTGTATTTGCGATAATATGACAAGTCTGAACATTCTTGCGAACATACAACCTCGTGACATTATCGTCTTGCGATGAAATCGCATGACGTTCTTACACTTTCATGAAAAAACCCATTGATCTCATCTTAACTTCTTTGAATAGTATTTTAGCCTCTTCAGGAATTGTTGCGACAATATGACAGGCCTAAATATTCTTGCGAACGTAAATCCCCATGACATTGCCGTCTTGCGATGAAATCGCAGGACGTCTCTACACTTTCATGTAGTGACCCATTGATCTCATCTTAACTTCTTTATTATGTTCTGCGAGTTCTTTATTCTTTTCTTTCTTTCTTTTTTTTTTTTTTTTTTTTTAGAAGGCTCGCAGAACTTCATTTGTTGCACAAATATGACAAGCCTTTATGTTTTCGCAAACAAGAAGCCTCATGACATTTGCGTCTTATAGCACGTATCAGCTCCCTAATGGAGGGTGCTGCCCTTTATCTTCCCCCTGATTGCCCCTTCAAGGAAGCGTACATCGACCATACAAGGTTAGCTCTTCCCATCCGGTTCTGCCAACAACCAGCTTTTGATCGCAACCTCTTATCCTTTTTTCCTATAGGGCTTATAGTTACGAGGTTGCACCCTATGGGGTATCTTTGGGCCAAGTGCATCATTTGCCAAGACTTGTCAAAAATGGCAGATGTGGTTCAACCTCACCCGGCACTCTTGACTCAACCGTGTACCTCGGCGCCTTGATCGTTTTCTGCACTTCTTGGGAAAGACAGTATGCCTTAGTCGCCCAGCCTAAATCTTCTTACACCGCATTTTATATTGCGTAATGTCGCTAGATTAGGTGAGCATCCAAGGTGTCTAACCCGGATAGGTACCCCATTATTGGGTTGTACCCCAAAAATTTTACCATGTACTAAGGGCCCTTGGTGGTGTTCCGGTTACCCTTAGCCACGTTATAGGTACCCCCTTAAATGACGTACTTTAGGACTTTGCCTCTTACGAAATATAGCTTCGCAAACTAGGGTGTACGCCACAAAGGTTTGCCTGTATAAAATTTTCTGCGACTCTCTTTCTTTTTTGGAGGATGATCACAGATTGCGGTCTTTTATTCGCAAATTAATGAAAGTTTAATCAATATAAATTTTGAAACTCGTAACTTTTCTCAATTTCCTGCGAGCAAACAATATTCGTAAAAAAATTTCATGAGTTTTATGGGTAATACCTTTTCAAATATAGTCTGTTCCAAGGTCTACCAAGCCTCAAACCCATGTCTCTCCCTTCTGGATCCATCAGCCGATAAGCTCCGCTTCCTACAACTTCTTTAATAACATATGGTCCATCCCATTTTGGTGCTAATTTTCCTCCATTTTCTTTTTGATATTTAGGTGTTTCTCGCATGACCAAATCACCTGGTTTATATTCACGTTCAATGACTCTCTTGTTGTATTCTCGAGCTAATCGTTCTTGATAAATCTTCATATGGTGCAACACTTTTTCTCTTTTTTCTTCCAAATCATCCAATTCACTTAATATTACTCCCGCACTTAAATTTCTTTACCAAGCTTCTTTCTTTGTTGTCGGAATTACAACCTCCGTGGGTAATACTGCTTCTACTCCATATGTTAGACAATAAGGAGACATTCCAGTTGCTTCTCTTCTAGTTGTATTGTATGCCCAAACTTCACTAGGTACTTGCTCGCACCACCCTTTGAGATGTCCTTCTAAT
Source organism: Papaver bracteatum (assembly GCA_023529315.1). Lineage (NCBI taxonomy): Eukaryota > Viridiplantae > Streptophyta > Magnoliopsida > Ranunculales > Papaveraceae > Papaver > Papaver bracteatum. The sequence goes on from JAJJWX010001290.1 coordinate 1,228,002, forward strand.
TTCTTTTTGATTGTATCTGCGATTGTTTTATTTGTTGCTTCTGCCTGTCCATTAGCTTGTGGATATAATGGGGTTGACTTCCCACATTTTATCTTAAAAGCACTGAGTAACATCTCTATGTTCTGCCCCTCAAATTGTTTTCCATTATCAGATACTAGTTGTGCTGGAATCCCGTACCTGCAAATGAGGTTCTCAAATATGAATGTAAAAACATCTTTATCACGAATATGTTGTATTGCTTTTACTTCTGCGAGCTTCGTGAAATAATCTGTTGCAACTATCAAGTATCGCCTTTGTCCAGATCCAGGTATAAATGGTCCAACGATATCCAAACCCCATTTACCAAAAGGCCAACAGCTTGTTGAAGAAGTTAATGTGGCCCCTGGTGCATGAATTCTTTTACCATGTCGTTCACATTCCTTGCATCTTTGTACGAACAATTTTGCGTCTGTATGCATATAAGTCCAGTAATATCCTTGTATCTTTGCTCTATATGCTAGAGATCTTCCCCCACTATGATTGCCAGCTTCTCCTCCATGTAACATCCTCAATATTTTTTCTCCTTCTTCGCGAGTTAAGCATCTGAGAGGTGGTCCATTGAAAGATTTTCTATATAAAATTCCTTCTCGCAATTCATAGTTTGTTGCACGACTCTTTAATTTATGTGCTTCTAGTCTGTTCCTGGATATTTCTCCTGTTGCGAGATATGCATGAATTTCTTTTCTCCAATATGCGATGTTGTTTGATAACTCTCTTTCTACTTCCATCGCAACAGCTTCCTCAATTTCTTTCTCTTTGTCCACTGATGGGTGTTGAATTGTCTGTATTTGAATATTTCTTGTATTTGGATTTGTCATCATGCTTGGAATAAATGCAAAATCATCTGCGAGACGGTTATATTTTCTTGATATATGTCTCCATTTTAATTTTGGTATCTTCGCAGATAATTCCTCAACGAGTTTCTTGTATCTCTTCAAAGAAGATTCATTTGTGGTATATTCCCCTTTAATTTGACAAATCACTAATTTCGAATCACTTGTTATCCTTATACTTTCAAGCTTCTTTTCTATTGCGATCTTTAATGCATGCACTACAACTTCGTACTCTGTTTCATTGTTCGTGGATGCAAATTCTAGTCTGAATGAGAATGCTGTTCTTTCTCCTTCTGGTGAAATCAACACGACTCCAATTCCATTTCCCTCACTATTGGATGATCCATCCACTAGAATTTCCCATCTATCCGGTTCTGTTAACAAGTCTTTTGGGTTTCCAAATTCTTCTTCAACATCCATCATTTCCTCTACTGCTTCATCTTCTTCCAAAGGAAATTCTGCCAAAAAATCTGCGACGACTTGTGACTTTTGCGATGATAATACTTCGTATTTTATCTTGTAATGGTTTACTTGTGCATTCCACCTTTCTATTTGTCCTGACCTTTTTGTGTTCTTCATGACTGATTCAATTGGGACTTTGGTTACCACTTTTATCACATGTGCTTGAAAGTATATTCGTAACTTGAATGATGCATAAACCAGTGCTAAGATTAACTTCTCCATTTTAGAATAGTTCTTCTCTGCTGCATTAAAGGTTTTACTAATGTAGTAAATGGGCCTTTCTACTCCTGCATCTGCTCGCAACAGAACTGCACTTAGAGCATATGGAGTTGTTGCAAGGTATACCAATAATTCTTCGTCTCTCTATGGTTTCTGTAGTATAGATGTATTTGCAAGGTATTCTTTGATTCCTTGAAAAGCTTTTTCACATTCATCAGTCCACTTGAATTTTGCTCCTTTCTTAAGTATGTTGAAAAAATGCTTGCACTTATCTGACATTCGCGAAATAAATCTTCCAAGTGAAGCCAAGAGTCCATTTATCTTTTGTACTTCTTTTACCGTTGCAGGTGTTGGCATGTCACGAACTGCTTGGACCTTTTCTGGATCAACTTGTATTCCCTCCTTTGATACTATGTATCCCAAGAACTTTCCAGATGAAACCCCAATTATACATTTCTCAGGATTTAATTTGATGTTGAACTTTCTCATTTGCTCAAATATTTCTTTCAAATCTTGCACATGGTCTTTAGCTTCCTTGCTTTTTATCAACATATCATCTACATATACCTCCAAAGTTTTATGTATCCACTTCGCGAACACTTTTTCGACCATACGTTGATATGTAGCACCCGCATTCAGCAAACCAAATGGCATCTTCACATAACAATACAAACCCCTTGGAGCAAAAAAGGCAGTATGTTCTTGATCTTCTTCTGCGAGTGATATTTGATTATACCCTTTATATCCATCAAGTGAAGTGACTCTATCATGACCTGCAGCTGATTCCACCATTTGGGGTATATCTGGTAATGGAAAATTATCTTTGGGACATGCTTTGTTTAGATCAGTGAAATCTATGCAAATTCTTATTCCTTTATTCTTTTTCGTAACAATGACCATATTCGCAATCCATTCTGGATATTTTGCTTCTCTTATGATCCCTGCATCCAACATCTTTTGTAATTCTTCGTCTATCTGTACATGATAATTTTGTGATATCTTCCTTATTCTTTGTTTGAATGGTCTTATATTTTTATCTATGTTCAATCTATGACACGCCACTGATGGATAAATTCCTGGTATCTCATCTACACTTCCTGCGAAGATATCTTTATATTCTCGCAAAAGATCAATAGTTATTTTTTCTTCTTCTTCATCCATCTTAGTTCCAATTCGCAAGAATAAAGGCTCCTCTTTGCTTCCGATATTTATTTCTTTAGTTGGTTCAGCTGCAACATAGCTTGGACTTTGCTCCCCCATAGGTGTTGGTTCTTTGATTATTTTTGGTGGTTCCCCTTCTTTTTCTGGAATTTCATTTGGTATACCTCTTCCTTCCTTTGCTCTTATTGTATACACTCGGAATTCTTCTTCTTTTCTTGTTTCCTTCGCAAGTTTCCTACGAAGCTGTTTCTTTCTTGCTCTTCCTCCGCATTGCGTTACTTCAATTTGATAATAAAATTTTGCACTATCAAGATCTCCTTTTATTTCTTGTATTCCATTTGGTGTAGGAAATTTGATTTTTTGATGTAATGTTGAAGCAACAGCTTTGATCGCATGAATCCACGGCCTTCCTATCAGCATGTTATATGGAGATTCCATATCTATCACACACAAGATTACATGTGTTTCGATTTCAAAGAATATTCGCAGCGATTCCCCTTTAGATTTTGTTGTAGATTTTCCTAATCCATGAATAAGACATTTTGAATTTGTGATTTCTTCATCTTTAATTCCCATCCCCTTAAGTGCATGATAGAATATGATATTAACAGAACTCCTTGTATCAACCAGAATTCGGTTTAATTTCCATTTTTCTACAGCCTTCTTATCTTCTAGCATGATCGGCATTGTGATTACCAATGGTGAAGTGTGGTTCAAGTCTTCATTTGGAATTTCTGCTACTGAAAATGTGATTTTCTGCTTTTCCCATTCTTCTAAAGTTGTTATCTTTTCTTTCTCCATGATCTTTCTTCCTCTACAATCTCGCTTGTATATTTTTCCCTTCATATTACTATGAAATTCATCAATCATTGTCTTTGTGATCACATTACATTCTTCTTTTTTGCAATCTCCATCTACTGACTTCATTTGATCTTCAAATTTTCTACAATTCCCTCTAATTTTGGCTACCACAATCCTCAAGTCCCTGTTTCTAGCGCCAATTATGTAGTTGCAGAATAACCTACAACTACACCCTCAATAGAATTAGTAAAAACTCAAGAAGTTCTTGATGATGAATAACAATTTTCTTATTAATGTTCTCAATTGATTACAAAGAAGTATCTAAATGGAATTAGAATAGTTACAACTTTCTCCATTCTCTTTCCTAAGATATTTTCTAACACTCACTAAAATAACCTCTCGAATTTTACATTTGAACTCCTATTTATAGTAAAACTTATACAGATGTATATGAGTTGCGAAGTATCGCAACTCATACTCGCAACATTATTCTATCTTCGCAAAACTTCATATTTCTCCGCGCTGCTTCTATCATCGTATCATTTTATAATTATTTTCTCCTTTATTTATTACGATACTCGTGAACTATTATCCTACGATATTCAGTACCTACAACTACCTTCCCAGGGTTATTCGTACGCGGACGCTTCCGATGAGTCGATGAATCCGTCTTCTGGTTTTTCTTGGGATCTCTCGGCTCCCTTTCCTTCTGGTTCTTGATCCAGTCCGCTTCTATAGATAATGCAGTATCAAGGACATCCTCATAAGTAGTAAGGCGACATGGTACCAACCTAGCACGGATGGCAGGTTTCAGTGCATCCTGAAGTTTTCTTGATCTTCGTAACGGCGTATTGACCAAGTTATCCCCAAAACGTTCTAATTCAACAAACCTCTTGTCTAGTTGAGAAACCGTCATGTCTCCCTGAGCTAAAGTTGCAAATTCGGCACACATCTGGGCTTTGATAGTCTCAGGAAAATACTTGTCAAAAAACAGCGTTTCAAACTCTGCCCAAACGGTAACATTTCGGACTCGTTTTATCGAATCCCACCAAAAATCAGCAGCTCCAGTGAAAAGGTACATAGAAAAATGGATCTTGTCATTCTCTTCCACTCTCGAGGCTAAAAAATCCTTTTGTATCCCCATTAACCACCTTTCATCCTCAAGAGGTTCTTCAGTCCCCTTAAATTCTTTCCTTCCAACCACCTTCAAGAATTTTTCTAAGTCCACTCTACCATGGCGTTGGGTTTCAACAACCTGTACCAGTGTTCCCAATGTCCCAACAACTCGGTCAAGGGTAGCTTCCATGCATTCCCTTATGTCCTCTCCTTCTTCTCCATTTGGTTGAGCACCGTTGGTAGCATCACGACGAGGCGGAATCTTCTAAATAAAGATAAACGCGCACTAATGTTAATATCTACGTCGAAAACCTAATTTAACTAATACACGCAACGTTTTATTTTATAAGGCTTTTAGTTATTTACCCCAACCCCAAAGTAAATTAAATATGAAAAGAAAAACTTGATGGAAACTAAATAAATTTAATTTTCCGAAAAGAATAAGGAAAACATAACCTAACTCTCAAAATCATATCAGATCATAAGTTGATAAATAAATAAAAATAATCAGAGTGTAATTTTTTTATATTTTTTTTTAAACCAAACTTTCAAAATTAGTAAGTCCACACGTACGGTCCAAGTAAATCGGAACCATGCTCTGATACCAAACTGTCACGTCCGTCAAAAATTCGGGCTTCTATTGAGCCGGATTTGACCCAATGGATCACTTCCAACCCAACTAGCAAGAACGAATCCTTGAGGCATGACTATGGAGCAGGCTTTATTTTTATTTTTTTTAAAGAAAGATAATAAAACAAAGTACAACTACAAAATGAATAAAGAAGATATTATTAAATGTCTTTTCCAACTCAAATTCCAAGTAAAAAGTTCCCAAATAATAATAATAATCACTAATGATGTTCTAAAATTTATAAAATAAGAACACCAATTTAAAAAGTATTTAACTAGAAATGTCTCTTATTAAAATACTCGTAAAATCCAAAGTAATAAAAATGATAATCAATAAAAAAATACCCATTATCCCCATGATATCATATAGTAGTGTCTTGCGAGAATACTAACATATGAGTACTATGCCGTAAGCTTCCGAGTCCGCTTACTGTGCTAACTGCTCCTCAAACTCTGTTGGGAGAGAAAAAGGAATTTGGGGTGAGCAAACCACAGCTCAATAGGAATCTCAAAAAATAATATAGTGCATCTAAAATTAAACCATGCAGCGAATAAAAATAATAAAACCCATGCAAGTCAACATCTTCTGAAATCACTTATTCATTTTACTCACATAAACCAACCTAAAATTGTAGGTCATAATCTAGTGTCATAGTTATTCCGGTTACAAACCATACTGTTCCCCGAACAGTCTTCCCAGGGTAGCCACCAGTGGTGGGATGCCATAAAGGCCTGACATTTCAGCAGCAGCAGAGATATGTGTATCAAAATTTATTTCTCATCAGTACACTCAATTCCGTACAAATATCAGACACACCCATATTCCGATAAAATTTAATCAATGCATTTATATATATAATATTTATAATAACCGATAAAAATGCATTTATACTCCCAGACAGAAATCATCTGCATACACAAAACTTCTATGCGTCAAAATGCATTTACCCGTACTACCTAGATGCACTCCTATCAATCTGGAAACAACCTTGTGTCAAACACTGACTCTAATAAAAAGATTTAGTAATACAGTGCACCAAAAAGGAAAGGCATAAGAAGCGAAAAGACGGCTATCCGTTAACAAAGAAGATGAAGTGAACCAGTTTTCATTTGATATATAAAGACAACCACACTAATTATAAAGAACATTTATAATCCAAATAAGTACTTGTGGGATCAGTTCACATGAGGCACAAAATCTCTTCCTTTAGAAATGTATTTTTACTCCTTATTTGCAAAACCAGAGAAGTCTAATTAGTGGAGTCAAAACAAACGTGTGGTTATGGTTTTGAAAACAAAACCAGGGAACAAATATAAAAGTTCCCTTCTGACATTTAGGGTAAAGGAAGTAGCCCCCTATTAATGATTAAAAAAAAATTATATATATTTATAAAGCAAGTAGTGAGATGTCATTAGTATAAAACAGGATTTGGATTAGTTTGCCTTTGTTAGTGGTGGTCAGGATTTATCTGAACAAAGATAAATCAAGGGCTGTGGTTCTCCTGACCACCGCCTACATCTCGCACGTGTGGCGTTAATTTTAATATTATGAATGAAAAATGAATACTCAAGTCAAGATATGGAAATTCAAAAATTATAACATGGAGGTTCGAACTCATGACCTATTGTGTTATAAGAGTGGCCTCAAACCAGTGTTCCGCCTTGGTTGGAATTAATAGAAAATATATATCAACAGTGGTGGTTTGTTCAACTCAAATACCATAATTACTTTATTAATTAGTGTTTCACTAATTGCACATAATAGATAATCTATTCATTATAAAGTGTTTTAATTAGTGTTTCACTAATTGCTCATAATAAATGACTAATCATTTTTTAATTATAAATGTTTTCTTAATTAATTATAATATTTATTTCTATTAATAAGTAATTTTGATAAATAATATCAATAGATATTTTCTGCGACAATGAGTAGTAGAAGAGGTGGAGGCCGAAATATTAGTGGTGGTTAAGGGCAAAGCCAAGCACATTATATTTATTTTTGATCTTTTATCGTAAAATGGGATACAAAGTCCATTTTTCACATGTATCCAACTTGCCAAGAATTTTTTTCTCCCTCTCTCCTCAAAATCCTGGCTCCGTCCCTGGTTTGTGGTGGAAGAAATAATGACGGTGAATGCTGGTGAGTAGTGATGGACAATATTAATTTTATGTTGTCATTACCACATCGAAAACATCGTAGTGTGGAAGATGTGGTTGGTTGTTTTTAACACTTATTTCAGGGATGATATCATACAAGACAATATTTTCATGATCGTAGTTGGATCACCCAAATGGTGTCCCTGTTATCTTTGGTACTATATCATATAAATCATGATATTATAATGTTAAAATAAAATTGATTGAAATAAAAAAAAATATATACTCGAAAAAATAATAATGAAGCTAATCAATTGACGAAATTTTGTTCAATCTAAACCTCATACATGGCATTTGTGATTGAAAATTAGAATTGCGTCCAACAACCTACATAGGATGGGCGTCACTGATGGTGCCAGTGGTGGAGTCAAAAATTGACATTGAGGGGGATTTTTTTATTTATTTAAAAGAAACATGTAAACTTTGGTGGACTAAGACATAAATATATATGGACAAAGTACTATTTATAAAATAAACTAAAAAAATTATGTAGTTATTAAAAATTTAAGGGGTTAGAGCTAGGTTAGTCAACCCTTGGCTCCGCCACTAGGTGGCGGTGGATAAAAAAAGTGGATTCATATGGTTTTATGGTGGTGGCATGTATTGGTGAAAAAAAACATATTATGCTAATTTCGTAACGCCACAAAATGTGTAACGTTATATTATAAAGTATAAAACGTGGTTGATCATTTTAATGTTAAAATAAACTCGATAAAACACGTGTCCATTTTAAAAAATTGGTGCAATCAATTTCCATGTTATGTAATAACTAAACGTACGACACGAATCAAGATCAGAACATATGAAATTATTTATTATCGATTTGTTTATGTAAAGAGTGGTCAGGATTTGACCTTGGAAAAGATAAATTTACCTCTAGGGTTTGTTCAACTTAACCATTTTTAAATGTTTTATTAATTAGTGTCTCATTGATTGTTCATAATTATTAATTAAATTTATATTATAAATGTCCCTTTAATAATCTAACATAAATACATAATTTTATTAATAAATAATTTTACTATAAACTATACTAATTCTAATGGTGAGTATAAGCGGTGGCTGGTGTTTGTGAATAGTGGAGACGATAACATTACTATTGATGGAAGTAATACTGGCGGTGGATGATTTTTATGGTGGTGAGTGTTGGTAATAGTAATGTATAATAATAGTTTTTGCTTTTTAGTGAGTTTTATTGACCAAGTAAAAAAATAATCTTCACAAAACATGACCATAATAGATGAGTCAACATGAGCGAAATAGGAGCATGTGGAGACTTTTATGGACGATATTGATTAGTTGATTTCGCTGAGATGAGCGCTGCTGACGACATATTTCCAAAAAATATTTAAACTTCCATGTTCATGAAGAGCATTATCTCATTATAAGCAATGAACCTAAATAAAAAAGTGTCTGGAAGTTAAGATTATATTTCTTTCGTTTGAGCAAATCTTCGGCGGTAAAATATTAAAGGAAAAAACAAAGAAAAAAAGAGAGGAAAATCCCAACTATTTTTATGACAAACACATATTAAATCATAAGGAGTTGATAAGTATTCGGGACACAAATTATACGATATATTAAAAATGAACCAATATCATGGCACGTGCCGTTACGGCACGGGTTAAGGGCTAGTAAGACATAAACCAAAGAAGTACTCGTGGTTTTGAAACCTGTGGAGTCCGTAAGTCACATGGGAGAAGAGACATAACTTAAACAATTTTTTTTTTCTTTTTAAAAAAAATCGTAAGAGCTACTCTTGTTTCAAAATCAGAGAAGGGATTAAACTACTAAAGACAAAGAAAATGACTTTCTTTTTATTAACACAAAACAGGTGCAGGCCTAGTTGCAGACAAAAAAAATTTTTAATTCAAAATTGTAAATATTCACATTTCTAAATCCAAAGAAGAAATAGAGCAATAACAGATTTGGTTGTTTTGAAATTAGCAGACAACTGACTCAACAGAGAACCTAATCTACACCTCATAAAGACTAGATATGTTTACACAGATTAAACTATCATGAATGCATACGACAAACCATGTAAATAGTTTAGTTTTTACTTATTACGAGAAACCCCTACCTCTTACGCAATCCAAGAAAAAATGTGAAATTCTTATCACTCCAAGCCAATCAATAATCCAATCAGGTATAGTAATAAATCAGGTTTTTTTTTTATTATAAAGTAGCAGAGATGAAATGAGGAAGAAAGAGATGGTTCTTTTTATTTTCTAGGGTTATAGGAAAGTGACAAAACAATATACTACCTCCGTTTCAGGAAAATTGTTACTTTCACTTTTTCATTTTAGCCTAAAAATAGGCCAAATTGAAAAAGTGAAAGTAACACTTTTCCTGAAACGGAGGGAGTATAATATTACTAACCCTAAAAGTAGATGAAAATGAGAGAAAGACTTATTCTTTTTCCCATACGTATTACTAGCCATAAAAATCATGTGCTCTACTAGGTAGTGACCCCATCATTCCATATACTAACCAATTGGTTATTTGCACCCCAAATCACAAAGATTTATAATAATAAGCTAGGATTTGTACACCTTCATATATACAAATCACTATGTCAACTCTTATGAGTTGAAACGGGCTCTAAGCCCGGGTTCAAAAATACCATACGTTATATTTGATCAAAAATCTCTTTCAAATCTTGCACATGATTCTCAGCTTCTTTGCTTTTGATTAGCATATCATCTACATACAATTATAATGTTTTATGGATCCACTTTGCAAACACCTTCTCCACCATTCTTTGATATGTTGCACCAGCATTTCGTAAGCGAAAGGGCATCTTTGTATAACAATATAATCCTCTTGGAGCAAAAAATGCGGTATGTTCTTGATCTTCTTCAGCGAGAGGGATTTGATTATATCCTTTATATCCATCTAACGAAGATATTCTTGCATTTCCCGCTGCTGATTCAACCATCTGTGGGATATCTGGTAACGGAAAACTATCTTTAGGACAAGCTTTGTTTAAATCAGTAAAATCTATGCAAATTCTTATCCCCTTTTTCTTCTTTGGGACCACCACCATATTTGCAATTCACTCTGGATATTTTTCTTGCCTTATAATTCCTGCGTCGAGCATTTTCTGTAATTCTTCTTCTATTTGAGAATGGTATGTTGTTGAGATTTTCCTTATTCTTTGCTTAAATGGTCTTATATTTTTGTTGATTTATAATTTATGACATGCTATTGATGGATCTATCTCTGGCATCTCATCCTTGCTCTACGCGAAGATATCTTTATATTCTCGTAAGAGATTTATAGTTCTTTCTTCCTCATCTGCCTCCATTCTAGTCCCAATTTTCAGCATTTTAGGCTCTTCTTCACTCCCAATATTTACTTCCTTTGTTAGTTCTGTTGCAGTATAACTGGCTTCAGGTTCTCCCATTGGTGTTGGTGTTTTCATAACTCTCGCGAGTTCATCTCCTTCTCGCGAGATTTTGCTGGGTATTCCTTTTCCTTCTTTTGCTCTTATCATGTAAACTTTAAATTCTTCTTCCTTCTTTGTTTCTCTCGCCAATTTTCTGCGAGCCTTTCGTAGCATTGGACGTTCTTCACAATTTCTTACTTCAATTTGGTAACACAATTTCGCAAAATCTGTGTCTCCTCTAATTTCTCCAATTCCACTGGGTATAGGAAATTTAATGCATTGATGCAATGTTGATACTACAGTCTTGATTGTGTGTATCCACGGTCTTCCTAATATCATGTTATACGGTAATTCCACATCTACCACACATGATATTACTTGTGTTTCAATCTCTCCTGGTGGAATTCGTACCACTATCTCGCCTTTAGGTTTTGTTAAAGATTTTCCAAATCCATGAATATGATATGTTAAACAAGACATTTCTTCATCCTTATATCCCATTTTCTTAAAAGTATGATAAAATATTATATCCACAGAACTTCCTGCATCCACCAAAGTTCTATTCATAGCCCATTCTTCTACAAATTTTATTGATTCTTCCTTTCTCATTGGTATAGTGGATACCGTGATTACCAAAGGAAATGTATGACCTAGATTTTCTTATGGTATTTTTGTTGCTGTAAATGTGATCTCCTGCTTTTCCCAATCTTTCAATGATGATATTTTTTCCACCGTCATAATTTTCCTTCCTTCAAAATCCCGTTTGTGTATCTTCCCCTTAATATTTTCATGAAATCTATCAATCATTGTTCTTGTTACCATACCACACTCTAATTTTCTACAATCTTTTTTGATTCTGACCATTCTTCCTTCAAATATCTCACCGATTTGTTTTATGATTATCTTAATCTTGAACAATTCTTATCTTCTTCCTCACTTTTTCTATGATTTCGCTAATTCAATCCATGTTTCGGGCGCCAAAATGTAGTTGCAGGAAATCCCACACTACACCCTTGTTATGATCTTGCTATAATAAACTCACAATTGAAGATTAAAAATGACACTTTATTATTTTGTTCTCAGAAATGTTTACAAAAATGGAAGAAATCAAAATTACAACTATTCTCTTGAAATTTCTCTCTCCTCAAGACTCTTTCAACTCTCAAAAATACATCATCCTTTTATGGACATATTGGGTCTCTATTTATAGGGTAGTTACATAATGGATGACAGCTAAGTATTCCTTTTATCTCGGATTTACACTGCGATCATCATCGTGACAACCATGATTTTCCTTCTCGCTAACTTTATAACTATCGTAGGTCAACACATGCTCTTTACATGTTTCTTCATTCGTCAGTCATTATGTCATTCCTTAAGCAATTCTGCAACACTCGTCAAATATTGTTGAAGTACTCGCGATGTTATCGCAGAAATGTTGTTAATATCCAGAAGTGTTGTTAATATCGCAAAAGTATTGTTAATATCGCAGGAATATCGTTGTGGCAATATTCTGGTCCTACAAGCATTGTTGTGGAAACACATATATGTATAAGTCCTTATTCTTTGAACCAAAGTTTGCGAACTTTGTTGATCAAGAGAACAGGAGAAGTGGGTGAGCTAAGTACACGAACTCAGTCTGCGAACCCAGTCCGCGAACTGGCGAAGTTCTCAAACCTAAGAATTTCGGTTGTAGTTTGTAAACTCCATCCGGGAACTTAAGTCTGCCAACCCAATCCGCTAATTTGAGTAGGTTATGTCTTAAAACGATGTTTGTGAACTTATCTTTATAAACTAAGGAATGATATTGCAACCCGTGGCTATATAGTTCATGAACCGATTCGAGTGAATCAAATCGTTTTGCTTCAATTGTGTCTTGTGTAGTACATGATATTTCCTTGCAATTGAACAACTCTCTAACTAGTTCATTTGAGTCATTTGAACTAGTTATGGTGAAGAAGAATATGGTTGATATGAAAGTTATCATATGGATATCCATTTAGTTAACTATTATTGAACCAACGAATGTACAAGTTTTGGCACGGTTAAACAAACCTAGAAACGTGCATTAAATGTATGTATAACAAGCTATGTTTTCGATCTAACGGTTGATAAATATTATCTTGAATCTAATCAGGTTTTCATATAACGGTGAATATTGAATGCTTTGTTACTAAGCTAATATTGATTGCAAACCCTGATTTGAAAGGCTATATAAGGAAGAACTCTAGCAACTGGGAAACCTAATCCCCACACATTCTGTGTGATACTAGTTGTGCTAAGCTAGAGTCGATTTTCTTTTAACCTTTGGTTTCTTCTTCTAAACCAGGTTAATGACTTAAAGACTTCATTAGAATTGTGAAGCCAGACCGATACTACTTTTCTTGTAGTTGTGTGATCTGATCTTGATGTTTCTATCATACAAGTATAATTATAATAATTAGATTAAGATTTCTATCTACGATAGGCAAGATAAAAAGTAATCACAAACATCTTCGTCTCATCGTTTGTGATTCCACAATATCTTTTTTCGCTGCGTCGATTAAGTTTATTGTGAGGTGATTGATAAAGCTGAGCTGTTCTTCGGGAATATAAGTCTGGTTTATCAATTAGTTCTTGTTCACCTTGATTTATCAAAAGATGGAACAAAAACTCGTAGGTATATTCGTGGGAGACGGATTTATCTATTACCGTAAGCCTTTCTGTGTGATACAGATTTGTTTATTAAAGTATTCGACTTTGGGTCGTAGATACTCTTAGTTGTGGGTGAGATCAGCTAAGGGAATCAAGTTCATAGTATCTTGATGGGATCATAGGCGTAGGAGCATAACTGTACCTTGGATCAGTGTGAGATTTATTGGGGTTCAACTACAGTCCAGACCGAAGTTAATTTGGAGTAGGCTAGTGTCTGTAGCGGATTAATACAATGTATGTTTAATCTGTACTAGGTCCCGGAGTTTTTCCGCATTTTCGGTTTCCTCGCTAACAAAATTCTGGTGTATGTGTTATTTCTTTTCCGCATTATATTTTTTATATAATTGAAATAATACAGGTTATGTGTTGTTCAATCAATTAGAATATCCGACCTTTTGGTTGTTGATTTAAATTGATTGACACTTGGATATTGGTCTTTGGTACCATCCAAGTTTATCTCTCTTGTATTTAAATTGAGACTCGCAGTTTGCTTGAGTAAGATTTAAATCGAGAAGTAGAGATATAAACTCTTTGATGTAGTTTTATCTCGATTGAGTCTAACTGTTCTCTAGAAAGTATATTGGAGTTTGTCCATACAGATTGCTAATTCAAAATATTGGGTGTGATTGTTAGACCCCCGCTTTTTCAATTGGTATCAGAGCTGGCAAACACGTTCAAGACCTAAAAAGTCTATGTTTGTGGCGATCTGACTCTATGGAAAATAAAGTCTCTTATGACGCTTCACCAGGATTAAAAAACAATCGTAGAAGAAGTTCTAATAAACTAGTTATTCTCCAAATAAGGTTGGATGAACAAATCCGGATCAATTCTGATCTTATTGCAGAAATTGTAGTACTTAAGGATTTGAAACCCATTATAAATCCTTTAATGGATGGTAGTAACTCCAGTCATTCCTCCTTGAAGAAACTGTCATACATCAAGTGGTAAACAACGACTAAATGTTGAGAAAACTGATATGACTCAGAACTGCTCTACCAAACTAAAAGGTGTTGTCCCATGTTTGTTTTGTGATTCTTCTCATCACTTTCAACATGATTGTTTGATTTTTAAAAAGAGAATTGTAGGATCAGAATATTGTCACAAAAATATTCCTGAGAAATAAACGATTGTTCTGCGATATATCGATAATAAACGAACTACTCTGCGATACATCAGTAATATTCTGCGACACATCCAAAGATGACTTAAACAATGACGTAATGACTGAAAATGACAGAAACACGAAGAAAGTGTGACATGTCTGCGATATATCAATAAAACTTGTGAAAGTTAAAGGCGGTGCTAACTGCGATTTATCGCAAGAACTCAGATCCGAAATTGAAGGGAATCTTAGCTGTAAATGAGCTGTCATGAGCTGTAATCCACTATGTAAATACCTATATAAAGGAGATGAATAGTTCCAGAGAGGGGATGAATTTTTGAGTGTTAGGAAAGTTTTTAGGAGAGAGAAAATCTTTATCAAGTGTTATGTGTTCTTGATTTCTGTAATTCCTTAAGATAAAATTAATAAAAAGTGTCTTTAATCTTCAAATTATGTCATAGATGTTGGTAAATTCTTGAATAGGGTGTAGTGTGGGAATTCATGCAACTACATTTTGGCGCTAGAAACAAGGAGAATCAAATTTGAGAAATTTCAAATTACAATTTGAAGACTTGAAGAAATTATTAGAATTGAAGAGAAATGGCTAGAAGGAGAAGAAATACATCAGAACCACCAACAACGGTGAGAAGAAGTAAAACAATTGCAGGGGAAGGAACAGGTGAATTGGAAGGATCTTTAAGGAACAGGTCAGGAAGAAGTAGAATGAGAAATGAAGCAGAAAATTAAATCCAACCACCAAATCAACATACACGAGCACAAGATAGAAATATGGATTATGATAGAGTAAGTGTGCATACTTGGAGGACAGATTCGATAGAAGAGGCGGAAAATCAAGAAGAGGAAAGAAATCAAGAAATGGATGGAGGATTAATTCATGAAGAACATGAAATGGAAGATGATTTAAGACAAAGGATACAGGAAGAAAGAAGATTAGAGGCAGAAGAGCGTGCCAATCTTATAAGACAAAATCATGAATTAAGAATGGAAAATTTGAGGTTGCAAAACAGAAGATCGAGAAGCAGCATGAGATCAAATTCAAGATCATATAGAGAAGAAACAAGGCAAAATCTCCCTATACAAAATATTGGGGAGAATTTGATAAATGATCGTTATATTCCACGCAGGGAAACTTTAGACATTAGACATAATCAAGATGAGGGAGAAAATCAAGAAGAGAGAAGGAGAATGTTACGTGATGAAGAGATTCGAAGAAATCGCAGGATTATCGAAGATGATATTGAGAGGCATTATATTGAGCAAGTACGCTTAGCAGGAGAAAGAGAGAGAGATTGCGAGCAGAAGTAGAAGAGCAAGAAATTCAAGCAGCATTGCGTCAGAATAATCATGACAATCGAGAAAGACGACGTGCGCAAAATCGTAATATTGATAATCTCAATGAGGAATATGAGAGAATTCGCAGAGACATAGAAAGGCAACGAAGAGAAACAGTAAGGGATGAGGAAATTCATGGAGAAGAGAATGAAAGACAAATTAACTTGCAAGAAGAAGAAAGTCGCAGAAGAAGGCAAAACCAAGATGTTGGAGAAGAAGCGAGAAACATCGCAAGACAAGAAAGGCATGAACGCAGACGAAGAGAAGCTGCGTTGAAAAGAACAATGGAGCAAAATTCTGATAGGAATGAACAAATCTTGCGAGAATTGGCAGAAATGAGAGGAATGATAAATAACAAAAGAGAAGGAGGAAGAAGGCAACTTGATGAGGCAATCGAAGAAGCTGCGAAAACTCCATTTACTCAAGAGGTACAATTAGAAGGGATACCTCCCAAATGCAATTTACCGGTGTTGACCAGTATATTTGATGGAACTACGTGTGTTGTCCAAAATATCAAAGCTTATATTCGATGTATGCTACAATGGGAGAACCATGATGTCGTTTTGTGCAAATATTTTGCGTCAAGTTTAACTGGCGAAGCATTGAAGTGGTTCGAAAGTCTTACCAAGAATACAATAACTTCGTTCATGCACTTGCAAACCACTTTCTTAGGAGCCTACATCAGCAATAATTCTGCGCGACCTGGAATTGAAGATGTGTTTGGATTGAAATGAGAGGTTGGTGAGAGTTTGAAGCACTTAACCATAAGATGGAGGACAATGTGTAGTGAAATGGCAGGAAGAGTAGATGAAAGATATCTCATTTTGTCCTTCATAAATGCTATGTTTGCGACAAATTTATTATACATCCAGGTCTTCAGAGTTAAAAACACAATCACTATGACAGAGTTGCGAGAATTGCAAGAGGAATATATCGCTTTGGAGGAAAAACAAAATGAGATGGAGTCTTATCCAATTCTCACAGGCACAAGTTTTAGCCAAAGAAATGGAAGCTTGTTACCAAGGATGATTAATACAGTAGCGAGTACTTCCAAAAATCCGCGAGAGAAAATGGAGACTGATAATCAACTTAAGATAGTAGCAATGGGGAGTAGAGATCAAGAGGAATTAGAAAAAGAGAGAAAATTTTATAATCGCAATAACAATAATAAGGTCCCAAGGTTTGATCAACCGCAGGAAACTTATGGTGGACGGAGGCAGAATTATTCAAGAGAGCAAAGAGGTCAGAGGAATATGTGGGAAGATATCAAATTGCCGCCTTTAAATACTGGTATAGACAAGATTTGGGAAGCGATTATTTTAATGGAGAATATACCCTCACCCTGGAACATGGGGAAGGAACCACATCCCAACAACCACAATCAAGAATTTTGTCCTTATCATCATTTTCATGGTCATTCTGTGAATAATTGTAGAAATGTGAAAAGAATCATTTTGCGAATGATTGAACAAGGAAAATTAAATCATTTTCTAGCAAGATATTTATAACTGTAGCAATTTCCGCAAGCACCAGAAATTCGCAGAGTCAATGCTGCAAAAGAAGCAGAAACATTTGTCATTGAAGTAGGAGCTACAACAAAAAAATCTATTTTGCAATTCAATTATACATTCACAAAAAACGATAGAGGATTTCCATGACAATGTGCTAAGAAGAGTATTTGCAAGAGACATAGAGGGAAGAGATGTGATGAATATTGCGAAGGTTTCTCCGTTAGAAGAATGGCAGAAACAAGTTATCTCTTTTACTGCAGAAGAGATACCAGAGCTTGGGAAGATGCATGACAACCCATTGGTGGTGAAGTTAGAGATAAATCCAAAATACAGAGAAGAAGAAGATAATGATGATGCAGCAAGTGATTCTTGGGCAATAAATAAAGTTTTAATTGACACTGGTAGCTCGGTGGATATTTTGTTTTATCATACTTATCGCACAATGGGTGGAAGAGATGATGAGATAATCCCTTCAACTTACAATATCTATGGTTTTAATGGCACCACAAACAAGCCAAAAGGAGAAATTACTATGGAAATTCCATTGAACAAGATATCTTCAAAAATTAATTTTTGCGTAGTGGATATAGAATCTCCTTACAATGCTTTAATTGGAAGTCCTTGGCTCCATGGGATCTTGGGCATAGCATCAACATATCATCAATGCATAAAGTTTCCACATCCTCATGGTATTGGGATAATTAAAGGTGATTGGTTTGAAGGCAAAAAGTGTTATGAAGTTGACATTAATACTTGCGAAGAAAGAAGCGCCCGAAATCGTAATTGGCAACATAACAGGAGGCAAAATCAGAGAGCTGAGAAATTGATGGTGGACAATATAGAGTTGCGGGGAAAGGGTATACTTCAAGAATAGTTTGTTCCAAAAGATTCAATAATGATTAATCATACAAAGATGGGGAAAAGTTGGAATCTTTATTCTTCGCAGGAGCACAAAAAGTATAAGATGTTGCGATGAACCGTTTCTCGCAAGAAAATAAATAAGTAACAAGAAGTTGCGAATAATCATTTATCACAGAAGAAAAGAAGTGAAACAATATCATATTGCGAACAATCGAAAAACAAGATGATTTCGAATCATAAAAGAAAAACTCTGCTCAAAAATGAGAAATTTTTCTATTAAAAAGGAAAAGTTGGTGATTTCTAATCATATAAGAATTTTTAATGCAAATGCATAATAAGGGTGCAAATCGCCTAAAAATATATAAGAACAGGACGAACTTTTATGGCGTGCACCTTAGTTCGCGGATTCTATTCCGTAAGAGGCAATGTCCTTAAAGTGTGTCATAAGGGGGGTATCTCTTTGCATGGCTATGGGAAAGGCTATACCGCTGCTGGAACCTAGTCATGGAGATTTGGGATTATTGAAAATCCATCCGGGAGAGATAACTTGGATTCCCAATTATATAAGGTTATACCCTGGTTGGGCCCCCGAGAGTTTCTCCTAAGGAATGCAACGTATGATCAAGGCGCCGAGGTACACGGTTGAGCTGTGGATGCCCGGGATGGATGAACCTACCCTGGCCATCCATGGAAAGTCTTGGATTACGATGTGTTCGGCCCGAAGAAAACCCCACTTAGGGTGCAGTCTGGTAACTATAAGTTATATAAGGCATAAAGGACAAGCCTGCGAAAACAACTGGTTGTTGGCAGAACCGGATGGGAAAGTGCTAGTCTTGTATGGCCGATGTATAATCCTTGAAGGGGCAACCGGGGGGGAGAGATAAGGGAGATACCCTCCATTAGGGAGTTGTGTATCAAAAAATACGGCAATGTCATGGGACTTTATATTCGCAAGAATATTTAGGCCCGTCATATTGTCGCGTGACAGAGACAGCAATGTCATGGGACTTTATATTCGCAAGAATATTTAGGCCCGTCATATTTCCGCATGACTGGCCAAAAAGCCTAATAAGAAATTTTAAGATGAGATCAATGGGTTTTTGCGATAAGAACAAATAATGAGATTAATGAAATCAATAATAAGAGGATATAAATCGCAAAGACGTCCGGCAATTTCATCGCAAAGACGACAATATCATAAGTCTTAAAAAGCAAAGAGAGATTAATCTCACAAGATGGCTTAGATTTATCATATTGTCGCAGAAATTAAAATTAAATGATAAGGCAAGATCAATGGATTATTACGTATAAAGGGAAGAATGTCCTGCGATCTTGTCGCATAAAAGTGGCATAATAAGACCTTTAACTAGGAAGGCAAAATAAGACCACAAGAAAATTATGTCTGCGAAACATATAGTAAATTGTTCGCAGAAAAATTTACGATGAATCATTTATCATATTGCAGATTAATAACAAGAGGCAAGTATGGGAACGATGTATAAGAACAATAAATATTGTTATTAATCATTATATGATAAATTCATATAAATAACAGACGGATAGAGGCAAAAAAGGAATTTATATATATTGAAGAACATCAGGAATTACAAGTATCTTGCAGAAAGAATGATACAATTTGTCGCAGATAATTATCTCAAGAAAGAAAGGGAAAAATACAGGAGAAGATCAAAAAGAAGAAGCAGAACTATTGGGATTTATCTTCGCCATTATCTTCATCTTCGTCTTCATTATCTTCATCATCAGTTTCTTCTTCATCTTCGCTTTCATCCTCATTTATATCAGCCTCACTGTCAGAAATAATTGGTACTTCAGAAATGGTTGGGATATTTTCCAAGAGGCAAGGATATAAACTAAGAGGAAGATCATTATCTTCGCAGACTTTCTCAATAGAATTATTGCGAATGTGAGAAGGTTACTACGCAAATTGGAGTTGGATATCTTTATCTTCTTTCGCAATCTAGAGATTTTATCATTGCGGGAAGCAAGATTATTTGCAAGACTACTTTTTTCTTCTTCAAGTTCTGCTATCCTTGTAGAATGTTTTTCTTCAGATTCTGCGATGATACAATAACAAGTTAGAAATTTATCGAAAATTTACAAAAAATATAAAGATGTCAGAGGAGCAATAAATAACCTTCTCTTTCATGAATCATTTCTTGTATCAAGGTTGCCTGTTCGGTATGAAGACTGGCATCTATTGCTAAGTTTTTCCTAGCATTATCGAGAATTATCGCAGCCCATGCGAATTCATCATCATTTTGAATGAGAAGATGGGAACGGATTTGTTTTTCTCTTTTAAGAAGTTTAATGTTTTCATCCTTAAGTCTATCTCTCTCAAGTTCAGTGTCAATAAGGGCATTGCGGAACTTTGATAGAGCTTCAGTGCCTTGAAGAGTAATGCGTTCTTTATCCTTCTCAAGTTCCTTCTTTTGGGCTTTCAAGGTTTTGATTCTTTTTCCAAATTCATCTCTACAAGTCTTAAAACTATTGGATATACTCAAAGTAGATCTATAATCCATTCTTATAAGGGAAATGAGATATTTAAGCTCATCGATAGACAGAGCATTAATGTTTTCATCGGAATAATTATTTAAAGCGTCATTAAGACGCTGAAGAAGAATGGATTCATCTATGGGTTCATCAAAAGAATTGAGAATAAGAGCTTCATCAGTAAGATTATAGGCATCTGCAAAATGGTTGTTCAAATAAGCTAAAATAGCAAGAAAGAAGAAAGTAAAAAAAAAAAAAAAATCATACCAATAATCTGTTTGCAGAACTTCTCCTTGTCAACTAGTTTTTGTTGAAGAACTTCAACGTCTACTTCAAGCGATTTATTCTTGATTAGGAGCTCAGTATTCCCAGATGCTTCCAATTGCTTACATTTTTCGCGAAGAATGGATATTTCATCTTCATATTGCTTATTCTTTTCGCGAAGTTTCGCAGATTCAGATTGTGAATCAGTAAGCCTTTTCTGCGATAATGATAATCTATTTTCTAATTCCGAAGCAACAGAAAAAGAAGCTCTAGCATTCTGTGGCATATAAGAGAAAATAAGTAAGGGTAAATAAAAGATCTTCGATATTCATGACAAATGTAAAGTTTACTACAAGAAAAATAAAAGAAAAGGGGCATACCAATGAAGCTAATGCATGAAGAAAATCTGGGTTGATAAATATCGAGACTCCTTTAAGATCTTTATTATTAGTTAAGATGGAAGCATCGCAGATTTTTGAGAGATAATCGCAAGCATGAGCAATATCGTCATCTCCAATACCCTGCATGGGATTTCTAAAGATATTTGACAATTGATCCATGGGAGTCTCAGGTTGAGAAAGACCCATTGCAGATCTAACTCTTGCGGAGGAAAAACGTATTGAAGAGGTGCCCACGGTAGCATCATTATTAATTCTTCCACTCTCTTCAACCTCATTATCTTTTTCAGCGACAGAAGAAATTTCTTTAAGTGGCTGAGTTTTTCTTCTCTTTTTTGGAGGACTCTCAGCAGTTTGATTCTCATTGCGATGAGGAGAAGTGCTAGAACTCTCATTTGGAGTTATTACTTTTTTGCCTTTATCCTTGGCTTCAACCACCGCGATAAATGGTATTTCCTAGAAAACAACCACACATGAAGATAAGAAACAGGGGCAACAATATATTGTAAAAAGTTATAAAAGAATGTTTCTTACTTCATCTGTGAAGGTTTTCAAAAAAATTAGGAGATTGGGATTCCCAGTACTGGCGTAGCTAGCCTTCATTTTTCCAATCTGAAAAATAAATAATTCGATAACTAGTAAGAACAATATATTTATCTAAGTTTGCGAATAATGATTAACTTCGCGAGATATACCTCAGAACTCTTTTCGGGCCAATTAAAAACCCAAGGATGATAAGACGCAAGATATGCAGGATTTGCAGGAAGGTTAAGAGCGCCAGAAATATATGGACCTTCAAGGAGGAGAGGAAATCTACACCATTTATCATCCTTGGAGAAGCGTGGACCATTGTTTCTTTTGGAATGATAGTCTATATCTTGCATAAGAATTTTATCCTTCGCAACTTTTTTATCCCTATTCAAGCGAATAGCCCAACATGTGCTTTCTTTCTTCATTGGAATCACTTGATAATTCGCAAATAAATTCTCCACGGTATATTTCGCTGGAATAATTGGGATTTTTTCATAATCAGGATGTTTCGCAATATCATGATAAAGGGATCCTTTACCAGCTCCGCGGGAGGCATATTCAAGAATAAGACGTATATAATCCCCACTTAATTGGTAGATTGCTCGCGAAAATTTAACATGAGAAATAATTTCATAAAAAAGAGGGAGATCTGGGTTATAAAGAGGAATAGGAAGGCTAGCTTCTAATTGACCCAGCGAAACAAGGATTTTATCGTTAGAAGAAGGAAATTCCGAAACTAGATCAATGGAAAGTTCAGTATCTGAAGAATGACCAGGGATCTCAGAAAGTTTGAGTCCTAATGTTTGAAGTTTCTGTTGGTGTTTTTGAAAAGTGGATTGACCTAATTTTTTAGCAGGAGCCATTTCTTAATATGGAAACAATGATTAAGGCGAAGAAGAGTAAAGAAGGAAAATTGAAAGAATAATAGATCCGGAATTTGCGGAAGAAGATGAGGAATAGTGAAGTTGCAGAGAAGAAAAGAGAAAATTAAAAGAAGAAAAGAAATTAGTAAAGAAGGTATTTATAGGAGAAGAAAGTTCTCGAGAATATCAATGCATTCAATGAAGAAAGGACGTGAATGTTCAGAATTCAACGGTCGAAAGAATACGTGTCAAGGAATAAATGGAAGGAAAAACACGCGTAGAATATCTAGCGATGGATCTGAGAGACGTGTCAGAATAAAGGAAATATGAAAAGACAGGGAGTTGCGGCAAATCAAGAAGTTTAAATTCTCATGATCTTTATCTTCTTCGCAGAAAAGATATGAGAAGAGGCAAGATGTAGGATCAGAATATTTTCACAACAATATTCCTGAGAAATAAACGACTGTTCTGCGATATATCGATAATAAACGAACTACTCTGCGATACATCAGTAATATTCTGCGACACATCCAAAGATGACTTAAACAATGACGTAATGACTGAAAACGACAGAAACACGAAGAAAGTGTGACATGTCTGCGATATATCAATAAAACTTGCGAAAGTTAAAGGCGGTGCTAACTGCGATTTATCGCAAGAACTCAGATCCGAAATTGAAGGGAATCTTAGCTGTAAATGAGCTGTCATGAGCTATAATCCACTATGTAAATACCTATATAAAGGAGATGAATAGTTCCAGAGAGGGGATGAATTTTTGAGTGTTAGGAAAGTTTTTAGGAGAGAGAAAATATTTATCAAGTGTTCTGTGTTCTTGATTTCTGTAATTCCTTAAGATCAAATTAATAAAAAGTGTCTTTAATCTTCAAATTATGTCATAGATGTTGGTAAATTCTTGAATAGGGTGTAGTGTGGGAATTCCTGCAACTACAAGAATAAAAGTTGCAAGTAATCTTCACAAGAAAACTAAACAACTCATTGGTTCTCTAGAAAGACATACAAAACTATCAGGAAATCCTAAACATAATAGTACTGATAGTATGGGAGCTTTTTCTTTAAAATCAACATCACCCTTTCAATGGTTTCTTGATAGTGGATGTAGCAGACATATTGTAACACCCCGAGTTCCGGATCAGGGTCAAACCCATATGGAGATCCGAACTCAAAGCGTTACGGGTCGGAAAGAGACTAAAACCCTTTTTATTTATTTTGTATTTTATATTTATTTCACCAATAACAACTATTTAAATACATAAATTAAGTATTATAAATTCACTATTACAACATTCACCAAATAATGTTTATATAAATAATTAAATTTCAACAATTAAAAGAAACACAGCACAATCGTCAATTTAACTAACTTTTAAGTTCCGTATTCCACCATTTAAGAAATCTGCAAAAAAATGTCAATTGGGGTGAGATGACAGCTCAATAGGCATACTTTCCCATCCTCTAAAAATATACAAACAACACAATTAATTAAACAAAAATGCATTCAACCATTTGTTTATAATTTCACAACACCATAAATAATTATGAATTATTATTCATTTTCATTTTAGTTTATGAGTTCGCGGTACGAATGTCCTTGGTTCGTACACCCACCTATCGTTTCTCGGCACGGACAGCCGCCATTAATGGTTAGGAACAAAAGTTCTTATGGGGATCATACCCATTGCTCTCGGGGATCATCACCCGTTTCATTTTCGTTATCCGGCACGAACAACCGTCATTGATGGTCAGGAAACACAAGTTCCTACTGGGGATCATTACCCATTTAAATCTCGGGGATCATTACCCGCCGTTAGCATGAAAAGAATTTCCATCTAACGGAAAAAACATGAACTCTTCCTTTAAGTAATTATTTTTACATTTTGGTTTATATAATATTCCCATTTCAATTTCATGGTCATGCATACATTAGCAAAACAACAATTATACAATTCAAGATACAATAAAAGAAGAATAAATCAACTTCAACCAAATAAATCACAATGGATATTAGTAGAAGATGAGTTAGTAAACCTACCTTAATTTTAATTTAGCATCACATAGCTAAAACTCCAATAAACTCATAAATCATACCAGGAAGACAATATACTTCTTTCATATCATAAACACTCCAAATATTGTTATCAAATGATCCACATAAGAAACTATGGTAGACAACTATTTTTTTAGCAATGATATTTGTCATAAGGAGAAGAAGAAGAAGAGAATACAGTTTACAAGAAAATAATTGGCTACATGTGGTACCTCTAGTATTTCCAAAGATGAAAAAATATATTTATATCCATTCTTAATTAAAACTTAATTAATTCTCAATTTAATTTAATTCACCCTTCTTTCTTAACCATCTATGTATAACGCATCAAAAATTCTAGCATTTACCAACACTTCCATGCACATGCAATACAAAAGAATAATAACAATAATAAATGCATGCTATAATATTAATATAATAATAATAACCTTAAATGTTATTTTTACTCACATTACAAATGAAACGTTTTCTTTTGTTTTTCTTCTTCCTTTTATTTTCTAAAACAAGTCCAAATCCCTTCATTTATTATTTTCATAATAACTTTCATTACATATTATAATTAGTCATTATGTGCCTAAATCAATAGCAAATCAATTAATCACTAGCATCCCACTACAATTACTTCATTCTGTCTTTTCATGTCCCACAAATATATATTAGTATTTTAATAATAAAATATTCTAATTATTCTTTACATTTTTCTTTTGTTAACAAAACTTAAAAGTCTAACATTATTTTTAAATGTCACAATAAAGATTGTATGTGCTAACTATTTGATTAAATATGTGTATATTAGGCTTCTATATTCATCATATACCAAATGGGTCATAACTAGAAGCCTAAACCCGGACAGAAAAATATTGGGTATTACATTCTTACCCCCTTAAAAGAAATTTTGTCCTTAAAATTTAGAACATGCTTACAATATCAAAATCATGTAAAAAATAAAATTCACAAATCAATATCCATTTTAGCACCCAAGTAACTGTCACACGAATTCCGACAAATAAAAAAAAATCAATGCGCATAAAATTAAACAAACAGCAACAACAATCATAACAGACAATCATGTGTAGCAATTCACACAACATTTTTTTCCCTTTAATCATGGTCCCATTCAAGATCTAAAGCCTAAAGATCTGATACCAACTTGTAACACCCCGAGTTCCGGAGCAGGGTCAAACCCATATGGAGATCCGAACTCGAAGCGTTACGGGTCGGAAAGAGACTAAAACCCTTTTTATTTATTTTGTATTTTATATTTATTTCACTAATAACAACTATTTAAATACATAAATTAAGTATTATAAATTCACTATTACAACATTCACCAAATAATGTTTATATAAATAATTACATTTCAACAATTAAAAGAAACACAGCACAATGGTCAATTTAACTAACTTTTAAGTTCCGTATTCCACCATTTAAGAAATCTGCAATAAAATGTCAATTGGGGTGAGATGACAGCTCAATAGGCATACTTTCCCATCATCTAAAAATAAACAAACAACACAATTAATTAAACAAAAATGCATTTCAACCATTTGTTTATAATTTCACAACACCATAAATAATTATGAATTATTATTCATTTTCATTTTAGTTTATGAGTTCGCGGTACGAATGTCCTTGGTTCATACACCCACCTATCATTTCTCGGCATGGACAGCCGCCATCAATGGTCAGGAACAAAAGTTCCTATGGGGATCATACCCATTGCTCTCGGGGATCATCACCCATTTCATTTTCGTTATCTGGCACGAACAACCGCCATTGATGGTCGGGAAACACAAGTTCATACTGGGGATCATTACCCTCCGTTAGCATGAAAAGAATTTCCATCTAACGGAAAAAAAACATGAACTCTTCCTTTAAGTAATTATTTTTACATTTTGGTTTATATAATATTCTCATTTCATCTTCATGGTCATGCATACATTAGCAAAACAACAATTATACAATTCAAGATACAATAAAAGAAGAATAGATCAACTTCAACCAAAGAAATCACAATGGATATTAGTAGAAGATGAGTTAGTAAACCTACCTTAATTTTAATTTAGCATCACATAGCTAAAACTCCAATAAACTCATAAATCATACCAGGAAGACAATATACTTCTTTCATATCATAAACACTCCAAATATTGTTATCAAATGATCCACATAAGAAACTATGGTAGACACACTACAAAAAACATGAGCATTGACAACTATACTAATTTAGTTGCCTAAGATGAAATTTTAGTTGCCAAACAAAAAGGCAATTAATGGTAGTTGCCAAGCTTTAGTTGCCGTATGGGTTGTTTCGAAAAGCAAAGGCAACTACTATAAGTTCCTAGTTGCCATGCGTACATTTGGCAACTTATGTTGTAGTAACCAAATACGTGATTAGTTAAATGCAGTAAATTAAAAACACTAATGTTTATAATTACCAAGTAATTGCCAGCATTTTAACAACAAAACTTTTATAGTTGTCAGGTGGTTGCCTAATATTGTGACAACTAAGTTTATATTTTGTTGCAAATTTATTTAGCAATTAATTTGATAGTAGCCAAATATATTGATTCACAATTGCCATAGGTTAAAACAGCTACCTTGTAGTTGGCACATCGCATCCGAATCATTCAACAATGAAGATTTGTAGTTCCCATATGGTTCCTGAATCGTTCAACAACTAATACCCTGTGTACTTGCCAAATGTGTTCCCTATTTAAGCTAAATATATGACTCATGGACCAATAAAATCTCATCGGATGCAGTGCAAACTGCTAATTACAAAATTAATTAGTCAAACGAAAACTTTATGCATTCCCGTGCCAGGTGTTGGAACTAGGAAATATGGTTTACCAATAAAATTTCTTATATTCCAATACCAAATGTTGGGACTACAAAATTTCGTGTATTCATGTGCCAGATGTTGGTACCAATGCAAATTTCGTGTATTCATGTGCCAGATGTTGGTACTCCGAACCAGCATTAAAACAAAACAGTTAAAATTAGGTAAATGGAACAAAGAAAGCTAAACAAGAATATTTCAGAAAATAATTTTCTATTATAATTTATAATAACATTTATTATATTGTATCAATTATAAGCATTTCATAGAAGAAAACGAAAAATAGAGCAATTATCATGATCACAATCTGTTAATACAATTTTTATAAAATAAAATAAAATCTGATGGTACAATGTCGCTTGCTCAGCTCGAACAAATTGTCCTTCCTCTGAGATGTCAACTATCATCTGACAGATATATAGCTTTTATTACGCCTGACGTATTGCAGCACAACCATAATCATCAATTGAATTTTAATAAACTGCAATGAAGAGATATCCAAGGGCAGAATAGCCTTTCTAGAACTTGGTGGCCTGTAAAGCAATGTCATAAAGTTTCCAAATCAATAAACTTAGAAAAAAGATTAATCAACTTCCACAAGAGCTTAATGGGAACTGAATAGACGCCTTAGACATTCTAAAAATCATAGAAAATGGGATAAATGGACATAGTCGCCTAAAAACCAAAAAACAGGACATTGACGACTTAGACATTCTAAGCCTAATTGTGTACCAAAACTTTTGCTATTATTATTACATAATCTGATTGACAAACCATACAAGGAGAAAATTAACTCATTAGCAAGTTAAACTGGAAAAACTAGCAGATTAAGCAATACATACAGCAAATAGTTTGATATAAAATAAACCAAACCCCCCTCTTATCGCCATAGCGGAAACAAATAATTCATCACGACTGCTCTGTATAACCATTCCTTTGACAAAATCAAAGGCATTAAAGAAACTCCATCCTTTTCTCAATATAATAATTCTAAACAACTGCAAATAGGTGCTTGAGATGTTCAGTCCCACCATAGTACACATTCATGATGGAATAATATAAAAAGTTCCCGATCCCTTCCAGGGCAAGGAATCATGTGCACCAACTTTAAACTTAAGAAAACGTTCAACCTTAGGTGCAAACACTATCATGACAAGTTAGCTACATGATACCACAACACGACCAAGCAAGTTGACCTCCACAATATAATTCATAATTATGGGACTCATAAACGAAAAAACATCTTGAAAATAGTACAAACCCAACAAACTCATGTACATTCGCAGCAAAAATTAGAAATTAGAAACCCCTGAACTTGTATGCAAAATAAATCAGATGTTAAACAATATTAACAATTTCATTACTTCAAATATGAACCTAAATAAAGAACTTCAAAATTTACCATCACCACTTTGGAATTAGCTATTTTAATCAACTTATAGATCAATGGATTTGACGAGAACAATAAATAATAAATTAAGTTAGCAAGTCTATGAAGTATCTAAGGAATCTGATTTAAAACATGAACAGTCTAAAATCAAAATTGATTAAATCTTCAGGTAAATATCGATAAATGAGACAAGCATCGGATCTAAACAATCAACCCCACCAAAGAAGAAAAATCAAAAGTGATTCAATCTTCGGGTAGAGTGACAAACATCAAAGCCAGAGAATAAAAGAAAAATTAAAGTCAAAATAATTTTTGAGTATCAAAAATCTGGGCAACCAATGTCGTTGATGCAAAAGATATTTGGTTTTTCTTTTTCTTCATATCGATATAGGATAAATCATGTGTTTAGAAAGAAAAATAGTGTTTTGTATTTTTAGTTTTCTATGAGTGAGGGAGAGGTAGAGGAGGCGGAGAAACAGAAAAGAGGCGAGAGTGACAGTGGAGGTGAAGATAGAATTAGGTTAGGGTTTGAGGTTTTCGTTATCTCCTTTGATTAAATACCCTTTTGAGATCTCGGGTGCCGAAACATATAGATGTACGACTGTGATTTGTAACACATGCGGAACCCACGTGCGCATATCTTTGTTGTAGTGTAGCTAGGATGAACGGTTTTTATTTCTGACACCATTTTCATCAGGACGGACCTAGGAAGGATAAATTTCCTTTTAAAACCCGGGCTTTAAGCCTTGGTCGAGATTTTTTTTTTTTTTTTTTTTTTTTTTGCTTGTGGATTGGGAAGGCTACCCGGGCTAAAGTACCCATTAGTCCAGCTGAAGGTCTGTCGGTGATTTTCATTAGTATAAGTGTTAGCTTATCCCCAAATGCCCAAAGTAAATCTAATCTAACAGTTTTCATGGTTTTAATAATAGAACACATTTTTTAAGACTAAGTGAATAGCGCCACACCACTATTTTTTGGAAAACAATTTTGGATAGGGATCTTTTAACAAAGCCTTTAACAAATTTCCTATACCGTTGGATGAAAACAATCTGATGGCCCATAATTTCCATGACGTGGCGATAAAACCATCAGTTTTCTATTCGACTCAATTAGCCGAGCCAAAAAAAATTCCTTTTTTTCCCTATATTTCCTCCACGAAAAAAACACGATCTCTGTTATCTTTTTTAGGTTTATCGTCTTCTTCCTATATTCTCGTTTGGTTTCTTTCATAAACTATTATACTTCCGAACCTTTGTATGTGCCTTTGTATACCCTAATTGTATGAATTTTCATTTCAAACTTAAGAGGATAAACTGTTCCTTGTACTCTGCAAATTATGATTAGCATAAGATTTCGAGCTATATACTACTTATTAGAAGAATATATGAAACCAGTTGAAGAAACTGCAAATGGAGGTGTTGTACTGGCTAACAATGGGGAGGTTTTAATGGGTTCTGGAGCCAACTTTCAATGGTTCTACTAAATTTTATTCACTTCTGCTAAAAATTATTTTGGTCTCCGGTTCTGCTGAATTTTTCTGAATTATGCTAAAATTTTCTTACTTCTGCTAAAAACTATTTTCTCTAACACCCCCATTAATTTAGGCTTTTTTAGATTGGGTAGAAATATCCAAAAGAGGGTTTGTTTAAGGTTTCAGAGAATATTTTGATGGAATCTTACATGTAAAGGGTCCATCTTTACAAATTTTTAAGGTTTCGTAGAATATTCCGAAGGAATCTTATCTGTAAACGGATGGATTCGTCGTTCTTACCAAGTTTTTGACTTATAGTAGTCAACTCCCGGCCAGGTTTCGATCTCGGAACCTGGTATGCATACAATATGAAAAAATAGAGGTTTCGTAGAGTATTCCGAAGGAATCTTACCTGTAAATGGATGGATTCGTCGTTCTTACCAAGTTTTTTATTTAGAGTAGTCAACTCGCGGCCTGGTTTTGGTACGGAGCCTGGTATGCATAGAATATGCAGAAATAGGGTTTGTTTAAGGTTTCGTAGAATATTCCGAAGGAATCCTACCTGTAAATGGATGGATTCGTTGTTCTTACCAATTTTATGACTTAGAGTAGTCAACTCGCGGTCAGGTTTCGATCTCGGAGCCTGGTATGCATACAATATGCAGAAATAGGGTTTCTTTAAGGTTTCGTAGAATAATCCGAAGGAATCTTACCTGTAAATGGATGTCTTCGTCGTTCTTACCATGTTTCTGACTTAGAGAGTAGTCAACTCGCGGTCAGGTTTCGATCTCGGAGCCTGGTATGCATATAATATGCAGAAATAGGGTTTCTTTAAGGTTTCGTAGAATAATCCGAAGGAATCTTACTTGTAAATGGATGGCTTCGTCGTTCTTACCATGTTTCTGACTTAGAGAGTAGTCAACTCGCGATCAGGTTTCGATCTCGTTGCTTGGTTTGCATACAATATGCTGAAATAGGGTTTGTATAAGGTTTCGTAGAATATTTCGAAGGAATCTTACCTGTAAATGGATGGATTCGTCGTTCTTACCAAAGTTCGGACTTATAGTAGTTCACTCTCGGCCAGGTATCGATGTTGGAGCCTAAAATGCATATAACATGCAGAAATATGGTTTGTTTAAGGTTTCCTAGAATATTCCGAAGGAATCTTACCTGTAAATGGACGGATTCGTCGTTCTTACCAAGTTTATGACTTAGAGTAGTCAACTCGCGGTCAGGTTTCGATCTTGGAGCCTGGTATGCATACAATATGCAGAAATAGGGTTTCGTTAAGGTTTCGTAGAATAATCCGAAGGAATCTTACCTGTAAATGGATGGCTTCGTCGTTCTTACCATGTTTCTGACTTAGAGTAGTCAACTCGCGACCAAGTTTCGATCTCGTATCTTGGTTTGCATACAATATGCTGAAATAGGGTTTGTTTAAGGTTTCGTAGAATATTCCGAAGGAATCTTACCTGTAAATGAATGGATTCGTCGTTCTTACCAAGGTTCGGACTTATAGTAGTCCACTCTCGGCCAGGTATCGATGTTGGAGCCTGATATGTATACAACATGCAGAAATATGGTTTGTTTAAGGTTTCCTAGAATATTCCGAAGGAAACTTACCTGTAAATGGATGGCTTCTTTGTTCTTACCAAGTTTCTGACTTAGAGTAGTCCACTCCCGGCCAGGTTTCGATCTCAGAGCCTAGTATGCGAACACAGTGGTCCGCTCCTGACCATGTTTCATTCTCGGAGCTAGTTTCTTTCTCGAAGTTGACGAATTTGTGTGTGTTTAAGGTTTCTGAGAATATTCCAATGGAATACTACCTGTAAATGGTTGGATTCATAGTTTTTGCGAACTTTCAGTCTTATAGTAGTCCTCTCCTGGCTAGGTTTCGAGCTCAAAGCCAAATTGAGTATCGATGTTGACGAAAAGGGGTGTGTTTAAGGTTTCGCGGAATATTCTGACGGAATCTTAACTATAGATGGGTGGATTCATCGTTTTTACGAAGTTTCCGAATTATAATAGTCCACTGACGGCCAGGTTTCTTGCTCGGGGCCAGGTTTAGTATCGAAGTTGACAAAAAGGGGTTTGTTATCGATTTCGATGATGTATCCTGTTAAGTTTGAAGTCAAAACCCACCAGGAGCTTCATGGTTCGTAATTTGTATGTCTTTGTACGACATTTGAAGTTCGAATTGACAATGAGCTTCATATTTATCGATTTCGATGATGCATCCTGCTAAGTTTGAAGTCAGAACCCAGGCAGAGCTTCTTGGTTCATAGTTTGTATACTGTTACCATATTTGAAGTTCAAACTGACATTGAGCTTCATATTTATCGATTTCGATAATGTATCCTGCTAAATTTATAACCTGAGTTTACCACTGTGAACTAAATCTACTTTATGACCTGTGTGACTAGTTGAAATTCAAACCGGACGCACAAAGAGAAAGCATAAAAACACAAAGAAAACACACTTTCCTTGATCTGTATGATATCGTGAAATCAAGAATGAAGATTGAAGAAATGGTGTGAGTTGAAATAAAATTTGATATTGTATTTATAAGATGATGAAATGATAACCGTTAAATGAGATGATATAAGCGGTCGAGTCTGGACCGCTGGCGGTGGAAACTACACCTACCAGTTTTTTCTACAGTCTCGACCGCTCGGTAGAAACTTGACCTGGCCTGGCTAAGTGAAAAATTTGCTAATTAGTCAGGACAGTTTGCTTGTTTGCCAGCTCCATAGTGGGTGCAAAACTGGCAAATCAATAGATTTGCCACACACATAGGAACCGACCTAAGACACAAAAGAACAGTGATCCTCAAGGTTTTTATCCAGCCAATAGAAAGACAAGAGTATATGATCCAACGATTATAAATGCATCCTTATGAATTCATACGGATTACCACCTAAAATATCATCTAGAACCATCTAAACTTACCGCAATACATTGTTGTGGCGCGTTATTTCCCTCCAAAACTTTCACCAAACTCTCTTTTCCCGCCATCAACAAACCCTAGCCATATAATTCATTCTCTAAACCAACCCTCTCTCTAGTCTTTCCTCTTATCTCCAACTCACTCAGAGATTACCCAAATTTGTCTCCACAAGAGAAGTGGTAAGACGAATAGCTGCGGTTCTTGGTTCTTGGTTCTTTCACTGTCCATCTATCTCTCTTATACATCGACAGTGATGATTTTTTTCTGAGTTAAATATAATTAAGGTTTCAAAGTTATGATTTTGTTGTTTTTTTTTCAACTTATATCAAATCAAAGTTAGGGTTTGCTCAAATCTCTTAATTATTGATGTTGGAGTTAGGGTTTTTACAAATTTCTGTTCAAATTTGAGATTTTGGAGTTAGGTTTCTAGAAATCTCTATTAAAATTAGAGATTTTTGAGTTC
Organism: Papaver bracteatum; assembly: GCA_023529315.1. Lineage (NCBI taxonomy): Eukaryota > Viridiplantae > Streptophyta > Magnoliopsida > Ranunculales > Papaveraceae > Papaver > Papaver bracteatum. Next base: position 1,262,080 of record JAJJWX010001290.1, read on the forward strand.
GGATTACGAATATCTGTAATCTTTTTTTTTTTTTTTTTTTTTCTGTAAATCTTAGTGTGTTTGTACGATTACTTTATTGTGAAATTTGTGTGATTTGCTTTGCTAATCTTGTGGTTTATTGCTATGCTGGTTTATGAAGTGGGTTTTGATTTAATAGGGAAATTGAAGTTTTCGATTTGGAATTTTGAGTTAGGTCTTTTAAGTTTTGTTTTGGATTTTGATTGCATATGAGAATTGGGGTTTTTGTGATGTGAATTTTAGTAATAGAGATGAAGTAACCTTTCTATTTGGGTGATTTATGTTCATACTGACTCAATCAAAAATATCTTGCTTATTTGGTGACTTTGTTTTGGTTATGTGCGTGTCTGAGTCTAAAATAAGTATGTGATCAGAAATTTCTTGACATCATGCGAGTGAAGCAGATATGTGTAGCAAGTTGTGGTTTGAGACTATTGGTTTTTCCCTTGTTTAATATGGATTTGATTGAACCTAATTTTATGTTTTTTCATGTACAGACGCTTGGCTTTCAATTTTAAATCTTTCTGTGCACATCCTAACGATTTTGACTTGTATTTTTGGGGGTATATTTGAATCATTTTGATTTGTAGGGATTGGGTCCATACTCAAATAGTATTAAAAAGACTGAGAAGGAGATCAAAGAGATGGCCAAGAAGGTCAATGATTTATGTGGTATGTTTTTTTACTGTTCATGAAATTGATATACTAGATGGAAAAATTGAACTTCTTTACCCTGTAGAACTTGTTTGTATCAATTTATAGATTTGGATGCATACTGTTTAGATAGTTGTGGATGATGGTTGAAGAAATGAAGTACATTTTTTGCAAGAAATGAAGTACATTTTTTGCTCTTTTTGGGTTTCGGGGGACAAGGACTGAGGAGTCTGACATGGGTTTAGCTTCCCTGAGTCAATGGGATCTTGTTTCTGGTGAGCCAATGATGCAGAACGAGGAACCTCTTCAGCTATGTGTCATTGGGTGCATGTTTATATTCAAGTCTTTAGTGAGCTAAGTATTTCATTAATTTTATGATTATCTGTTTCTTGTGCTTGTTATCTTTTGGTCCTATCAAAGCAATATACTGATGAAGCATACTTGTAGTGTTAGTGTATGTCACAAATTATATCCATATACTAAGTTGCAGTAATGGATTGTAATAATAAATGTTGAATGGTTCCTAATATTCTTATTTGATGACTTAACTCTTTCTGTCAAAGAAATTTTGCTGCTATGTGGATCCATGCAAGTATCTCAGCTGAACCGAGGTCATTCCTACTAGATTTACTTGTATAACATGCTATCTACGAGATAGAATTGGCTGGACTAAAAGCAATATTAGTCCCTAGTGAACAACATTTCGTTTGGATTTTTTTTTAGCCCCCCTGTTTGAAAGCCTGGTTCCTCCGCTGTCCTTGTTTTTGGTCAAAGACCTGACTCAAGGTGCTAATTTTACAGGAAATTTGAGAGTTGTGGCTTTGGTTTTGTTTTCCAGCTGTTGTTTGCTGATATTATTTCTATATAATTCTTCTCAAATGCAACAATAGAGACTGCAAAATCATGTTGGTATTCATGGCATAGGGCTCGATAGTTTAGATTTTTCAATGTGATGTTCTATTATTCCAATATACATTACTGTGTTAACTGATTTTTGGTTCGTTTGATTGAGTCTGTGTTGTGAACTGAAGACACCAAGTAAATCCCAATTCTGGAGCATATATGCATTCACATATATTTAGAGAGCATATTTTTCCTACATTCATCACCTTAATCACTCTGTCCGTGAATCTGCAAATTTTTGTCTCCCGATAATAGTTCTTTAAGTCCTACTGGAGTGTCTCCACTGGTATTAAGCTACCATACCTGTCATAACTTCTGTGTCTCCACTGATATACCCAATGCGACTAGTTACTGAATGTCTACTTTCTTTCATTTTTGGAGTTGTCTTTATATTGGTTCTGAATTTCTTCTTCATGTTGACTGCACCTGAACTGTAGGAATTATGGACCTCAAGGTAAGGGATATTCATCTGCTGAAGGTACTCAGTGGGTGATCATGGTTAACTGTTGATTGGAAAACTACCCCTTTGCCGTGGTTGAACTTTTATCACTTAAGGAAAGATGCTGTCAGCATTATAACAACTTAATCGGGATTCGTGAGGTTTAATTTTCTAATGATGCAAGAATTATAGGTCTAAAAAGTCACGACTATCATGTACTAATGGAATATATGGTATATTTATTACCGATTGTGTTATGGGGACTTGGATGGGGATATATGGTTAGCACCGAGTGAGCTGTGTATGTTTTTTAAAAGTGTTGTGTACACGGGTTCTCAAGATAGAAGATCTGGCAGCTATTATGCACAGGTTTCTCCGTTTCTCTTACTGGGGTGAGGGTGAGGGTGTGGCGAGGCTATGGCGTCTGTTATAACTTTTTTTGGATGAATAGTTGAGCTATGAAACTACTTTGCCATCGGGTACTTGGCATTTGGGAAGACAGGACAGTTCATATTTTTAATCTTTGTAAACTTGTCTTTCATGATTCCTATTTTTAATATCTTTTGTAAACTTTTAAGAGTGTTTCGAGGCACTCGTTAATTTAATCCGAGTGCTGCAAGGAGCCAAGGATCCAAATTTTACACATTTCACAGTGAATTTTTTTGTACATTCCGAAATATTAAAATTTGGCAAATTTTTATTTAGTTAATATAGAAATTCAATGAAATTTCGGTGATACTCTTACCCTTTCCCTTGTATTTTCTTTAATCTAACTTTGGTAACAAGAAGTAATTACTCTAGGTGACTTCTTGCCATCCGGATTATAATCAAGCAGAAAAAATCAAGCTATTTTCTTTTCCTTCAAGCATGCTCTTTATAAAAGAACGAGAAACATAATTGCAAAGTGGCCTCAAACATGTAATAATTCACAAACGTACTCATTCGAACCATCTGATCCAGGTAGTCTTTTTGATACACAACTAATAACTTTTAATTTAAATTCAACAGGTGTTTTAACCATTGACATAATCGAGTTGGTGTATATGGTTGCTCAAACCTTTGGCAATCGCAGTTGCCGGATTTTATTTCAGAAGGCTTAAGCAACAATGCAATCGGATAATTGTAGAAGCTTAGTTGCCGAAGAGCGGTTCGAGCAACTATGGCATTCGTTGGTGTTTTTAGTTACTTAGATGTGTGAGGCTACTAGTGCATTATATGTAGTCGGCATATCTTTGTTGCTGAAGAGTTTGGGAACTAATGAAAACAATAGTTGCGATTGACGTGTTGCCAAACTATATAGGAACTAACAGTTGCCTTCACCTAGTTTCGAAAGCATAAGACTACTAATGTATTTCATGTAAGACTACTAATGTATTTCATGTAGTTGGCATATATTTGTTGCCCAAGAATTTAGAAACTAATAAAAATATTAGTTGCGGTCAGGTTGTTGCCAAAATATATAACAACTACTAATTGCCTTTGACTAGTTTCGAAATCCTTTCGTAACTAATTTTTTTGAGTAGTTGCGAGATTTTAGTGGCCTTTCCTAGGATTTTTTGTAGTGACAACTATTTTTTTAGCAATGATATTTGTCATAAGGAGAAGAAGAAGAGAATATGGTTTACAAGAAAAGAATTGGCTACATGTGGTACCTCTAGTATTTCCAAAGATGAAAATATATATTTATATCCATTCTTAATTAAAACTTAATTAATTCTCAATTTAATTTAATTCACCCTTCTTTCTTAACCATCTATGTATAACGCAAAGCTAGAAAATTCTAGCATTTACGAACACTTCCATGCACATGCAATACAAAAGAATAATAACAATAATAAATGCATGCTCTAATATTAATATAATAATAATAACCTTAAATGTTATTTTTACTCACATTACAAATGAAACGTTTTCTTTTGTTTTTCTTCTTCCTCTTATTTTCTAAAACAAGTCCAAATCCCTTCATTTATTATTTTCATAATAATTTTCATTACATATTATAATTAGTCATTATGTGCCTAAATTAATAGCAAATCAATTAATCACTAGCATCCCACTACAATTACTTCATTCTATCTTTTCATGTCCCACAAATATATATTAATATTTTAATAATAAAATATTCTAATTATTCTTTACATTTTTCTTTTGTTAACAAAACTTAAAAGTCTAACATTATTTTTAAATGTCACAATAAAGATTGTATGGGCTAACTATTTGATTAAATATGTGTATATTGGGCTTCTATATTCATCATATACCAAATGGGTCATAACTAGAAGCCTAAACCCGGACAGAAAAATACTGGATATTACACATATGATAGGGAATCTCACTTGGTTAATTTCTTCAGACGACTATGAAGGTAGACCAGTAACTTTCGGAGATGGGAGTTGTTGCTACATAAGCAAGAAGGGAACGATCAAATTACCCGGCGTACCTGAAATTCATGATGTAGTCTACGTAAAAGGTATGACTGCAAATCTTCTATCTATTAGTCAAATATGTGACAAAGGCCATCGAGTTGTCTTCAATGCAAATGGATGTGACATTGAAGACAAAACTGGGAAAGTAATTTTTCAGGGAATTCGTGGTAAAAATAACTGTTATCTTCTGGATACTCAGTTCAGCAATTGTTGCAATTTGACTAAGCTAGAATCTACACATCTTTGGCATGAACATTTTAATCACATCAACTATCGCCTTCTAACTAAGATCATTAACAAAGAACTTGTTAGAGGCGTTCCCAAAATTAATGCAAAGATTGAAGGTGTATGTAGTGCATGTCAAAAGGGTAAACAAACGAAAGTTAACCATAAATCATCTCGAGACATTCTCAATAAATCTCTACTTGATTTAATTCATATGGATCTCTTCGGACCAATTCAACAACCCATTGTTGCTGGTAAGAAGAATGCTTTGGTTATGGTAGATGATTACACCAGGTTCACTTGGGTTGAGTTCCTATCTCATAAGAATGAAACCCTTGATGAATTCAAGATTATTGTTAATAGAATCCAGAACGAACAAGGTCACAAACTAAAGAAAATTAGAAGCGACCGTGGAACTGAATTCAAGGACACTAAGGTGTTTGAATTCTGTGACGAACTGGGAATTATTAACCAATATTATCCACCTATTACTCCTCAAGCTAATGGAGTTGCATAAAGAAATAACGGGAATATTCAGGAGATGGCTAGGGTAATGCTCCATAACAAAAACTTACCTTTAAGATTTTGGGGAGAAGCTGTCATCATAGCATTCTATTTGATCAACCTTGTTTACTTGCGGTCTAAAAGCCTCAACATTCCTTATGAGTTGTGGTACGGTAGAAAACCCAACTTACACTATCTTAGAGTGTTTGGTAATAAGTGCTACATTCTAAAAGATCGAGAACAGAGAGGGAAATTTGATACCAAAAGTGATGAAGGTATCTTCCTTGGCTATGCTTCTAATAGTCGTGGTTTCCGAGTATTTAATCTCAGATTCTAGGTCATGAAGGAATCTGCTAATGTTATTATCGATGTTATTAGTAATTTTCATCATGATAGCCCTCCTGCTGAATTGCCTCCAACTGAGACAATTGAGAAAGTCAAAGAAATACCAGAATCAGTTGAAGTCGTCCCAACTGTTACTGATCCTGATATTTCAAGTGACGGGAAGAAGAGCACTGATCAGGATACTCCTAACGAACAAGAACGTGTCCTTCCACGATACCTCTGGGTTCAAAGGAATCATGATCCCAATAATATTATTGGAGAAGAGATTCTACAGCGAAAACAAGAGGAAAACTCCAAAATATTTGCAATTTTGGTTGTTATATATCACAAGTAGAACCAAGAAATATTGATGAAGCTCTTAACGATCCCATTTGGGTGAATGCAATGCATAAAGAGTAATATCAATTTCAAAGACAAGACGTATGGGAACTTTTACCTTGTCCCTCCGATGTTAATATTGTTGGTACAGAATGGATATTTAAGAACAAGTCTGATGAATTTGGCACAATTGTCAGAAATAAAGCCAGACTTGTCGCTCAAGGATATTTACAAATCGAAGGAATCGACTTTGACGAAACCTTTGCACCTGTGGCACGTCTTGAGTCCATTAGACTTTTATTAGCTCATGCTTGTTTTCTTAAGGTTGAGCTTTTTCAAATGGATATTAAATCCGCGTTCATAAACGGAATTTTAAAGAAATTCTATGTTGCTCAACCTAAAGGTTTTGAAAACCGTGATTTCCCAGATCATGTTCTTAAACTCAAAAAGGCATTATATGAGTTAAAACAAGCATCTAGATCCTAGTTTGAAAAACTTACAACTTCTCTTATTAGGCGGAGCTGATAAAGCATTGTTTACTAAATGGAGTGGGAAAGATGTTGTCATTTCTCAAGTCTATGAAGATGATGTTATCTATGGTTCAACTTCTGAGAATCTTGCAAAGTATTTCCAAGTTACGATGGCTGAAGAATTTGAAATGAGAAATGTTGGTAAATTAAACTTCTTCTTAGGATTACAAATTCAATAACATAAGGATGGAATTTACTTATCCCAAGTGAAATATGCAAGGAATCTTGTGACAAAATTCAGCCTGGATAAGTCTTCTCCAAAATTTACACCTATGCCCACTACAGGTAAACTGCATAGGGATGAGAAAGGAGTAAAAGTAGACCAAAAATCGTATCAATTTATTATTGGCAGCCTTTTATATCTTACAGATACTAGACCTGATATTTCTTTTATTGTTGGTTGTTATGCTAGATTTTAGGCTGATCCTAAGGAATCTCATCTTGCAGCTGCAAAAAGGATCATACGATACGTCAATCACACTGTCGGGTATGGTCTATCCTACACTTTTGATACTAACACTGACCTTTCCGCTTATTCTGATGCTGATTGGGCAGGATGTGTAGAAGACAGAAAAAGTACATCAGGGTTTTTTTACTATGTAGGACTGAATCTTGTAGCTTGGCACATCAAAAAGTAAAATTCACAATCCTTGTCTTCATGCTAAAAAGAGTATATTGCTGCTGGATCATGTTGTGCTCAACTTCTATGGATGAAACAAATGTTGGCTGACTATGGAGTTGATACTGGAATAATGAAGATCTTTTGTGATAACTCTAGTGCGATTCGAATCACTGAGAATCCCGTTGAGCACTCAAGAACTAAGCACATTGATATAAGGTACCATTTTATTCGAGATCTTTATGAGAGTGGTATCATAAATATGGAATTTATGCCTTCAGAAAAACAATTGGCTGACATTCTCACCAAACCATTAGACACTGCTACGTTTCAACACTTATGGCAGTTTATTGGTGTTGTTTTGGTTCATTAGTTGTTTCCATGACTCTTTCCCCTGCGCTTATCTCGATTTTTTGGGCAATTGAAATGGAACTCCAGTATGTGTTTACTTCAAGTTTGCGTTTTTTTACATAGGTTGATAGTTCTCCCCCCTAAGGGGGAGAAAAACGGTGAAAAGAAGATATCTCAAATTATTTCTAGGCTTCCCTATATATATATTTTGTAACCTCCTCTTTAAGAAAACTAGGAAACCTAGATAAAATAGGAAAGTACACCTCCTTAAGAATTGTATCCCGTGCATCACGCCCCGTGCAAAGTGTCTTGCCAAGGTCACCGCCAATCCTGAAAGAGCCGCACCCTTAATTTGGTCGTGTAAAATGTTTTGGCTCAATATCCTATTGGGCTTGCATTCAAATGTCAAGATTCAGCCCAATTTGTAGCTTAGCTGTCACTGCCAGCACCTTAGCCTATTATTTGCAGCTCAACCGTCAATCGCCACTGCCGATAACAGCAACCCAGTTCAGATCCTTCTTTATCAACTTCAATGAACCTTAATCTCCTTCACTCCCATCTTCAACTCGAGTATTCATTCTCCAACAGCCTTATAGTTCCACGATGCTCAACAAACCCACTTCTCGGCTCAATATTTATCACTGCAGCAACCAAAACCACACCCATCTCTCGGTCTTTGTTCATCTTCATGATATTCAACCAAAACAACATATTCCTCTAAAGACTCGAGCCTTTCTTCTTTCATCATCTGATAACCAACTACAGTCATTAATTCCACGTCCATTACTGCCGTTCATTATACCATGTGATAGCAACCAAATTCCCTGTCCTTCGAGCTCAAGACTTCATTAAATAGCCATTGTTGTTTCTTCTCGCAATACTTCCCTGGCAGCAACCCGAACTCCTGCTCTCCGTCTCTCTTCTCCGTTCATTACAGACTTAACCTTCGAATCATCCTACATTAACAAACCCAAATCAAACTCCAGTCACAGCCAACGATGGCTATTATGGCAGCAACACCGTGACTCACTTTTATCTCCATTCTACCATGGAAAAACCTCATCGACAGCCAACCCCAAATCCATGCTGAACTTCATCATTTTCAACCCGAGACAAAACCCGTTTAAGAGTCTTCTTCATACCATCTAACCACAGAGTCCATTCAACATAACAAACTTGTCTTACTTCTCCATCTCCGATCAACGAACAGCCATAGTACAACTCCATTTCAAATGCCACAAACCCATTCTTCTCGTCACTTCCTTCCATCGTCGCATTCCATAACTCCACCACAACATCACCTGAAACCGCAACTTTAATTTCATCTTTCCTTGACTCCTTGTATGAAATAAGGACCTTGAATCTTGGTGAACATCTGCTCGTTCATTTGGTTCCATAAAGTGACCTAAATCCCTTTTCTTCCCATTTGCACGTGTTGTACCTAGTTGGTGACGTTCACTGACAGTTTAAGGCCCATCATCTCCATTCAGCAGGAGCACAACAACATAGGCCATGTAGGCCCAAAATGTAATTCAAATCCAACTTTTCTTGTGAATGTAGTATTTGTATTTCTCGGACAACAAATGTTTAGAGCTCCTCCGGTAATTCACAATGGATTTCAGCTGGTTATTTCTTAACGCCCATACAACTGACCACAGTGATTTCCATGCAATGATAATTTCACCTCTCTTTTGGAAAATTGGACGATTTCTTGTTCTTTTCGGGAATAATCTCAAAACTTCTCATAAAATATAAAAGAAAGATAATAATACACTTTCGCAAGAAAACTAGCTCAGTAAGGGAAGAATCTCTCAGTGTATGAGCCATGGGTCTTCAACTGTCCTGAAAGATCTAAAGAAGTATATCTTCTCAACTTTTTGAATTATTATTATTTACTGTCTTCTTCCTGTTTTTATATTCTTGCTAACTATTTTGATCTTTCGCAGATTGATAGAATGAAGCTCAGCTATCAAACTTTTAGGAAACCCAGCACTTTCTTAGCTCTTAAATCTTTCACGGATGAAGTAAGAAATCTCTCTTCATAAATTTTAACAATATATTGTTTCCCCTATTTCTTATCTTCATATGTGCTCGCAGGAAATTGAATAACTAGAGCCAATAAAACCCATGAGAACTAAGGAGAAACCTTCAAAGGATAAATCTATTGTTCCTCCCAAAGGAAATCCTTCTGCCCCTCGTGGAAAGCCTGGTAGCTGAGCTTCATTCTGTTAATATGGAAAAGATTGAAGTAATTAGCGAAAATATGAAAATGTGGGTAAGATAGTGAATAATGATTATACCAAAGATCGAAGAGAATATACCTCCTTAGTTCTTTCAGGCCAATTGAAGACCCAAGGTTGATATTCTGAAAGATTCGCGGGTAATTCGTAAGAACCAGAAATATAAGGACCCTCAAGACATAATGGAAAAATGAACCACTTTTCATCGCTAGAATGGTGAGGGCCTTGGTTGGTAGATGTATGCCAATCAATATCCATCATAAGAACTTTATCATCAGCGACCTTTTCTTTTTTCAAACGAACACCCCAGCAAGTGTTATCCCTCTTCATAGGGACTATTTTATAATTTACAAAGAAGTTGTCACAGTATAATCTGAAGATACAATGGGGACATCTTTAAATTGAGAATTCTTCGCATCTTCAAGGTAGCGAGATCCTTTGCCAGCTCCGCGAGAGGCATATTCAAGCAGCAATCGAATACAATCTCCACCCAATTGATATATCGCTCGCGAAAATCTTTTGTCAGAAATTATTTCATAGAATAGTGGAAGTTCCGGGTCATAGAGAGGAATGGGAAGACCAGACTCAAGTTGACCTAGCGATACTATAACTTTTTCGCGACAACATTGATAATCAGTGAATAATTTGAGAGAAAGTTCAGATTTAGAATTCTGATTTGGAATTGTAGACAGAGTAAAACCTTTGCACTTGAGACAACCAGCGATAACCATTTTTTAAGTATGGGAATGAAGAAAAAGGTTGAAAAATAAGAAAGGAATCACAGCGATAACAGACGCGCAATTTACGGAAGAACAATAAACTTGCAGAGAAGTTACGGAGAGAAAGAAGAAGAAAGCAAAAGAGGAAGAGAAAAGAATGAAAGGAGTATTTATAGGAGAAGAAATTTCTCGAAGAAGATGAATGTAATAAATGCTAAGAAAAGACATGAACGGTCATATCGCAGCGATTAGAGAGGACGTGTCATAAATTCATTAGAAGAGAGAATATGTGAAAACAGCTGGCGAAGGGTACATAAACGTGTCAGAACAGAGATTAATGAAGAGATAAGTAGTTGCGGCATTTTAAAAATTCTCATGATATTCTCTTTCGCAGAAAAGACATGAGAAGAGGCAATATGTAGGACCAGAATATCTCTACATCTATTCTCTGCGAGATTAACAAAATCAGTCAAAAGAGCGACGCAATAAATGACGAGTGAAGAAAACTTGAGAAAAGCATGTTTATCCTGCGATGGTTACAAAACTGGCGAGAGCGAACATTGTAACTAATCGCGATACAATCACAGAATCAACCCGAAATAAGAGGGAAACTTAGCTGTCATCCATTATGTAGCTACCCTATAAATATAGACCCAATGTGTCCAGAAAAGGATGATGTATTTTTGAGAGTTAAGAAAGTCTTGAGGAGAGAGAAACTTCAAGAGAATAGTTGTAATCTTGAATTCTTCCATTTCTGCAAACATTTCTGAAACCAAAATAATAAAGTGTCGTTTCTCATCTTCAACTATGAGTTGATTATAGCAAAATCTTAACAAGGGTGTAGTGTGGGAAATCCTGCAACTACAAAAGCACCCAAACCAATCTAGAATCAATCATAAACCTTCGATATAGTAAAAACAATCCATAATGAATCAATTTAAAACTTGAAACAAACTTGTAAATAATTGAGCTTCACAATTAAAACTTTGAATTCATCCTTACAATAAAAAGAATATAGAAAAAAGATAGTTCTCCCCCCTAAGGGGGAGAAAAACCGTGAAAAGAAGATATCTCAAATTATTTATAGGCTTCCATATATATAGAGTTTTGTAACCTCCTCTTTAAGAAAACTAGGAAACCTAGATAAAATAGGAAAGTACACCTCCTTCAGAATTGTATCCCGTGCATCACGTCCCGTGTATCACTACCCGTGCAAAGTGTCTTGCCAAGGTCACCGCCAAGCCTGAAAGAGCCGCACCCTTAATTTGGTCGTGTAAAATGTTTTGGCTCAATAGCCTATTGGGCTTGCATTCAAATGTCAAGATTCATACCAATTTGTAGCTTAGCTGTCAATGCCAGCACCTTAGCCCATTATTTGCAGCTCAACCGTCAATCACCACTACTATTAACAGCAACCTTATTCAACTCCTTCTTTCTCAACTTCAATGAACCCTTAATACAAGAGGAAAGAAGATTAGAGGCGGAAGAGCGTACAAATTTAACAAGACAAAATCACGAGTTGAGAATGGAGAATTTGAGATTACAAAATAGAAGATCAAGAAGTACTGTTAGATCGAATTCAAGATCAGTAAGGGAAGAATTAAGCCCAAATTCCCCAATAAGAAATTCTAGAGGAAATATCCAAGAAGAAATGCAAAATCTAAATGAAGAGCAACGTCATAGAGAAGAAGAGGTAGTAGAAGATCTCCATGATCCGCGGGGCGAAAATTTGGATAATAGACTTAACAACAGAAATCAAGAGGGAAGAGACAACCAAAATGATGAAGATAATCTAGAAGTAGGTAGGAGGATATTACATGGGAGAGAGATCCAGAGAAATCAAAGAATAATTGAAGAATAAATTGAGAGACATTATGCTGAATAAGCACGACTAGCTCGCGAGAGAGAAAGATTGAGGGCAAAAGTAGAAGAACAAGAATTTCAAGAGGCATTATGACAAAATAACTATGAAAATCGAGAAAGGAGACGGACGCAAAATCACCATAATAATAATATTCAGGAAGAGTATGATAGAATACAAAGGAGAATAGAAAGACAGCGAAGAGAAATGATGAGAAAAGAAGAAATTCACAGAGAAGAAAATAGACAGTGTAATCAGTTGCGATGGCAAGAAAAAACTGAAGCAGAAGGTCGCAGAAGAAGAAATATGGATGTAGATGAAGATATACAAAATCTCGCAAGACAAGAAGTACATGAACGCAGAAGAAAGGAAGCAGCATTGAAAAGACCAATGGAACCAAATTCAGCTGCGAATGAGCAAATTTTAAGAGAGTTAGCAGAGATGAGGGGAATAATAAATAACAGAAAAGAAGGAGGTAGAAGGCAACTTGATGAAGCTATTGATGAAGCTGCGAGAACTCCATTTACTCAAGAAGTACAGTTAAGAGGAATACCTCCAAAGTGCAACTTACCAGCATTAACCAGCATTTTTGATGGAACTACCTGTGTTGTACAACATGTTAAGGCTTATGTTAGGTGTATGCTGCAATGGGAGAATCATGATGCTGTATTGTGTAAATATTTTGCATCTAGATTAACTGGAGAGGTGCTAAAATGGTTTGAGGGATTGCCAAAAAATATTATAACTTCTTTTGATCATTTACAAGATACATTTCTGGGAGCATATATAAGCAACAATTCATCGCGGCCAGGTATTGAAGATGTGTTTGGGTTAAAACAGAGGGTTGGCGAGAGTCTGAAACATTTAACCATAAGATGGAAGACAATGTGCAGTGAGATGGCGGGAAGAGTTGACGAGAGATATCTTATCTTGTCTTTTATCAATGAAATGTTCGTGACCAATCTGATGTACATACAAATTTTCAGAGTCAAGAATACAATCACTATGACTGAACTGCGAGAACTACAAGAAGAATACATTGCTTTGGAGGAGAAACAAAATGAAATGGAATCATACCCCATCGTGAACACCAATTCAGTAGCAGCAAATGTGAGTTTACTTCCTAAAATAATTAACAATGTGGCGAGCAGCTCGCAAGCACAACAAGAGAAAGTGGAGACTGATAACCAGCAGAAGTTGGTATCTATGGGCAGTCGAGATCAAGAAGAATATGAAAGGGAGAAGAATTATTACAACCGCGGAGGGAATAATAAGATTCAAAGGCTTGATCATCCACAAGAAACTTATGGTGGACAGAGGCAAAACAATTCCAGAAGCCAAGGAAATCAGAGGATAATATGGGAAGAAATTAAGATGCCTCCTCTAAATGCTAGTATAAAAAAAATCTGGGAAGCTATAATTTTGATGGAAAATATACCCTCTCCATGGAATATGGGAAAAGAACCACATCCTAATAATCGTAGTCAAGAATTTTGTCCTTACCATCACTTTCATGGTCACACAGTAAATGATTGCAGAAATGTAAAGAGAATAATTTTAAGGATGATTGACCAAGGAAAGCTAAACCACTTTTTAATAGGACAACCACAATCTCAACGATTGCCTCCAGCACTGTAGGATCAGAATATTGTTACAACAATATTCCTGTGAAATAAACAACAGATCTGGATACATCAATAATAAACAACAATTCTGCGATATATCAATGATATTATGTGAAACATCTCAAGGTGATGTAAGGAATGACATATCGGATGAAAACGACAGAAGCATGAGAAGAGCGCGACATTTTTGCGATGAATTGATAAAGTCTACGAAATATTAAGGCGGTGCCACCTGCGATTTATCGCAGGAACCTAGATCCGAAATTAGAGGGAATCTTAGCTGTAAATGAGCTGTAATCCACTGTGTAAATCCCTATATAAAGGAAATGAATAGTTCCAGAGAGAGATGAATTTTTGAGAGCTAGGAAGGTTTTTAGGAGAGAGAAAATCTTTATCAAGTGTTCTGTGTTCTTGATCTTTGTAAAATTCCTTAAGATCATATTAATTAAAAAAGTGTCTTTAATCTTCAAGTTATGTCATAAGTATTGATAAATTCTTGAATAGGGTGTAGTGTGGGAATTCCTGCAACTACATTTTGGCGCCCAGAAACAGGGAGAATCAATTTGAGAAATTTCAAATTACAGCTTGAAGATTTGAAGAAATTATTAGAATTGAAGAAATGGCTAGAAGGAGAAGAAATACATCAGAACCACCAACAACAGTGAGAAGAAGTAAAAGAATTGCAGGGGAAGGAACATGTGAATTGGAAGGATCTTTAAGGATTATATCCGGAAGAAGTAGAGTGAGAAATGGAGCAAAAAATTCAATCCAACCACCAAATCAACAAACACGAGCACAAGATAGAAATGTGGATTATGATAGAGTAAGTGTGCATACTTGGAGGTCGGATTCGATAGAAGAATCGGAAAATCAAGAAGAGGAAAGAAATCAAGAAATTGATGGAGGACTAATTCATGAAGAGCATGAAGAAGTAGATGATTTGAGACAAAGGATACATGAAGAAAGAAGATTAGAGGCAGAAGAATGTGCCAATCTTACAAGGCAAAATCATGAATTAAGAAGGGAAAATTTGAGGTTGCAAAATAGAAGATCAAGAAGCAGCATGAGATCAGATTCAAGATCATATAGAGAAGAAACAAGACAAAATCTCCCTATACAAAATATTGGCGAGAATTTGATAAATGATCGTTATATTCCACGCGGAGAAACTTTAGACATAATCAGGATGAGGGAGAAAATCAAGAAGAGAGAAGGAAAATGTTACGTGATGAAGAAATTCGAAGAATCGCAGAATAATCGAAGATGATATTGAGCGGCATTATATTGAGCAAGTACATTTAGCGGGAGAAAGAGAGAGATTGCGAGCAGAAGTAGAAGAACAAGAAATTCAAACGGCGTTGTGTCAGAATAATCATGATAATCGAGAAAGACGACGTGCGCAAAATCGTAATAATGATAATCTCAATGAGGAATATGAGAGAATTCGCAGAGACATAGAAAGGCAACGAAGAGAAACAGTAAGGGATAAGGAAATTCGCGGAGAAGAGAATGAAAGACAAATTAACTTGCAAGAAGAAGAAAATCGTAGAAGAAGGCAAAACCAAGATGTTGGAGAAGAAGTGCGAAACATCGCAAGACAAGAAATGCATGAACGCAGACGAAGAGAGGCTGCGTTGAAAAGGCCAATGGAGCAAAATTCTGATAGAAATGAACAAATCTTGCGAGAATTAGCAGAAATAAGAGGAATGATAAATAACAGAAGAGAAGGAGGAAGAAGACAACTTGATGAGGCAATCGAAGAAGCTGCGAAAACTCCATTTACTCAAGAGGTACAATTAGGAGGGATACCTCAAAAATGCAATTTACCGGTATTGACCAGTATATTTGATGGGACTACATGTGTTGTCCAACATATCAAAGCTTATATTCGATGTATGCTACAATGGGAGAACCATGATGTGGTTTTGTGCAAATATTTTGCGTCAAGTTTAACTGGAGAAGCACTGAAGTGGTTTGAAAGTCTTCCCAAGAATACAATAACTTCATTCATGCATTTGCAAACTACTTACTTAGGAGCATACATCAACAATAACTTTACGCGACCTGGAATTGAAGATGTGTTTGGATTGAAACAGAGAGTCGGTGAGAGTTTAAAGCACTTAACGATAAGATGGAGGACAATGTGTAGTGAAATGGCAGGAAGAGTAGATGAAAGATATCTCATTTTGTCCTTCATAAATGCTATGTTTGCGATGAATCTATTATACATCCAGGTCTTTAGAGTTAAAAACACAATCACCATGACAGAACTGCGAGAATTGCAAGAAGAATATATTGCTTTGGAGGAAAAACAAAATGAGATGGAGTCTTATCCAATTCACACATGCACAAGTTTAGCCGCAACAAATGGAAGTTTGTTACCAAGGATGATTAATACAGTAGCAAGTACTTCCCAAAATCCGCGAGAGAAAATGGAGACTGATAATCAACATAAGATAGTAGCAATGGGGAGTAGAGATCAGGAGGAATTGGAAAAGGAGATCAAAATCAAGAGTTCTGTCCTTATCATCATTTTCATGGCCATTCTGTGCATAATTGTAGAAATGTAAAAAGAATTATTTTGCGAATGATTGAACAGGGGAAATTAAATCATTTTCTAGCAAGATATTTACAACCGCAGAAATTGCCGCAAGCACCAGAAATTCGCAGAGTTAATGTTGCAAAAGAAGCCGAAACATTTGTCATTGAAGTAGGAGCTACAACAAAAAATCTATTTTTCAATTCAATTGTACATTCGCAGAAAACGATAGAGGATTTCCATGACAATGTGCTAAGCAGAGTATTTGCAAGGGATATAGAGGGAAGAGAGGTGATGAATATTGCGAAGATTTCTCCATTAGAAGAATGACAGAAACAAGTTATTTCTTTTACTGCAGAAGAGATACCAGAGCCTGGGAAGATGCATGACAACCCATTGGTGCTGAAGTTAGAGATAAATCCAAAATACAGAGAAGAAGGAGAAGAAGATGATGGTGACGCATCAAGTGATTTTTGGGCAATAGATAAAGTTTTAATTGACACTGGTAGCTCGGTAGACATTTTATTTTATCATACTTATCGCACAATGGGTGGAAGAGATGATGAATTAATCCCTTCAACTTACAAGATCTATGGTTTTAATGGCACTGCAAACAAGCCAAAAGGAGAAATTACTATGGAAATTCCGTTGAACAAGATATCTTCAAAAATCAAGTTTTGTGTAGTGGATATAGAATCTCCTTACAATGCCTTAATTGGAAGACCATGGCTCCATGGGATATTGGGCATAGCATCAACATATCATAAATGCATAAAGTTTCCACATCCTCATGGTATTGGGATAATTAAAGGTGATTGGTTTGAAGGCAAAAAGTGTTATGAAGTTGACATTAATACTTGCGAAGAAAGAAATGCGCGAAATCGTAATTGGAAACATAACAGGAGGCAAACTCAAAGAGCTAAAAAATTGATGGTGGACAATATAGAGTTGCGGGGAAAGGATATATTACAAGAATAGTTTGTCCCAAAAGAATCAATGGTGATTAATCATGCGAATATGGGAAAAAGTTGAAATATTCATTCTTCACAGGAGAACAAACAAGTATAAGGTGTTGCGATAAATCAAGTATCAAGAAATTGCGAATAATCATTCGTCATAGAAGAAAAGATGTGCAACAGTATCATGTTGCGAACAATCGAAAAACAAGAACAGCAAAAAATGTGCATACAGAATATTAAAAGAAAAACTTTGCTCAAAAATAAGAATTTTTCTATTAAAAGAAAAAGATGATGATTTCAAATCATGTAAGAATTTTTAATGCAAATGCATAAAATGGGCGCAAATTGCCTAAAAATATATAAGAATGGGACGAACTTTTATGGCGTACACCTTAGTTCACGGATTCTATTCCGTAAGAGGCAATGTCCTTAAAGTGCATCATAAGGGGGGTATATCTTTGCATGGCTATGGGAAAGGCTATACCGCTGCTGGAACCTAGTCATGGAGATTTGGGATTATAGAAAATTCATCCAGGAGAGATAACTTGGATTCCCAACTATATAAGGTTATACCCTGGTTGGGCGCCCGAGAGTTTATCCTAAGGAATGCAAAGTATGATCAAGGCGCCGAGGTACACGGTTGAGCTGTGGGTGCCAGGGATGGATGAACCTACCTTGGACATCCACGGCAAGTCTTGGCTTACGATGTGTTCGGCCCAAAGAAAACCCCACTTAGGGTGCAGTCTTGTAACTATAAGCCATATAAGGCATAAAGGACAAGGCTGCGAAAACAACCAGTTGTTGGCAGAACCGGATGGGAAAGTGCTAGTCTTGTATGGCCGATGTATAATCCTTGAAGGGGCAACCGGGGGGGAGAGATAAGGGCGATACCCTCCATTAGGGAGCTGTGTATCAAAAAAGACGGCAATGTCATGGGACTTTATAATCGCAAGAATATTTAGGCCCGTCATATTGTCGCGTGATACAGACAACAATGTCATGGGACTTTATATTCGCAAAAATATTTAGGCCCGTCATATTGCTGCGTGACTGTCCAAAAATCCTAAAGAGAAATGTTAAGATGAGATCAATGGGTTTTTGCGATAAGATCAAAAGATGAGATGAATGAAATCAATAATAAGAGGATATAAATCGCAAAGACGTCCTGTGATTTCATCGAAAAGACGAAAATGTCATAAGTCTTAAAAAGCAAAGAGATATTAATCTCACAAGAAGGCTTAGATATATCATATTGTCGCAGAGATTAAAATTAAATGATAAGTCAAGATCAATGGATATTATTACAGAGAAAAGTAAGAATGTCCAGCGATCTTGTCGCATAAAAGTGGCATAATAAGACCTTTAACTAGGAAGGCGAAATAAGACCACAAGAGAGATTATATCTGCGAAGCATATAACAGATTTTTCGCAGAAATATCTGCACTAATTCATTTATCATATTGCAGATTAATAACAAGAGGCAAGTATGGGAATGATGCATAGAATGGTAAAAATTGTTATTCATCATTATATGATAAATTCATATAAATAACAGACAGATAGAGGCAAATAATTTATATATTGAAAAACATCAGGAGCTATAAATAATTTGTAGAAAGAATATTACAATTTGTCGTAGATAATTGTCGCAAGAAAGAAAGAGAGAAATACATGAGAAGATCAAAAAGAAAAAACAAAACTATTGATATTTATCTTCATCATTATCTTCATATTCGTCTTCATTATCTTCGTCATTAGTTCCTTCTTCATCTTCGCTTTCATTCTCATCTATATCAGCTTCACTGTCAGAAATAACTGGTACTTCAGAACTGGCTGGAATATTATCCAAGAGACAATGATATAGACTAAGAGGAAGATCATTATCTTTACAAACTTTCTCAATAGCATTATTGCGAATGGTGAGAAGATTACTACGCAAATTGGAGTTGGATATCTTTATTTTCTCTCGCAATCTAGAGATTTTATCATTAGGGGAAGCAATATTTTTCGCAAGACCACTTTTTTCTTCTTCAAGTTCTGCTATCCTTGTGGAATATTTTTCTTCAGATTCTACGATAATACAGCAACAAGTTAGAAAATTGTTGAAAATCTACAAGAAATATAAATATGTTAGAGGAGCAATAAATAACC
This sequence comes from Papaver bracteatum, assembly GCA_023529315.1. Classification (NCBI taxonomy): domain Eukaryota; kingdom Viridiplantae; phylum Streptophyta; class Magnoliopsida; order Ranunculales; family Papaveraceae; genus Papaver; species Papaver bracteatum. The sequence goes on from JAJJWX010001290.1 coordinate 1,281,506, forward strand.
TTCTCTTTCATGAATCATTTCTTGTATCAAGGTTGCTTGCTCGGTATGAAGACTGACATCTATCGCTAAGTTTTTCCTAGCATTATCGAGAATTGTCGCAGCCCATGCGAATTCATCATCACTTTGAATGAGAAGATGGGAACGGATTTGTTTCTCTCTTGTAAGAAGTTTAATGTTTTCATCCTTAAGACTATCTCTCTCAAGTTCAGTATCAATTAGGGTATTGCGAAATTTTGATAGAGATTCAGCGCCTTGAAGAGTAATACGTTCTTTATCCTTCTCAAGTTCACTTTTCTTGGCTTTTAAGACTTTGATTTTCTCTCTAAATTCATCTCTGCAAGTCTTTAAACTATTGTATGTGCTCAAGACAGATCTATAATCCATTCTCATAAGGGAGATATGATATTTAATCTCATCAATGGACAAAGTACTAATTTTTTCATCTGAATAATTATTTAAAGCATCATTAAGACGCTCAAGAAGAGTGGTTTCATCTATGGGTTCATCAAAAGAATTAAGAATGATGGCTTCATCAGTAAGATTATAGGCATCTGCAAAATGGTTGCCCAAATAAGCTAAAAAAAAAGAAAAAAGAAAAAAAAAGGGAGACTTATACCAATAACTTGTTTGCAAAATTTCTCCTTATCAATTAACTTATGTTGAAGAACTTGAATTTCTACTTCAAGCGATTTGTTTTTATTAAGAAGCTCAGTATTCCCAGCTACTTCCAACTGCTTACATCTTTCTGAAGAATGGAGATTTCAACCGTATTGCTTATTTTTCTCGAGAAGTTTCGCAGAATCAGATTGTGAATCAGTAAGCCTTTTCTGCGATGATAATAATCTATTTTCTAATTCTGAAGCAACAGAAAAAGAAGCTCTTGCCGTTTGTGACAGAAAAGAGAAAATAAGTAAGATAAGTAAAAAATCTTTGATATTCATGACAAATGAAAAGTTTACTGCAAGAAAAATGAAGGAAAGGGGCATACCAGCGAAGCTAACGCATGAATAAAACCAGGGTTGATAAATCGCGAGACTCCTTTAAGATCTTTATTATTAGTCAAAATTGAAGCGTCGCATATCTTTGAGAGATAGTCGCAAGTAAGAGTAATATCATCATCTCCAATACCTTGTAAGGGGTTTCTGAAAATATTTGATAGTTGATCCATTGGAGTCTCATATTGAGAAAGACCCATCGCAGACCTAATCCTTGCGGAAGAGATATGCATTGAAGTGCCTACTGAGGCATCATTATTAATTCCACTATCTTTTTAAGTTTCATTATCTCTTTCAGCGATAGTAGAATTCTTTTTGAGTTGAGTTTTTCTTATCTTCTTTGGAGGACCGTCGGTGGTTTGATTTTTATTGCGGTGAGGAGAAGCACCGGAACTTTCATTTGGAGTTGCTATTCTTTTGCCTTTATCTTTGGCTTCAACCACCGCGACAAATGGAATTTCCTTGAAAACAATCACACATAAAGATAAGAAACAGGGGCAACAATATATTGTAAAAGATTATAGAAGATTGTTTCTTACTTCATCTGTGAAGGTTTTCAAAATTTGTAGGAGATTGGGATTCCCAGTGTTGACATAGCTAAGCTTCATTCTTTCAATCTGATAAAAGATATTTCAATAATCAGTAAGAATAATACATTTATCCAAATCTGCGAACAATGATAAATTTTGCGATATATACCTCAGAGTTCCTTTCAGACCAATTAAAAACCCAAGGACGATACGCCGCAAAACTTGCAGGATTCGCAGGTAGGTCAAGAATGCTAGAAATATATGGGCCTTCAAGGAGGAGAGGAAATTTGCACCATTTGTCATCTTTTGAGAAGCGTGGACCATGGTTTTTACTTGAGTGATAATCTATATCTTGCATAAGAAGTTTATCCTTCGCTACCTTTTTATTCCTATTCAAACGGACCGCCCAACACGTGCTATCTTTTTTCATGGGAATCACTTGATAATTCGCAAAGAAATTCTCCACGGTATATTTCGCTGCAATAATCGGGATATCTTTAAAATCAGGATGTTTTGCAGTTTCAGGATAGCGAGATCCTTTACCGGCTCCACGAAAGGCATATTCGAGAATGAGACGAATACAATCACCGCTTAATTGGTAGATTGCTCGTGAAAATTTAGTGTGAGAAATAATTTCATAAAAAAGAGGAAGATCTGGGTTATAAAGAGGGATAGGAAGACCAGCTTCTAGTTGACCTAGCGAAATAAGGATTTTCTCATTGGAAGAGGGAAATCTTGAAACTAAATCAATGGAGAGATCGAGTCGAGGTCTGACCAGGGATCTCAGAAAGTGTGAAACCTAAAGCTTTGAGTTTTTGATGGTGTTTTTGGAAAGTGGGTTGACCTAATTTCTTAGCAGGTGCCATTTTTTAATGGGAATGATGATTAAGACGAAGAAGAATAAACAAACGAAATTAAAACGATAATAAGATCCGGAATTTGCGGAAGAAGATGAAGAACAGTAGAGTTGCAGAGAAGAAGTAAAAAAGAAAAGAAAAAAGAGAGAGTAAAAAGAAGAGGGGAGATTAGCGAAGAAGATATTTATAAGAAAAGAAGATTCTCAAGAACATCAATGCATTTAATGAAGAAAAGACATGAATGGTCAGAATTCAACGGTTGAAAAAAGACGTGTCAAGGGATAAATGAGAGAAAAAACACGCGTAGAATATCTAGCGATGGATGCAGAGACGTGTCAGAATGAAGGTAATGTGAAAAGAAAAGGAGTTGCGGCAAATCAAAAAACTTAAGTTCTCATGATCTTTATCTTCTTCGCAGAAAAGATATGAGAAGAGGCAAGATGTAGGATCAGAATATTGTTACAACAATATTCCTGTGAAATAAACAACAGATCTGCGATACATCAATAATAAACAACAATTCTGCGATATATCAATGATATTATGCGAAACATCTCAAGGTGACGTAAGGAATGACATATCGGATGAAAACGACAGAAGCATGAGAAGAGCGCGACATTTTTGTGATGAATCGATAAAGCCTACAAAATATTAAGGCGGTGCCACCTGCGATTTATCGCAGGAACCTAGATCCGAAATTAGAGGGAATCTTAGCTGTAAATGAGCTGTAACCCACTGTGTAAATCCCTATATAAAGGAAATGAATAGTTCCAGAGAGAGAGATGAATTTTTGAGAGCTAGGAAGGTTTTTAGGAGAGAGAAAATATTTATCAAGTTTTCTGTGTTCTTGATCTTTGTAAAATTCCTTAAGATCATATTAATGAAAAAAGTATCTTTAATCTTCAAGTTATGTCATAAATATTGATAAATTCTTGAATAGGGTGTAGTGTGGGAATTCCTGCAACTACAAGTACCATAAATTCGCAGGGTAAATACTTTAAAAGGAGAAGAATCATTCGTAATAGAAGTTGGGGCTAAGGAAAATAATTTGTTTTGTAATTCCATTGTACATTCACACATAACAATAGAGGATTTCCATGATAATGTTCTAAGCAGAGTCTTCGCGAGAGACACAGATGGAAGAGAGATAATGAATATCGCGAGAGCCTCGCTATTAGAAGAATGGCAGAAACAAATTATATCTTTCACATCACAAGAAGTAACAGAACCTGGTGAGAAGCATGATAATCCATTGGTAGTAAGATTAGAGATAAATCCAAAGCAAGTAGAAGAAGAAGATGGAGGAAATGATGATGAAAATGAGGATTCTTGGGTTATCAATAGAGTTCTAATAGACACAAGCAGCTCAGTTGACATACTATTTTATCATACCTATAAGACCATGGGTGGAAGAGACGAAGATCTAATTCCATCAACATATAAAATCTATGGTTTTAATGATACTGCCAATAAACCAAAAGGGGAAATCGAAATGCGGATTCCATTGAAAGGGGTAACTTCCAAGATCTTGTTCTGTGTTGTTGACATTGAATCACCTTACAATGCCATGATTGGTCGACCTTGGCTACATGGGATATTAGGTGTAGCATTTAATTTCCACCAGTGTGTTAAATTTCCTCATCCTAATGGTGTTGGAGTTATTAAGGGAGATTGGGGAGAAAGCAAGAAATGTTATGAGATTGATATAAAATCTTGCGAAGAAAGAGCTGAGAAGAAGAGCAATTGGAAGTACAACATCAAGCAACGACAGAGAGCTGAAAGATTGATGATTGATTCAATAGAGCAGCGAGAGGAATAAAATGGCGAGCAACTCGCAGATAAAGAAGAAAGAGCAAAACGTAACATAAAAGCAGAACCAAAAGATAGTAAGTAGAAAGGTAAAATGATAAAATTTAAAGAAGCTTATGCAGAATTTGTTTGAAGAAAATGCAATTGAAAAGAGTACTCTGTTTGAAAAAATTGCAAAATTTTACAAGAAAATCAAAGAAATGAAATTTTATCAGAGTTACAATGCTCGTGAGAAATGCGAATAAAATTTCGCAGAGATTAATAGAATGGGACGAACCTTTATGACGTGCACTTTAGTTCGCGAATACAATTTCGCAAGAGGCAAATGTAAGACCTAATAGTGCGTCATATAAGGGGGTATCTCTTGACATGACTCAGCGATAAGGTTATACCGCTGCTGGAACCTGAGTTATGCAGATGTTGGGGTTAAAGAAAACCTATCCAGGAGAGGGATCTTGGATTTCCAATTACATAAGGTTATATCTGATTGGACGACTAAGGACCTCTTCTAAGAAGTGCAAAGTATGACCAAGGCGTCGAGGTACACGGTTGAGCCAAGGGTGCCCGGGGCGTACGAAACTACCCTGGCCATTCTTGGTAAGTCTTGGCTATGATGCACTTGGCCTGAATAAAACCCCACTAAGGGTGCATTCTTGTAACTATAAGCCATATAGGCATAAAGGACAAGAGGCTGCGAAAACAGCTGGTTGTTGGCAAATATGGATGGGAGGAGCTAGTCTTGTATGGCCGATGTGCCCTCCTTGAAGGGGCAACCAGGGGGAAGATAAGGGCGGCACCCTCCATTATGGAGCTGATAAGTGTCTAAGGACGGCAATGTCATGGGGATTTATGATCGCAAGAACATTTAGGCCTGTCATATTGTCGCGTGACGAAAGTTATACAAAGGCAAATAGCCAAAAGAGAAAAAGTTAAGATGAGATCAATGGGTTTTTACATTTAACGAGTGTAAAGATGTCTTGTGATTTCATCGCAAGACGGAAATTTCATAAGGATTAATTCTTGCAAGAGAGTTTATACTTATCATATTGTCGCAGAGATGTTGAAAAAATATTGATAAGACAAGATCAATGGGTCAATACATGTAAATGTAAAGACATCCTGCGATTTTGTCGCAAAAAGAAAAGATGTGGCAAAATAAGACCTTTAAATAGGAAGGAATAATAAGACCATAAGATTATTGCGATAATGCTCACATAATTTATGAGATTTGCGATTCTACGCATAAATCATAAAGTTATGCGATTATTACTAGCGATAACATCGCCGATATTGAGGCAAGTTTAATTTGATTCACAACTAATATCTAATCTCTACTCAATTTTTTCATATTGAAGATGAATAATAGAGGCAAGTATGGGAATGCATAGAATGATGAAATTATTATTCATCCATCATATGATAAAATTGCATAGATGATACATTTATACAAATAATTAAAGGATAATAATTATGATTGATTGATTATGTTGCAGAAAAAGAATTGTTTTCTAATTCATAACAGGTAAAAGCAAAAGAAGTTTACACATCAAGTTGGAAAAGCTCGCAAAGATGTTACGAGAAGCAAAATAAAAAATAAAAAATAAAAATATATATACAAAATTTACAATGAAGAAACAGAGAAGAAACAAGACTAAGTAGATCCATCACCACCTTCATCAGAGCACTTTTCTTTCTCTTCATTACTGGATTTATCTTCCCCATCATTATCATTCTTCTCGCGGTGCTGATAAAGGATCTCGCTATCCTGAAGCTCCGAAGAATCCTCAATTCAAGGATGTTCCCATTGTCTCTGCAGATTATACTGTGGAGAATTTCTTCAAAAATTACAAGATAGTTCCTATGAAGAGGGATAATACTTGCTGGGGTGTCCGCTTGAAGAAAGAGAAGATCGTTGATGATGAGGCTCTTATGTTAGACATTGATTGGCATACACCTACCAATCAAGGCCCTCGCCACTCCAGTGATGATAAGTGGTTTATCTTTCCATTATGTCTTGAAGGTCCTTACATATCTGGTTCTCTCATATTACCTGCGAATCTCTCAGTGTATGAGCCATGGGTCTTCAACTGGCCTGAAAGATCTAAAGAAGTATATCTTCTCAACTTTTTGCATTATTATTATTTACTGTCTTCTTCCTGTTTTTATATTCTTGCTAACTATTTTTATCTTTCGCAGATTGATAGAATGAAGCTCAGCTATCAAACTTTTAGGAAACCCAACACTTTCTTAGCTCTTAAATCTTTCACGGATGAAGTAAGAAATCTCTCTTCATAAATTTTAACAATATATTGTTTCCCCTATTTCTTATCTTCATATGTGCTCGCAGGAAATTGAATAACTAAACCCAATAAAACCCATGAGAACTACGGAGAAACCTTCAAAGGATAAATCTATTGTTCCTCCCAAAGGAAAGCCTTCTGCCCCTCGTGGAAAGCCTGGTAGCTGAGCTTCATTCTGTTAATCTGGAAAATATTGAAGTAATTAGCGAAAATATGAAAATGTGGGGAAGATAGTGAATAATGATTATACCAAAGATCGAAGAGAATATACCTCCTTAGTTCTTTCAGGCCAATTGAAGACCCAAGGTTGATATTCTGAAAGATTCGCGGGTAATTCGTAAGAACCAGAAATATAAGGACCCTCAAGACATAATGGAAAAATGAACCACTTGTAATCGCTAGAATGGCGAGGGCCTTGGTTGGTAGATGTATTCCAATCAATATCCAGCATAAGAACTTTATCATCAGCGACCTTTTCTTTTTTCAAATGAACACCCCAGCAAGTGCTATCCCTCTTCATAGGGACTATTTTATAATTTACAAAGAAGTTGTCCACAGTATAATCTGCAGAGACAATGGGGACATCTTTAAATTGAGGATTCTTCGCATCTTCAAGGTAGCGAGATCCTTTTCCAGCTCCGCGAGAGGCATATTCAAGCAGCAATCGAATACAATCTCCACCCAATTGATATATCGCTCGCGAAAATCTTTTGTCAGAAATTATTTAATAGAATAGTGAAAGTTCCGGGTCATAGAGAGGAATGGGAAAACCAGCCTCAAGTTGACCTAGCGATACTATAACTTTTTCGCGACAACATTGATAATCAGTGAATAATTTGAGAGAAAGTTCGGATTTAGAATTCTGATTTGGAATTGTAGACAGAGTAAAACCTTTGCACTTGAGACAACTAGCGATAACCATTTTTTAAGTATGGGAATGAAGAAAAAGGTTGAAAAATAAGAAAGGAATCACAGCGATAACAGATGCCCAATTTACGGAAGAACAGTAAACTTGCAGAGAAGTTACGGAGAGAAAGAAGAAGAAAGCAAAAGAGGAAGAGAAAAGAATGAAAGGAGTATTTATAGAAGAAGAAATTTCTCGAAGAAGATGAATGTAATAAATGCTAAGAAAAGACATGAACTGTCAGATCACAGCGATTAGAGAGGACGTGTCATAAATTCATTAGAAGAGAGAATATGTGATAACAGCTGGCGAAGGGTACAAAAACGTGTCAGAACAGAGATTAATGAAGAGATAAGTAGTTGCGGCATTTTAAAAATTCTCATGATCTTCTATTCTTCGCAGAAAAGACATGAGAAGAGGCAAGATATAGGACCAGAATATCTCTACATCTATTCTCTGCGAGATTAACAACGCTTCCCAGCGAGCATCACCGCAAGATCATAAACTACACTTTGCGAGTGTCACAAAATTAGTCAAAAGAGCGACGCAATAAATGACGAGTGAAGAAAACTTGAGAAAATCATGTTTATCCTGCGATGGTTATAAAACTGGCGAGAGCGAACATTGTAACTAATCGCGATACAATCACAGAATCAACCCGAAATAAGAGGGAAACTTAGCTGTCATCCATTATGTAGCTACCCTATAAATATAGACCCAATGTGTCCAGAAAAGGATGATGTATTTTTGAGAGTTAAGAAAGTCTTGAGGAGAGAGAAACTTCAAGAGAATAGTTGTAATCTTGAATTCTTCCATTTCTGCAAACATTTCTGAAACCAAAATAATAAAGTGTCGTTTCTCATCTTCAACTATGAGTTGATTATAGCAAAATCTTAACAAGGGTGTAGTGTGGGAAATCCTACAACTACAAACAAGCACCCAAACCAATCTAGAATCAATCATAAACCTTCGATATAGTAAAAACAATCCATAATGAATCAATTTAAAACTTGAAACAAACTTGTAAATAATTGAGCTTCACAATTAGAACTTTGAATTCATCCTTACAATAAAAAGAATATAGAAAAGAGATTGTTCTCCCCCCTAAGGGGGATTAAAACCGTGAAAAGAAGATATCTCAAATTATTTATAGGTTTCCATATATATAGAGTTTTGTAACCTCCTCTTTAAGAAAACTAGGAAACTTAGATAAAATAGGAAAGTACACCTCCTTAAGAATTGTATCCCGTGTATCACGTCTCGTGCATCACGTCCCGTGCAAAGTGTCTTGCCAAGGTCACCGCCAAGCCTGAAAGAGCCGCACCCTTAATTTGGTCGTGTAAAATGTTTTGGCTCAATATCCTATTGGGCTTGCATTCAAATGTCAAGATTCAGCCTAATTTGTAGCTTAGCTGTCAATTCCAGCACCTTAGCCCATTATTTGCAGCTCAACCGTCAATCACCACTGCTATTAACAGCAACCCAGTTCAGCTCCTTCTTTCTCAACTTCAATGAACCCTTAATCTCCTTCACTCCCATCTTCAACTCGAATATTCATTCTCCAACAGCCTTATAGTTCCACGATGCTCAACAAACCCACTTCTCGGCTCAAGCTTCATCACTGCAGCAACCAAAACCGCACCCATCTCTCGGTCTTTGTTCATCTTCATGATATTCAACCACAACAACCTATTCCTCCAAAGACTCGAGCCTTTGTTCTTTCATCATCTGATAACCAACTACAGTCATGAATTCCACGTCCATTACTGCCGATAATTATACCATGTGATAGCAACCAACTTCCCTGTCCTTCGAGCTCAAGACTTCATTAAATAGCCATTGTTGTTTCTTCTCGCAACACTTCCCTGGCAGCAACCCGAACTCCTGCTCTCCGTCTCTCTTCTCCGTTCATTATAGAATCAACCTTCGACTCATTATATATTAACAAACCCAAAGAAAACTCCAGTCACAGCCAACGATGGTTGTTATGGCAGCAACACCGTGACTCACTTTTTTCTCCATTCTACCATGGAAAAACCTCATCGACAGCCAACCCCAAATCCATGCTGAACTTCATCATTTTCAACCCGAGACGAAACCCGTTTAAGAGTCTTCTTCATACCATCTAACCACGTAGTCCATTCAACATCACAAACTTGTCTTACTTATCCATCTCCGATCAACGAACAGCCATAGTACAACTCCATTTCAAACGCCACAAACCCATTATTCTCGTCACTTCCTTCCATCGTCGCATTCCATAACTCTACCACGGCATCACCTGAAACCGCAACTTCAACTTCATCTTTCCTTGACTCCTTGTATGAAATAAGGACCTTGAATCTTGGTGAACAGCTGCTCGTTCATTTGGTTCCATAATGTGACCTAAATCCCTTTTCTTCCCATTTGAAAGTGTTGTACCTAGTTGGTGACGTTCACTGACAGTTTAAGGCCCATCATCTCCCTTCAGCAGGAGCACAGCAACATAGGCCATGTAAGCCCAAAATGTAATTCAAATCCAACTTTTATTGTGAATGCAGTATTTGTATTTCTCGGACAACAAATGTTTAGAACTCCTCTGGTAATTCACAATGGATTTGAGCTGGTTATTTCTTAACGCCCATACAACTGACCACAGTGATTTCCATGCAATGATAATTTCGCCTCTCTTTTGGAAAATTGGACGATTTCTTGTTCTTTTCGGGAATAAGCTCAAAACTTCTCATAAAATATAAAAGAAATATAATAATACACTTTCGCAAGTAAACTAGCGAAGAAAGCATAAACAAACGATATTTAGAGAGGTGTTTCTAAGCACCAATCAAATTCCCCTACACTTAGACTTTGCTAGTTCTTGAGCAAACAAAACAAAACAAAAATAAAATACAACTCCATGTTGTGAGGATACGGTTACTCTTAGCATGAATAACAGGTACCTAGTGGGCGAGTTATAGTCTCGTGAGGGATTGCGAGAGATATACCCACAAAACCTTTAAGCCAAAACAAATAACAAACAATTTGCAATTACTCCCCGGCAGCGGCGCCAATTTTGATGAGCGTCGTTTACTCAACAAAATAAAAAGATATTTCCCACTAATTAAATATAATATAACGGTAGTAAGGATCATTCCCACGAAGAGTAATGCAATTGATATGTTATCTAAATCGGCTAAAATATAAAAGAAGCATAAAAAGAATAATAAAAAAAGATATTGAAGAAATCCTTCGCAGTTACTAACCGTTAACTCAACATTGTACCCAGTTATCTCTTGTTAGACTCAATTGTCACCAACCGTAGAATAGCAAGTACGCTTAGCTATCCCAAAAACTACTTATATCACTGGATACGGAAGCGCCCGACTATCATATTCTATTCAAAAGAACCACCTTGAGGTACGCTTACAAGATGTAATTCCCAGAACGCATTAAGATTTGTGAATTTAGGTTTGATCCCAACAGTTAAACTCGGTACGCTCGGTCCACTTACTGGTGTTGTCTTTACTCGCAATTGCTACACAGAATCCCTCCGCAAGGTCTTGCGATTTCTACTTGTGTAGGAGATGAGAGACAATTACGGATCGACTCAACTCTCTACTAGCATTAGAATGATTAATAGACTAATCTAGTTGCGCTTGTAGGACCAGAATATCACTACATCTATTTTCTGCGAGATTAACAACGCTTCCCAGCGAGCATCACCGCAAGATCATCAACTACACTTTGCGAGTGTCACAAAATCAGTCAAAAGAGTGAAGCAATTAATGACGAGTGAAGAAAACTTGAGAAAAGCATGTTTATCTTGCGATGGTTACAGAACTGGCGAGAGCGAACATTGTAACTAATCGTGATACAATCACAGAATCAACCCGAAATAAGAGGGAAACTTAGCTGTCATCCATTATGTATAAATATAAACCCAATGTGTCCAGAAAAGGATGATGTATTTTTGAGAGTTAAGAAAGTCTTGAGGAGAGAGAAACTTCAAGAGAATAGTTGTAATCTTGAATTCTTCCATTTCTGCAAACATTTCTGAAACCAAAATAATAAAGTGTCGTTTCTCATCTTCAACTATGAGTTGATTATAGCAAAATCTTAACAAGGGTGTAGTGTGGGAAATCCTGCAACTACAGCGCACCCAAACCAATCTAGAATCAATCATAAACCTTCGATATAGTAAAAACAATCCATAATGAATCAATTTAAAACTTGAAACAAACTTGTAAATAATTGAGCTTCACAATTAGAACTTTGAATTCATCCTTACAATAAAAAGAATATAGAAAAGAGATAGTTCTCCCCCCTAAGGGGGAGAAAAACCGTGAAAAGAAGATATCTCAAATTATTTATAGGCTTCCATATATATAGAGTTTTGTAACCTCCTCTTTAAGAAAACTAGGAAACCTAGATAAAATAGGAAAGTACACCTCCTTAAGAATTGTATCCCGTGCATCACGCCACATGCAAAGTGTCTTGCCAAGGTCACCGCCAAGCCTGAAAGAGCCGCACCCTTAATTTGGTCGTGTAAAATGTTTTGTCTCAATAGCCTATTGGGATTGCATTCAAATGTCAAGATTCAGCCTAATTTGTAGCTTAGCTGTTAATGCCAGCACCTTAGCCCATTATTTGCAGCTCAACCGTCAATCACCACTGCTGATAACAGCAACCCAGTTCAGCTCCTTCTTTCTCAACTTCAATGAACCCTTAATCTCCTTAACTCCCATCTTCAACTCGAGTATTCATTCTCCAACAGCTTTATAGTTCCACGATGCTCAACAGACCCACTTCTCGGCTCAAGCTTTATCACTACAACAACCAAAACCGCACTCATCTCTCGGTCTTTGTTCATCTTCATGATATTCAACCATAGCAACCTATTCCTCCAAAGACTCGAGCCTTTCTTCTTTCATCATCTGATAACTAACTACAGTCATTAGTTTCGCGTCCATTACTGCCAATCATTATCACATGTGATAGCAACCAACTTCCCTGTCCTTCAAGCTCAAGACTTCATTAAACATCCATTGTTATTTCTTCTCGCAACACTTCCCTGGCAGCAACCCGAACTCCAGCTCTCCGTCTCTCTTCTCCGTTAATTACAGACTCAACCTTCGACTCATTGTACATTAACAAACCCAAAGCAAACTCCAGTCAAAGATGTAGGTACTGAATATCGCAGGATAATAGTTCACGAGTATCGTAATAAATAAAGGAGAAAAGAATTATAAAATGATACGATGATAGAAGCAGCGCGGAGAAATATGAAGTTTTGCGAAGATGGAATAATGTTGCGAGTATGAGTTGCGATACTTCGCAACTCATATACAGCTGTATAAGTTTTACTATAAATAGGATTTCAAATGTAAAATTCGAGAGGTTCTTTTAGTGAGTGTTAAAAAATATCTTAGGAAAGAGAATAGAGAAAGTTGTAACTATTCTTGTTCCATTTAGATACTTCTTTGTAATCAATTGAGAACATTAATAAGAAAATTTTTATTCATCATCAAGAACTTCTTGAGTTTTTACTAATTCTACTGAGGGTGTAGTTGTAGGTTATTCTGAAACTACATAATTGGCGCTAGAAGGAGGGGACTTGAGAATTGTGGTAGCCAAAATTTGAGGGAATTGTGGAAAATTTGAAGATCAAATGAAGTCAGTAGATGGAGATTGCAAAAAAGAAGAATGTAATATGATCACAAAGACAATGATTGATGAATTTCATAGTAACATGAAGGAAAAAATATACAAGCGAGATTGTAGAGGAAGAAAGATCATGGAGGAAGAAAAGATAACAACTTTAGAAGAATGGGAAAAGCAGAAAATCACATTTTCAGTAGCAGAAATTCCAAATGAAGAATTGAACCACACTTCACCATTGGTGATCACAATGCCGATCATGCTAGAAGATAAGAAAGCTGTAGAAAAATGGAAATTAAACCGAATTTTGGTTGATACAGGGAGTTTTGTTAATATCATATTCTATCATGCACTTAAGGGGATGGGAATTAAAGATGAAGAAATCACAAATTCAAAATGTCTTATTCATGGATTAGGAAAATCTACAACAAAATCTAAAAGGGAAATCAAGCTGCGAAGTATTCTTGGGAGAAATCGAAACACATGTAATCTTGTGTGTGATAGATATGGAATCTCCATATAACATGCTGATAGGAAGGCCATGGATTCATGCGATCAAAGCTGTTGCTTCAACATTACATCAAAAAATCAAATTTCCTACACCAAATGGAATACAAGAAATAAAAGGAGATCTTGATAGTGCAAAATTTTGTTATCAAATTGAAGTAACGCAATGCGGAGGAAGAGCAAGAAAGAAATAGCTTCGTAGGAAACTTGCGAAGGAAACAATAAAAGAATAAGAATTCCGAGTGTATACAATAAGAGTAAAGGAAGGAAGAGGTATACCAGATGAAATTCCAGAAAAAGATGGGGAACCAGCAAAAATAATCAAAGAGCCAACACCTATGGGGGAGCAAAGTCCAAGCTATGTTGCAGCTGAACCAACTAAAGAAATAAATATCGGAAGCAAAGAGGAGCCTTTATTCTTGCGAATTGGAACTAAGATGGATGAAGAAGAAGAAAAAAATAACTACTGATCTTTTGCAAGAATATAAAGATATCTTCGCAGGAAGTGTAGATGAGATACCATGAATTGATCCATCAGTGGCGTGTCAAAGATTGAACATAGATAAAAATGTAAGACCATTCAAACAAAGAATAAGGAAGATATCACAAAATTATCATGTACAGATAGAAGAAGAATTACAAAAGATGTTGGATGCAGGGATCATAAGGGAAGCAAAATATCCAGAATGGATTGCGAATATGGTCATTGTTCGAAAAAGAATAAAGGAATAAGAATTTGCATAGATTTCTTTGATCTAAACAAGGCATGTCCCAAAGACAGTTTTCCATTACCAGATATACCACAAATGGTGGAATCAGCTGCAGGTCATGATAGAGTCACTTCACTTGATGGATATAAAGGGTATAATCAAATATCACTCGCAGAAGAAGATCAAGAACATACTTCCTTTTTTGCTCCAAGGGGTTTGTATTGTTATGTGAAGATGCCATTTTGTTTGCGGAATGCGGGTGCTACATATCAACGTATGGTTGAAAAAGTGTTCGCGAAGTGGATACATAAAACTTTGGAGGTATATGTAGATGATATGTTGATAAAAAGCAAGGAAGCTAAAGTCCATGTGCAAGATTTGAAGGAAATATTTGAGCAAATGAGAAAGTTCAACATCAAATTAAATCCTGAGAAATGTATAATTGGGGTTTCATCACGGAAAGTTCTTGGGATACATAGTATCAAAGGAGGGAATACAAGTTGATCCAGAAAAGGTCCAAGCAGTTCGTGACATGCCAACACCTGCAACGGTAAAAGAAGTACAAAATCTAAATGGACTCTTGGCTTCACTTGGAAGATTTATTTCGCGAATGTCAGATAAGTGCAAGCATTTTTTCAACATACTTAAGAAGGGAGCAAAATTCAAGTGGACTGATGAATGTGAAAAAGCTTTTCAAGGAATCAAAGAATACCTCGCAAATACATCTATACTACAGAAACCAGAGAAAAACGAAGAATTATTGGTATACCTCGCAACAACTCCATATGCTCTAAGTGCGGTTCATTGCGATCAGACTGCGAGAGTAGAAAGGCCCATTTACTACATTAGTAAAACCTTTAATGCAGCAGAGAAGAATTATTCTAAAATGGAGAAGTTAATCTTAGCCCTGGTTTATGCATCATTCAAGTTACGAATATACTTTCAAGCACATGTGATAAAAGTGGTAACCAAAGTCCCAATTGAATTAGTCATGAAGAACACAAAAAGGTCAGGAAGAATAGAAAGGTGGAATGCACAAGTAAACCATTACAAGATAAAATACGAAGTATTGTCATCGCAAAAATCACAAGTCGTCGCAGATTTTTTGGTAGAATTTCCTTTGGAAGAAGATGAAGCAGTAGAGGAAATGATGGATGTTGAAGAAGAATTTGGAAATCCAAAAGACTTGTTAACAGAGCCTGATAGATGGGAAATTCTAGTGGATGGATCATCCAATAGTGAGGGAAATGGAATTGGAGTCGTGTTGATTTCACCAGAAGGAGAATGAACAACATTCTCATTCAGACTAGAATTTGCATCCACGAACAATGAAACAGAGTATGAAGCTGTAGTGCATGCATTAAAGATCGCAATAGAAAAGAAGCTTGAAAGTATAAGGATAACAAGTGATTCACAATTAGTGATTTGTCAAATTAAAGGGGAATATACCACAAATGAATCTTATTTGAAGAAATACAAGAAACTCGTTGAGGAATTATCTGCGAAGATAGCAAAATTAAAATGGAGACATATATCAAGAAAATATAACCGTCTCGCAGATGCTTTTGCATTTATTCCAAGCATGATGACAAATCCAAATACAAGAAATATCCAAATACAGACAATTCAACACCCATCAGTGGACAAAGAGAAAGAAATTGAGGAAGCTGTTGCGATGGAAGTAGAAAGAGAGTTATCAAACAACATCGCAGATTGGAGAAAAAAAATTCATGCATACCTCGCAACAGGAGAAATATCCAGGAACAGACTAGAAGCACATAAATTAAAGAGTCGTGCAACAAACTATGAGTTGCGAGAAGGAATTTTATATAGAAAATATTTCAATGGACCACCTCTCAGGTGCTTAACTCGCGAAGAAGGAGAAAATATATTGAAGATGTTACATGGAGGAGAAGCTGGCAATCATAGTGGGGGAAGATCTCTAGCATATAAAGCAAAAATACAAGGATATTACTGGCCTTATATGCATACATACGCAAAATTGTTCGTACGAAGATGCAAGGAATGTCAACGACATGGTAAAATAATTCATGCACCAGGGGCCGCATTAACTTCTTCAACAAGCTGCTGGCCTTTTGGTAAATGGGGGTTGGATATTGTTGGACCATTTATTCCTGGATCTGGACAAAGACGATACTTGATAGTTGCAACAGATTATTTCACGAAGCTCGCAGAAGTAAACGCAGTACATCATATTCGTGATAAAGACGTTTTTACATTCATATTTGAGAACCTCATTTTTAGGTACGGGGTTCCAGCACAACTAGTATCTGATAATGGAAAAAAAATTGATGGGCAGAACATAGAGATGTTACTCAGTGCATTTAGGATAAAATGTGGGAAGTCAACCCCATTATATCCACAAGCTAATGGACAAGCAGAAGCAACAAATAAAACAATCGCAGATACAATCAAAAAGAAATTAGAAGGACATCTCAAAGGGTGGTGCGAGCAAGTACCTAGCGCAGTTTGGGCATACAATACAACTAGAAGAGAAGCAACTTGAATGTTTCCTTATTGTCTAACATATGGAGTAGAAGTAGTATTACCCACAGAGGTTGTAATTCCGACAACAAAGAAAGAAGCTTGGGAAAGAAATTTAAGTGCGGGAGTAATATTAAGTGAATTGGATGATTTGGAAGAAAAAAGAGAAAAGGTGTTGCACCATATGAAGATTTATCAGGAACGATTAGCTCGAGAATACAACAAGAGAGTCATTGAACGTGAATATAAACCAGGTGATTTGGTCATGCGAGAAACACCTAAATATCAAAAAGAAAATGGAGGAAAATTAGCACCAAAATGGGATGGACCATATGTTATTAAAGAAGTTGTAGGAAGCGGAGCTTATTGGCTGATGGATCCAGAAGGGAGAGACATGGGTTTGAGGCTTGGTAGACCTTAGAACAGACTATATTTGAAAAGGTATTACCCATAAAACTCATGAAAATTTTTACGAATATTGTTTGCTCGCAGGAAATTGGGAAAAGTTACGAGTTTCAAAATTTATATTCCGATTAAAATTTCATTAATTTGCGAATAAAAGACCGCAATCTGTGATCAGCCTCCAAAAAATAAAGAGAGCCGCAGAAAATTTTATACAGGCAAACCTTTGTGGCGTACACCCTAGTTCGCGAAGCTATATTTCGTAAGAGGCAAAGTCCTAAAGTACGTCATTTAAGGGGGTACCTATAACGTGGCTAAGGGTAACCGGAACACCACCAAGGGCCCTTAGTACATGGTAAAATTTTTGGGGTACAACCCAATAATGGGGTACCTATCCGGGTTAGACACCTTGGATTCTCACCTAATCTAGCGACATTACGCAATATAAAATGCGGTGTAAGAAGATTTAGGTTGGGCGACTAAGGCATTCTGTCTTTCCCAAGAAGTGCATAAAACGATCAAGGCGCCGAGGTACACGGTTGAGTCAAGAGTGCCGGGTGAGGTTGAACCACATCTGCCATTTTTGACAAGTCTTGGAAAATGATGCACTTGGCCCAAAGATACCCCATAGGGTGCACCCTCGTAACTATAATCCCTATAGGCAAAAAGGATAAGAGGTTGCGATCAAAAGCTGGTTGTTGGCAGAACCGGATGGGAAGAGCTAACCTTGTATGGTCGATGTACGCTTCCTTGAAGGGGCAATCAGGGGGAAGATAAAAAGGCAGCACCCTCCATTAGGGGAGCTGATACGTGCTATAAGACGCAAATGTCACGAGGCTTCTTTTTTTGCGAAAACATAAAGGCTTGTCATATTTGTGCAACAAATGAAGTTCTGCGAGCCTTCTAAAAAAATAAAAAAAAATAAAAAAAAGAAAGAAAGAAAGAAAAGAATAAAGAACTCGTAGAACATAATAAAGAAGTTAAGATGAGATCAATGGGTCACTACATGAAAGTGTAGAGACGTCCTGCGATTTCATCGCAAGACGGCAATGTCATGGGGCTTTATGTTCGCAAGAATATTTACGCCTGTCATATTGTCGCAACGATTCCTGAAGAGGCTAAAATACTATTCAAAGAAGTTAAGATGAGATCAATGGGTTTTTGCATGAAAGTGTAAGAACGTCCTGCGATTTCATCGCAAGACGATAATGTCACGAGGTTGTATGTTCGCAAGAATGTTCAGACTTGTCATATTATCACAAATACAAAAATTTACTACAAAAGAGGTGGCAAAATAAGACCTTTACTTAGGAAGGCATGATAAGACCACAGAAATTAATGAAATTCATTGCATCAACATCATTGAAGAAATTATACAAGAATATACATTATGAAGATCTGAAAAGAAGACAACTTCGTCAATATCATTGAAGAAATTTTACAAGAATATACATCAAGAAATTTTGAAGAGAAGACAGCTCTGTCAATATCATTGAAGAATTTTTACAAGAAGTCCTATCAAAGAAGACAACATCATTGAAGAATTTTAATGAAGACTTAACAAAAGATGCGATTTTGATAGCAATCAAATACAGATAAGATCATATTCGTAAAAGTTTACGAGAATTGCATACTTCTTATACTTCTCCATATATTGAATATTTCTCCAAAAGGTTGAATACTTCTTATAATTCTTCAAGAATATCTCATATTTATTATACTTATTTAACGGATATTTCATTTGGTGAAGGTTAAATAATCATTATACTTCGTTATATGTTACATAATTATTCACAGATTGAATACTTCTTATATTTCTTCAGTTGGTGAATTGAGTACTTCTAATACTTCTTATATTTCTTCATTTGGTGAATTGAGTACTTCTAATACTTCTTATATCTCTTCATTTGGTGGATCGAGTACTTCTAATACGTAAAAGGGAATTAAGTACTTCTAATACTTCATTTGGTGAATTGAGTACTTCTAATACTTCTTATATCTCTTCATTTGACGGATTTGGTACTTCTAATACTTTTTCAAATGTATTGTATATGTAGTATACTTATTAAGGATATTTCATATATTTTACTTTTTATACTTAAAAGGGATGATTTCTTATTTACAATCGTAACAAGTTGAAACTTCGTAAGATAAATTGAGGCAGATATTTTAATACTTCAAACAATGTTTAATCATTTAAAGAGAAATAATAGGGGGAAAAGGAGATACTAAGCTTTATCTGTGAGTTATATATTATTTCTCTTCATATGATCAAATGGGGCAAATTTAATTAAAGAAAGGTTAAATTATCTTCGCAAAATATCAGAAAGAAAGGATAAATTATCTTCGCAAAATATCAGATGTACTTCTCAAAAAATAGAATTGTTCGCAAAAAGAAAACCAACAGTAACTAAGGGAAGGAATTCAAAAGAAAGAAAGACAGGAGAGTCAATGATAAATTGAAAAAATAATGTTATCATGCTTCATCAACACTCTGTGCTGGATCTTTAAGATCAGTAGGGTCATTAGCAACCTTCGACTTTTGCGAGATATCATCCTTGGAAGAATATGCAACAGGAACATCTCCTTGAGGAATAGATTCTTTCTCATCATCAAGATCTTCATCATCACTCTCATAATCGAAATCACTATCAGGCTCACGAGCAACTTCATCGTCAGATATCTTTAGAGGAGTAATTTTCACAGGAGGCAAGCCTCTTGATAAGAGAATGTTATTCGTAAAGACTTGAGATTTCAGATGACTTTCACGAAGTATAGCTTTTTGATGATTGGTATCTTCGATATCTTTGGAATAAGCAAGATAATTGAATCTCCGAGTAGCACGGTCACGAGAGTTGATTAAGCGGGTAGAAAGCAAAGCATTTTTCTTACGAAGCTCGGAACAGGAGGCTTCTAATCCAGCTTTCGCATTACGAAGGTTGTTCTCAGATTCTGCAAATAAAACAAAGTTCAAAGAATAAAATTTGCGAGTATAACGAAATTTAAAGATATACCAGAGGCAGTCAAATTTTAATGACTACCTTCTCTTTGCGAAGTAAGAGATTGAGTTAAAGATAGACAACAGTTCTTCATCTGATTTATCGCATTATCAAAACCATCACCAACTAATCCTTTAAGTCGAGATTGAAGCTTTTGATCTTTAGAAAGGAGAAAATTTTTATCCTTCGCAAGTTTGGCATTAAGACTTTTTAATGACGAATAATCTTCTTCAAGTTGATTCTTCTTAGCACTCAAGACTATATTATTATTAATAAGGGAATTCTTCTCAATAACAAAAGAATTTCTTTCAGCATCTGAAGACTTCTTTAATTCCTCAAGTTCACCTTTCAACAAAGAAAGAAGATTTTCTTGATCGCAACATTTATTCTGAAGAGTCTTTAATTCTTGCGAAGAAACAATCATTGTAGTCAAAAACGAACATTTCTCTTCTGATAAGGTTTTTTTCTCTTCTAATAAGGTTTCTATTCTCAAATTAGCTTTGGTTAAGGAAGAAAAAAGTTGAGATATGTCATCATTCAAAAAATTTCGATCATATATTAGTTGAGTATTCTCTTGAAAAAGAGCATCAGAGTTGTCAAGAGCACACGAGTAAAGATTAGATAAATGGGAGAATTGGTTTGAGAGGCTTTCATGCTTGGTTCGATATTCTGTTGCATCTGATTCATGGTGAAGTACCAATCTTCTACATTTATGGATGGATTCTATAAAGGGGAATGGGTTTTAATGGATGTTTCAAGCATATGAAGAATATAAGTAAATAAAATGGAAAATATGAAGATAGTAATCATACCTTTCAATTCATCATTTCTTTTGCGAAGAATCGCACAGTCCAGAGAATTATTCTGAAGATGATGATTTTCTTTACGGAGATCCTCGCATTCTGCTTGAGAGGCTTTCAAAGATTGGCGAAGCAATTCAATTTCTTTTTCCAAGGATTGGCATGAAGAAGAAATGTCTGGATTGACGAAATTATTCAGAACTTCGCAAAACTCATATTGCGAACGAACATTAGTAGACTTCGCAGTATTGGTCAAAACCTCAGATAATATTCGGAAAGTTGAATAAATTCCATCTCGAATTTCTGAGGAAGAGGAGAAGAATTTGAAGGAATAAGAGCAAGCTGCAAATTGTCTGGAGAAATAGCACTCAAAGGATTTGGGGACAAGACAGGTTTTTCAAAAGAAGAAGTTGAAGAAATATTTTGCGAGGGTTGTTTATCAAGAGAAGAAGTTGAAGAAATGTTTTGTGAGGGTTGATCTTGAAGAAGTGTTGATAAATTGACACTGATGGGAGATTGAAAGGTAGGTAATGGAGTAGAGGCAGGAGTGTGTGAAGAAGCATTTTCACGAGGAGGAGAGGAAAATTCCTTATCAACTTCAGGAAGGAAATCATCAATCGGAATTAATGGTGTGGGTTTAGTTATTCGAGATCTCTTACTAGGGTTTGGTTTTTCGTCAACCTGCGAATCAAAATGTAGATTAAAAACTGAGGCAACAATATATTGTTCAGGAAATAAGGCAAAGTATTTTAACTACCTTTTGATTCTCAGATTTTCTTCTTCGTGGATTAAGGCTTGGATTCTTTAGTTGAGATTTCATCTGAGGAGTTATTTTGCTGGAATAAACCAAAATCAGATAACAAATTATACAGAAATCAAAGAGGAGAACAAATGAAATACGCAGAGATAGAAGGAAATTACCTTGGAGAACTCATGAAGATATAGTAGAAGAAAAAATTGCAGAGAAAACAGTAATAGAGAGTATGAGTAGAAGATAGAATTGCGGAAATAAGAAGAAGAAAAGGAAGAGAATATAAAGGAGTTATATAAGGGAATAACTAGAAAAGAACGGTTACAAAAGACGTGTCAAAATTTTAAAAGACTAAGTAACGGTTATGTTCTCACGATCATTTCTTCTTCGTAGAATTGACATGAGAAGAGGCAAGATGTAGGTACTGAATATCGCAGGATAATAGTTCACGAGTATCGTAATAAATGAAGGAGAAAAGAATTATAAAATTATACGATGATAGAAGCAGCGCGGAGAAATATGAAGTTTTGCGAAGATGGAATAATGTTGCGAGTATGAGTTGCGATACTTCGCAACTCATATACAGCTGTATAAGTTTTACTATAAATAGGAGTTCAAATGTAAAATTCGAGAGGTTCTTTTAGTGAGTGTTAAAAAATATCTTAGGAAAGAGAATAGAGAAAGTTGTAACTATTCTTGTTCCATTTAGATACTTCTTTGTAATCAATTGAGAACATTAATAAGAAAATTGTTATTCATCATCAAGAACTTCTTGAGTTTTTACTAATTCTACTGAGGGTGTAGTTGTAGGTTATTCTGCAACTACAAAAGCCAACGATGGTTGTTATGGCAGCAACACCGTGACTCACTTTTCTCTCCATTCTACCGTGGAAAAACCATATCGACATCCAACCCTAAATCCATGGTGAACTTCATCATTTTTAACTTGGGACGAAACCCGTTTAAGAGTCTTCTTCATACCATCTAACCACAGAGTCCATTCAACATCACAAACTTGTCTTACTTATCCATCTCCGATCAATGAACATACATAGTAAAACTCCATTTCAAACACCACAAAACCATTCTTCTAGTTACTGCCTTTCATCGTAGCATTCCATAACTCCACCACAGCATCACCTGAAACCGCAACTTCAACTTCATCTTTCCTTGAATCCCTGTATGATATAAGGACCTTGAATCTTGGTGAACATATGCTCATTCTTTACCTAGTTGCACGTTCTTTACCTAGTTGGTGACGTTCACTGATAGTTTAAGGCCCATCATCTCCCTTCAGCAGGAGCACAGCAACATAGGCCATGTAAGCCAAAAATGTAATTCAAATCCAACTTTTCTTGTGAATGCAGTATTTGTATTTCTCGGACAACAAATGTTTAGAGCTTCTCCGGTAATTTACAATGGATTTCAGCTGGTTATTTCTTAACGCCCATACAACTGACCACTGTGATTTCCATGCAATGATAATTTCGCCTCGCTTTTGGCAAATTGGACGATTTCTTGTTCTTTTCGGGAATAAGCTCAAAACTTCTCATAAAATATAAAAGAAAGATAATAATACACTTTCGCAAGAAAACTAGCTAAGAAAGCATAAACAATCGATATTTAGAGAGGTGTTTTTGAGCACCTATCAGTCATGAAACGTCTCTTACGGAAATTTCTTTAGGATCCCGTTCTTGTACCTTTGCCAATTTTATTGACAAAAATGGGGGGAATTAATATGTAGTTCACACTACAAATACATATGGTTTTCAGATCATTATGTAAGGGGGAGTGGTTTCCATGTGATATGGAGTATTGATTAAGGGGGAGTGATATATCACTATAGTATTATTGTTGAAGTTGTGAAGCAATTGGAATTTGACGCTGTGTAATGATACTATGACAATGTATAACAATGATTGAGAACTATTGCTTTCTCATGTTATAGCTATGGATTTTCAACAACGATGATACTAAACTTACAACCTTTGGGATCATTGGAGTACTTGGAAGTGACAAAGATTTCGAGTAATGTTGAAGATTAGACATGTGGAATAGAAGCTACAAAGTTTATTTATATATTTTTTGTATTCCGTATGAATTGATAGTTTTGTCCCTAAAATTGACAAAGGGGGAGATTGTTAGAGCATTGCTCGGTCGAACTCACATGTGTTGCTATCTCAAGCATGTTTGTCAATGTTAGTGATCAAAACTATAAGTCTTGATTTCTAGTCTACTATAGCTAAGGTCTCGGACTAGGATAGAAAGTGTAGTTGAGCTCAAGAACTCCATGGCAATCATCATACAAGACGAAGGACTACTCAAGGAACTAGTGGATCTTCATCGACTAAAAGGTATGTGGAGACTTGAACTTATCTATCACTCAAAAGTCTATTTATCTCCTATCTTGAGACAAAACTCATTTTGCTGTATAGACTAAGATTATACACATTTGGTATTTCGAGCCGAGTTTACCTCGCCTATATATTTCTCGAAATATGTGTTGGTAAAGCTTTCGCTTTATCCAAGTTCATCTTTACCTCGTGACGAAAGTTATGTTAAGTTTTAATCACTTTGAAAATTTCTCTGACAAAAAATGGTTTGTGAATAACAACTATATAACGTCCTCTGAGAATGTGTCAATGATTGAAATGAGAGTTTAGACTATATAACCAATGGAGGATATAATCATTGTTGTGGAAACACATATATGTATAAGTCCTTATTCCTTGAACCAAAGTTTGCGAACTTTGTTGATCAAGAGAACCGGAGAAGTGTGTCAGCTAAGTACACGAACTCAGTCCACGAACCCTATCCGTAAACTGGCGAAGTTCTCAAACCCCTAGAATTTCTGCTGGAGTTTGTAAACTCCATCCGGGAACTTAAGTACACGAACTTGAGAACGTTATGTCTAAAAACGTTGTTTGTGAATTTATCTTTATAAACTAAGGAATGCTACTTCAAACCGTGGTTATATAGTTCATGAACCGCTTCGAGTGAATCAAATCGTTTTTTCTTCAATTGTGTCTTGTGTAGTACATGAGATTTTCTTTCAATTGAACAACTCTCTAACTAGTTCATTTGAGTCATTTGAACTAGTTATGGTGAAGAAGAATATGGTTGATATGAAAGTTATCATATGGCTAACCATTTGGTTAACTATTGTTAAACCAACGAATGTACAAGTTTGGGTATGGTTACACAAACCTAGAAACGTGCATTATATGTGTGTACAACAAGATATGTTTCCGATCTAACGGTTAATGAATATTAGCTTGAATCTAATCAGGTTTTTATCTAACGGTGAATATTGAATGTTTTGTTACTAAGCTAACATTGATTGCAAATCCTGATTTGAAAGACTATATAAGGGAGAACTCTAGAAACTGGGAAACCTAATCCCCACACATTCTGTGTGATACTAGTTGTGCTAATCTAGAGTCGATTCTCCTTTAACCTTTGGTTTTTTCTTCTAAACCAGGTTAACGACTTAAATACTTCATTGGGATTGTGAAGCTAGACCGATACTACTTTTCTTGTAGTTATGTGATCTGATCTTGTTGTTTCTATCGTATGAGTACAATTGTAATAATTGGCTTGAGATTTCTATCTGCGATAGGCAAGATAAAAAGTAATCACAAACATCATCGTTTGTGATTCCACAATATCTTTTTTCGCTGCGTCGATTAAGACTATTGTGAGGTGATTGATAATACTGAGCTGTTCTTCGGGAATATAAGTTTGGTTTATCAATTGGTTCCTGTTCACCTTGATTTATCAAAAGACGGAATAAAACTCGTAGGTATATTCATGGGAGACGGATTTATCTATTACCGTAGACTTTTCTGTGTGATACAGATTTGTTTATTAAAGTCTTCGACTTTGAGTCATAGCAACTCTTAGTTGTGGGTGAGATCATCTAAGGGAATCAAGTACGTAGTATTCTGCTGGGATCAGAGGCATAGCATCATAACTGTACCCTGGATCAGTGTGAGATTGATTGGGGTTCAACTACAGTCCAGACCAAAGTTAATTTGGAATTGTCTAGTATCTGTATCGTCTTAATACAATGTATGTTTAATTTAGACTAGGTCCCGAGGTTTTTCTGCATTTGCAGTTTCCTCGTTAACAAAATTCTGGTGCATGTGTTATTTCTTTTCCGCATTATATTTGTTATATAATTAAAATAATACAGGTTGTGCGTTGTTCAATCAATTAAAATATCCGACCTTTTGGTTATTGATTTAAATTGATTGGCACTTGGATATTGGTCTTTGGTACCATCCAAGTTTATCTCTCTTGTATTTAAATTGAGACTCGCAGTTTGCTTGAGTAAGATTTAAATCGAGAGGTGGAGATATAAATTCTTTGATGTACTTTTATCTAGATTGAGTCTGACTGTCTAGTTGATTCTCTAGAAAGTATATTGGAGTTTGTCCATACAGATTGCTAATTCGAAATATTGGGTGTGGTTGTTAGGCCCCCGCTTTTTCATTTCCAACCATAGTATTCCTGGAAAGTGTATCAAGGTTATTTCCTTCAACGATGGCATGCTTTTTAGAATCGTATCTAGATGGCAGAGATCTGAGAATATTCATCACAATGTCCTTTTCAGGAATAGTCTTACCTAATGCAAAATATGCATTAACAATTTCAGACATTTTGTGATTAAACTCATCAAATGAATCTTCATCTTCCATACGAAGGTTTTTCCAATCAGAATTTAGGTTTTGAAGCCTAGCTTCTTTTTCACAAGTATTCCCTTTAAAAAAAGGTTTCTAAGATATCTCAGGCTTCTTTAGACTCCGTCCACGTAGTCACATGATGCTAAAGATCTTGGGTAATGGCATGTATGATAGCATTTAAGCCACTACACCATTTTAGGTATTAGCAACCTGCCATAGTTGTTGCTAAACGGGGTCGCAACATGTCTTTGTTGTTGCTAAACATGGTGTCGCGATTTTTAACAACGGTATAAGCTATGTTGATAATCTCGGTCAGCGACGGCATTTTGCAACGGCGCTTTCCGTTGCTAATTTTTTTATTAGCAACAGCAATGCGTTGTTTCTAAACTGTTGCTAATTAAAGAAATACCCCTACCCGGAACTAGATATTGTTGGTTGCTAATTAAAGTCTAAGTTCATTGACCTAGTCAATATTCATTTCCCCCTGTAATTACCCAGTTCCCTATATTCAACATCCATACAGATATACAAACCACAATGGAGATACAAAAATATAATATTGAGAATCACCATTATATGATATTACAAAAAAAAAATGATTCTTCAATTGATACAAATGTACATAAGTAAACTTACTAAACCCAAAATTTTGTGACTGACATACAATATTCGATCTATGTTGATGTTCATAAATGGACGGGTAACCTCATTTGTGTCAACTGACAGAGGCATTGAGAAACATGGAAACAAAGACTAAAATATCACCAGAAGCATCCCGAGACTCCACTTACGTAGATTCAGCTGCTACTTAAATATCACCAGAGTACTGCTTTTTTACTGAAGCCCAAATACCTACATACTAACCAATTTGATGTTTCAGTACTGAGATCACAAACAAAAAACTAAACCCTAGTCGATGATATGCTGAATATATACTGTTGCAGAAAATAGTCACTTTCTCTACTACATAATCCCCCTTCATAGCCTTTTCCTGAGTGATTTCATACTGCAGGACTAAGGCCCGATCTGGGATTTTTATGGTTCACCAAGGATTCAATTGTCTTATTACCATAACACAACATATCAAAAAATGGTAGAACAACAATTTATCTTGGGTCACAACATTACCACAGTATAAAGAAGCCACACAGAGGCTACGGTTCCAAAACAAAATTGAGGTATCAAGACTTTCTAACCGTGAAAAAAGTAGATTTATATTTGTTAATTTGAAATAGTGTGTTGTCTGTCATGAGCTTGAGAATTAGGACACGGCACCAGTACTCATGATATAAGTAAAATACTTTTCCATTTAGTATATCTTGAGGAGTTTCTCTAACAAGTTTTAGAAATCGTACTAAATGAGAAATAGGCAGAAAGAAGATGTTGAGACAATTTCATGCATTGTAGAAGTATAAAACATGATAATAATAATACCAATGTTTGAGCAACTGGGCCATTCGTGCACCACATCTTGTTTCCATTAATAACATAACCACCATCTACGTGATCATCTTTGCATTTCATGCTAACAACATCAAATCCAGCTGGTCATTACAAAAAAAAAATAGATTGTTAACAGAACAGCTGCCCTGGAAAGTAAGTTATAGTTCTCCATTAAACACTCAGTTTGGAAATGAAGTTACCATTGGGTTCATTCATATCCAAAGCTCCAACGTGTTCCCCACTGATCAGATAACACACAGTTTGGTTCGTGTAAATTAAACATGATAATAATAATACCAATGTTTGAGCAACTGGGCCATTCGTGCACCACATCTGGTTTCCATTAATAACATAACCACCATCTACGTGATCAGCTTTGCATTTCATGCTAACAACATCAAATCCAGCTGGTCATTACAAAAAAAAAATAGATTGTTAACAGAACAGCTGCCCTGGAAAGTAAGTTATAGTTCTCCATTAAACACTCAGTTTGGAAATGAAGTTACCATTGGGTTCATTCATATCCAAAGCTCCAACGTGTTCCCCACTGATCAGATAACACGCAGTTTGGTTCGTGTAAATTATTCAAGCAAAGAAACACTACATTCCAAAGTGCATTGGTGTTTTTAAAGAAGAAACCAAACCTTGGTACTTCTTTTTCTGAGCAGGTTCCAAAGTGCTACTACTGTATGTAAAAACACTTACTTATTTTTGTGTATCTCTAGAAGCTTTTTTGCTGGTTCATCTTTTCCCTTGTAGCTTCACCATCTACACAACTATTTCCAGTGTAGATATATAAGGCAAATCATTATATTCCAATGTGCAAATTGGAAAATTGGAAAATTTATTTGCTTGGAGATAACAGTTCCTGTAGTTGTAGGAATTCCTACACTACACCCCTCACAAGAATTCAAAATAATCAACACATATTTGAAGATTAAGAACAACACTTTTATTGATTAATTCTCAAAAATATTACAAGAAATGGAAGAAATCAAGAATACAACCGCTCTCTTAAACTTTCTCTCTCCTAAAAACTTTCTCAACACTCTCAAATTGATCTCTCCTTTCTGAATCTATTAGTCCTCTTTATATAGGATAATTACATAGAGGATGAAAGCTAAGTTGTCCTTTTATTTCGGATCTGACTCGCGATATTCTCGCAACAGTTATAATATTTATTCTCGCAGATTCTATAATCTTCGCAGGATCGTCATGCTCTTCTTGTGTTTCAATTTACGTTATCCGTTATGTCATTCTTTGAGTCCTTCTGCGACACTCGCAGTGTGTTGTTGAAGAGCTCGCAGAAATGTTGTTACAATCTCGAAAGAGTATTGTTGTGGTGATATTCTGATCCTACATCTTGCCTCTTCTCATGTCTTTTCTGCGAAGGAGAAAAAATTATGAGAATTTTATCTCTTTTTAATGCCGCAACTATCCATTTTTCAATATTCTTCTCCCAACAAAGCCCTGTAAATTAAGTATAATCGTCTATACGTGTCGAATATTCCTCTTTTTACCAGTATCTTCATTATTATCCGGTCACCATCCTTTTGTCTATAAAAGGTAGAATCTGGTACAGAAAGAATCTTGTTCTTCTGCTTCTCCGTCTTCCTCGTCTTTCCGTTTGCTTGTACTTTTTTCCGCCTGCAACTTTCTTTCCCCTAAGATTCATCTGCTACTGCTTTCATGGAGTCATCAAGGTATATGTTCTTCTGATGTTGCTAAACTCAATCTTTCTTTTTATGTTCATCAAAATTATCTGATCTGTCTTTATTCGATTTTATGTAATTCCCATACTGTGTTTTCGTTTCAACGAAATCATTTCTAATACCAGACTTGTAATCCAAAACCCTAATGCTTCCAGAAATTCGCAGCAAAAACCCACTGAAAAGAAAAGGAAGCCTGCGAATCATAAGGTAGTAAGAAATATTTGTTTTCTTAATAAAAATATTGTTTCCTCTGTTTCTTATCTAGATTATTATTCGCAGGATGGTGAGGATACTAATGCGCCTCGCAAGAAATATCGCCAGGTTAAATCTGTTGATTTTTCCATTGCTATTCCAAAATTAATTTCTGCTAGTTTTATTCCAATACCTTTGCAAACTGAACATTTAACTTCTGTCTGCGAGAACATCTCCATAAAATCCCTGCCTCAAATGATCCTGTTATAAATGAAATTCCTGAAACTGCTGCGAATGAAGTTTCTTCCCTTCCTACTGTAGTTACTTCTCAAGTTAACTCTACTTCAATTCTAGTTATTACTTTTCCAGAAACTACATCTTCAGATGGATCATTCGCTGCGAATGATTCAAATCTCCAACTTTCTACTGTCACCGTTTCGCCACCTACATCTCTCCCCCCTTCTAAAGAAACTTCAGTAGGAGTAGATGTTGCTTTTAAGGTTTTGTCTGGTATTTTAGATGATGCTAGGAAGTCTTCTATCGACCCTGTTAGGCATAGTGTTTGCGAGATTTTAAGTAAATATTTTGGTTCTGATCGTATGGTTTCGCAAGCATCTCTAAAAAATAAATTTGAAGATTTAAGGGGAAGTCTTCAAGTCAAGACTTTAGAATGTAATAATCTTCATCATAAACTGAACAATTCTTCACTGAACTACGTGTAGGACCAGAATATCACTACATCTATTCACTGCGAGATTAACAACACTTCCCAGCGAGCATTACCGTAAGATTTTCAACAACACTTCACGAGTGTCACAAAAGCCTTCAAAAGAGTGACGTAATAGCTGACGATTGAAGAAAACTTGATAAAAGCATGTTTGTTCTGCGATGGTTACAAAACTTGCGAGAGTGAACATTGTAACTATCGCGGTACAATCGCATAATCAACCCGAAATAAGAGGAAAACTTAGCTGTCATTTACTATGTAACTACCCTATAAATATAGACCCAATGTGTCCAGAAAAGGATGATGTATTTTTGATAGTTAAGAAAGTCTTGAGGAGAGAGAAACTTCAAGAGAATAGTTGTAATCTTGAATTCTTCCATTTCTATAAACATTTCTGAGAACAAAATAATAAAGTGTCGTTTTAAATCTTCAATTATGAGTTGATTATAGCAAGATCTTAACAAGGGTGTAGTGTGGGAAATCCTGCAACTACATTTTGGCGCCCAAAACAGGGAGAATCAAGCTAAAAAATCTTTAATTACAATTGTAGTTGCAGGAAATCCCACACTACACCCAACTCAAGAATTTATGACACAATTTGAAGATTAAGAACCTTTTTTATTGATATGGTCTTAAAAGGATTACAATAATCAAGAATACAATTCCCTTAATAAGATTTTCTCTCTCCTAAAAACTTTCTTAGCACTCAAAAATTCATCTCTCTCTCTGGAACTATTCATTTCCTTTATATAGGTATTTACATAATGGATTACAGCTCATTTACAGTTAAGATTCCCTTTAATTTCGGATCTGAGTTCTTGTGATAAATCGCAGTTAGCACCGCCTTAATCATTCGCAGGTTTTATTGGTTCGTCGCAGAAATGTCACACTTTATTCATGTTTCTGTCGTTTTCATCCGATATGTCATTCCTTACGTCACTTTGAGATGTGTCGCAGAATATCATTGATGTGTCGCAGAACTGTTGTTTATTTCGCAAGAATATTGTTGTGACAATATTCTGATCCTACATCTTGCCTCTTCTCATATCTTTTCTGCGAAGAAGATAAAGATATGAGAATTTAAGTTTCTTGATTTTCCGCAACTCCTCATTTTTTCGCGCTTCCTTCACTTTAACACGTCTCTGCATCCACATCGCTAGATATTCTACACATATCTTTTCAACCGTTGAATTCTGACCATTCACGTCTTTTCTTCATTGAATGCATTGATGTTCTCAAGAATCTTTTTCTCTTATAAATATCCTCTTCGCTACTCTCTCCTCTTCTTTTTACTTTCTCTTTTTATTTTTTCTCTGCAACTCTTCTTTTCTTCATCTTCTTCCGCAAATTCCGGATCTACTACTGTTTCAATCTTGTTTCTTTATTCTTCTTCATCTTAATCATCATTCCCATACTAAAAAATGGCTCCTGCTAAAAAATTAGGTCAACCCACTTTCCAAAAACACCAACAGAAACTCAAAACTTTAGGTTTCACACTTTCTGAGATTTCTGGTCAAACTTCAGATTCTGATCTCTCCATTGATCTAGTGTCAGGATTTCCTTCTTCTAATGGGAAATTTTTTATTTCGCTAGGTCAACTATAAGCTGGCCTTCCTATCCTCTTTATAACCCTGATTTCCCTCTTTTTTATGAGATTATTTCTCACTCTAAATTTTCACGAGCAATCTTCCAATTAAGTGGAGATTGTATTCGTCTCATTCTCGAATATGCCTTTCGTGGAGCTGGTAAAGGATCTCGCTATCCTGAATCTGCGAAACATCCTGAATTTAAAGATATCCCAATTATTCCAGCGAAATATACCGTGGAGAATTTCTTTGCGAATTATCAAGTGATTCCCATGAAGAAAGATAGCACATGTTGGGCTGTTCGTTTGAATAGGAATAAAAAAGTTGTGAAGGATAAACTTCTTATGCAAGATATAGATTATCATTCAAGTAAAAACCAAGGTCCACGCTTCTCAAAAGATGATAAATGGTGTAGATTTCCTCTCCTCCTTGAAGGTCCATATATCTCTGGCGTTCTCGATCTTCCTGCGAATCCTGCAAATCTTGCGGCGTATTGTCCTTGGACTTTTAACTGGCCTGAAAGGAATTCTGAGGTATATTTCGCAGCATTTATCATTATTCGCAAATTTGGATAAATGTATCATTCTTATTGATTATATTGAGATATCTTTTATCAGATTTAAATAATGAAGCTTAACAATGTCAATACTGGGAATCCTAATCTCCTTCAAATTTTAAAAACCTTCACAGATGAAGTAAGAAACAATATTTTATAACCTTTAACAATATATTGTTGCCCCTGTTTCTTATCTTTATATGTGATTGTTTTCAAGGAAATACCATTTGTCGCGGTGGTTGAAGCCAAAGATAAAGGCAAAAGAGTAGAAACTCCAAATGAAAGTTCTGGTGCTTCCCCTCGCCGCAATAAAAATCAAACCACTGATGGTCCTCCAAAGAAAATGAGAAAAACTCAACCACTTCCTTCTGATATTTCTCAACTCAAAGAAACTTCTACTATCGCTGAAAAAGATAATGAAATCGAAAAAAATAGTGGAGTTAATAATGATGCCTCTGCGGGCACTTCAATGCATATCTCTTCCGCAATAATTAGGTATGCGATGGGTCTTTATCAACCTGAGACTCCAATGGATCAATTGTCTAATATTTTTATAAATCCCTTACAAGGTATTGGAGATAACGATATTACTCGTACTTTCGACTATCTCTCAAAGATCTGCGACGCTTCAATCTTGACTAATAATAAAGATCTTAAAGGAGTCTCAAGATTTATTAACCCAGGTTTTCTTCATGCGTTAGCTTCACTGGTATCCCCCTTTCCTTCATTTTTCTTGTAGTAGGTTTTAAATTTGTCATGAGTATCAAAAATCGTTTACTTATCTTACTTATTTTTTCTTTTCTGTCATAGACTGCCAGAGCTTCTTCTTCTGTTGCTTCAGAATTAGAAAATAGATTATCATCATCACAGAAAAGGCTTACTGATTCACAATCTGAATCTGCGAAACTTCTTGAGAAAAATAAGCAATACGAAGCTGAAATCTCCATTCTTCGCGAAAAATGTAAACAGTTGGAAGTAGCTGGAAATACTGAGCTTCTTAATAAAAATAAATCGCTTGAAGTAGAAATTCAAGTTCTTCAACAGAAATTAGTTGATAAGGAGAAATTCTGCAAACAAGTTATTGGTATAAGTCTTCCCCCCCCCTTTTTTTTTTTTGAGCTTATTTGGGCAACCATTTTGCAGATGCCTATAATCTTACTGATGAAGCCATCATTCTTAATTCTTTTGATGAACCCATAGATGAAACCACTCTTCTTGAGCATCTTAATGATGCTTTAAATAATTATTCAGATGCAAAAATTAATACTTTGTCCCTTGATGAGCTTAAATATCATATCTCCCTTATGAGAATGGATTATAGATCTGTCTTGAGTACATCCAATAGTTTAAAGACTTGCAGAGATGAATTTAGAGAAAAAATCAAAGTCTTAAAAGCCAAGAAGAGTGAACTTGAGAAGGATAAAGAACGCATTACTCTTCAAGGCGCTGAAGCTCTATCAAAATTTCGCAATACCCTTATTGATACTGAACTTGAGAGAGATAGACTTAAGGATGAAAACATAAAACTTCTTAAAACAGAAAAACAAATCCGTTCCCATCTTATAATTCAAAATGATGATGAATTCGCATGGGCTGCGACAATTCTCGATAATGCTAGGAAAAACTTAGCGATAGATGTCAGTCTTCATACCGAGCAAGCAACATTGATACAAGAAATGATCCATGAAAGAGAAGGTTATTTATTGTTCCTCTAATATCTTTGTATTTCTTGTAGATTCCCAACCAATTTCTAATTTATTGTTGTATCATCGCAGAATCTGAAGGAAGACATTCCATAAGGGTAGCAGAACTTGAACGCGAAAAAAGTGGTCTTGCGAAAAATCTTGCTTCCCGTAATGAAAAAAATCTCAAGACTGCGAGAGAAAATAAAGATATCCAACTCAAATTTGCGTAATAATCTTCTCACCGTTCGCAATAATGCTATTGAGAAAGTTTGCAATGATAATGATCTTCCTCTTAGTTTATATCCTTGTCTTATGGATAATATCCCAGCCAGTTCTCAAGTACCAATTATTTCTGATAGTGAGGCTGATACAAATGAAAATGAAAGCGAAGATGAGGAAGGAGCTAATGATGAAGATAGTGAAGACGAAGACGAAGATGAAGATAATGATGGAGATAAATAGCTCTGTTTTTTCTTTTTGATTTTCTCCTGTATTTTTCTCTTTATTTCTTGCGATAATTATCTGCGACAACTTGTAATATTCTGCGAATTATCTGCAGCTCCATTCTATGCATCATTCCCATACTTGCCCCTTGTTATTAATCTGTAATATGATAAATGAATTATCGCAAATAATGCTGTTAAAAAAATCTGTTATATGCTTCGCAGATATAACCTCTCTTGTGGTCTTATTTTGCCTTCCTAGTTAAAGGTCTTATTATGCCACTTTTATGCGACAAGATCGCAGGACATTCTTACTTTTACATGTAATAATCCATTGATCTTGTCTTATCATTTATTTTGATCTATGCGACAATATGATAAGTCTAAGCCATCTTGCGAGATTAATCTCTCTTTGCTTTTTAAGACTTATGATATTTGCGTCTTTGCGATGAAATCGCAGGACGTTTTTGTGATTTATATCCTCTTATCATTGATTTCATTTATCTCGTCTTTTGTTCTTCTCGCAAAAACCCATTGATCTCATCTTATCATTTATTTTTTGGCTTTTTGTCCTATTATGCGGCAATATGACGGGCCTAAATATTCTTGCGAATATAAAGTCCCATGACATTGATGTCTGTGTCACGCGACAATATGACGGGCCTAAGTATTCTTGCGAATATAAAGTCCCATGACATTGTCGTCTTTTTTGATACACATCTCCCTAATGGAGGGTATCGCCCTTATCTCTCCCCTTGGTTGCCCCTTCAAGGATACGTACTTCTGCCATACAAGACTAGCTCTTCCCATCTGGTTCTAGAAACAACCAGTTGTTTTAGTAGCCTCTTATCCTTTATGCCTATATGGATTATAGTTACGAGACTACACCCTAGTGGGGTTTTCTTCGGGCCGAACACATCGTAAGTCAAGACTTGCCATGGATGGCCAGGGTAGGTTCATCCGATCCGGGCACCCACAGCTCAACCGTGTACCTCGGCGCCTTAATCATACTTTGCATTCCTTAGGAGAAACTCTCGGGCGCCCAACCAGGGTATAACCTTATATAGTTGGGAATCCAAGTTATCTCTCCTGGATGGATTTTCTATAATCCCAAATCTCCATGACTAGGTTCCAGCAGCAGTATAGCCTTTCCTATAGTCATGCAAAGAGATACCCCCCTTATGACGTACTTTAAGGTCATTGCCTCTTACGGAATAGAATCCGCGAACTAAGGTGTACGCCATAAAGGATCGTCCCATTCTTTATATGTTTTTAGGCGATTTGCGCCCGTCTTATGCATTTGCATTTAAAATTCTTATATGATTTGAAATCATCATCTTTTTCTTTCAATAGAAAAATTCTGATTTTTGAGCAAAGTTTTTCTTTTAATATTTTGTTTGCATATTTCTTGCTATTTTTGTTCTTCAAATGTTCGCAACATGACATTGCTTCACTTCATTTCTTCTGTGACGAATGATTACTCTCAATATTCTGTTATTTGTTTACTTTCTTGTGAGAAATGAACATTTCAACCTTTCCCAGCTCCTTGCACTTGTTTATTTTCCTGCAAAGATTTAAACATTTTTCCCTCTTTGCGCAATTGATCACCATTGATTATTTGGGTACAAACTATTCTTGTAATATATCCTTTCCCCGCAACTCTATATTGTCCACCATTAATTTCTCTACTCTCTGAGTTTGCTTCCTGTTATGTTGCCAATTACGATTTTTGGCGTTCCTTTCTTCGCAAGTATTAATGTTAACTTCATAACACTTTTTCCCTTCAAACCAATCACCTTTAATTATCCCAATACCATGAGGATGTGGAAACTTTATGCATTGATGATATGTGGATGCTATGCCCAAGATTCCATGGAGCCATGGTCTTCCAATTAAGGCATTATATGGAGATTCGATATCCACTACACATAACTTAATTTTTGAAGATATCTTGTTCAATGGGATTTCCATAGTGATTTCTCCTTTTGGATTATTCGCAGTGCCATTAAAACCATAGATCTTGTAAGTTGAGGGGATTAATTCATCGTCTCTTCCACCCATTGTACGGTAGGTATGATAAAATAAGATGTCTACCGAGCTGCCAGTATCAATTAAAACCTTATCTATTTCCCAAGAATCACTTGCTGCGTCACCATCATCTTCTTCTCCCTCTCTGTACTTTGGATTTATCTTTAACTTTACCACCAACGGGTTGTCATGCATCTTCCCTGGCTCTGGTATTTCTTGTGCAGTAAAAGAAATAACTTGTTTCTGCCATTCTTCTAACGGAGAAATTTTCGCAATATTCATCACCTCTCTTCCCTCTATATCCCTCACAAATACTCTACTTAGCACATTATCATGGAAATCTTCTATTGTTTTTTGCGAATGTACAATTGAATTGCAAAATATATTTTTTGCTGTAGCTCCTACTTCAATGACAAATGTGTCTGCGTCTTTCGCAACATTAAAGATATGAGAAGAGGCAAATCTTTGCAGGTTGTTGGCAAATCTGGATGGGAGGAGCTAGTCGTGTATGGCCGATGTGCCCTCCTTGAAGGGGAAACCAGGGGGAAGATAAGGGCGGAACCCTCCATTAGGGAGCTGATAAGTGTCTAAAGACGGCAATGTCATGGGGCTTTATGATCGCAAGAACATTTAGGCCTGTCATATTGTCGCGTGACAAAATTTATACAAAGGCAACAAGCCAAAAGAGAAAAGTTAAGATGAGATCAATGGGTTTTTACATTTAAAAAGTGTAAAGACGTCCTGCGATTTCATCGCACGACGACAATGTCATAAGGTTTAATTCTTGCAAGAGAGTTTATACTTATCATATTGTCGCAGAGATGTTGCAAAAATATTGATAAGACAACATCAATAGGTCAATACATGCAAATGTAAAGACGTCCTGCGATTTTGTCGCAGAAAGAAAAAGTGTGGCAAAATAAGACCTTTAATTAGGAAGGCATAATAAGACCATAAGATTATTGCGATAATGCTCACAGAATTTATGAGATTTGCGATTGTACGCATAAATCATAAAGTTATGCGATTATTACTAGCGATAACATCGCCAATAT
Source organism: Papaver bracteatum (assembly GCA_023529315.1). Classification (NCBI taxonomy): domain Eukaryota; kingdom Viridiplantae; phylum Streptophyta; class Magnoliopsida; order Ranunculales; family Papaveraceae; genus Papaver; species Papaver bracteatum. Next base: position 1,319,321 of record JAJJWX010001290.1, read on the forward strand.
TGAGGCAAGTTTAATTTGATTCACAACTAATATCTAATCTCTACTCAATTTTTTCATATTGCAGATGAATAATAGAGGCAAGTATGGGAATGCATAGAATGATGAAATTATTATTCATCCATCATATGATAAAATTGCATAGATGATACATTTATACAAATAATTAAAGGATAATAATTATGATTGATTGATTATGTTGCAGAAAAAGAATTGTTTTCTTGTAGGATCAGAATATTTTCACAACAATATTCCTGCGAAATAAACAACAATACTGCGATACATCGATAGTAAACGACTGTTCTGCGATACATCAATGATATTCTGCGAAACATCCAAAGATGACTTAAACAATGACGTAATGACTGAAAATGACGGAAACATGAAGAAAGTGTGACATGTCTGCGATATATCAATAAAACCTGCAAAATATAAAGGCGGTGCTAACTAGGATTTATCGCAAGAACTCAGATCCGAAATTGAAGGGAATCTTAGTTGTAAATGAGCTGTAATCCACTATGTAAATACCTATATAAAGGAGATGAATAGTTCCAGAGAGGGAGGATGAATTTTTGAGTGCTAGGAAAGTTTTTAGGAGAGAGAAAATCTTTTATCAAGTGTTCTGTGTTCTTGATTTCTGTAATTCCTTAAGATCAAATTAATGAAAAAGTTTCTTTAATCTTCAAATTATGTCATAAATATTGATAAATTCTTGAATAGGGTGTAGTGTGGGAATTCCTGCAACTACATTTTGGCGCCCAGAAACAGGGAGAATCAATTTGAGAAATTTCAAATTACAGCTTGAAGATTTGAAGAAATTATTAGAACTGAAGAAATGGCTAGAAGGAGAAGAAATACATCAGAACCACCAACAACAGTGAGAAGAAGTAAAAAAATTACAGGGGAAGGAACATGTGAATTGGAAGGATCTTTAAGGATCAGATCAGGAAGAAGCAGAGTGAGAAATGGAGCAGAAAATTCAATCCAACCACCGAATCAACAAACACGAGCACAAGATAGAAATGTGGATTATGATAGAGTAAGTGTGCATACATGGAGGTCGGATTCAATAGAAGAAGCGGAAAATCAAGAAGAGGAAAGAAATCAAGAAATGGATGGAGGATTAATTCATGAAGAGCATGAAGTAGTAGATGATTTGAGACAAAGGATACAGGAAGAAATAAGATTAGAGGCAGAAGAACGTGCCAATCTTACAAGGTAAAATCATGAATTAAGAATGGAAAATTTGAGGTTGCAAAATAGAAGATCGAGAAGCAGCATGAGATCAAATTCAAGATCATATAGAGAAGAAACAAGACAAAATATCCCTATACAAAATATTGGCGAGAATGTGATAAATGATCGTTACATTCCACGCGGTGAAACTTTAGACATTAGACATAATCAGGATGAGGGAGAAAATCAAGAAGAGAGAAGGAGAATGTTACGTGATGAAGAGATTCGAAGAAATCACAGAATAATCGAAGATGATATTGAGAGGCATTATATTGAGCAAGTACATTTAGCAGGAGAAAGAGAGAGATTGTGAGCAGAAGTAGAAGAACAAGAAATTCAAACAGCGTTGCGTTAGAATAATCATGATAATCGAGAACGACGACGTGCGAAAAATCGTAATAATGATAATCTCAATGAGGAATATGAGAGAATTCGTAGAGACATAGGAAGGCAACGAAGAGAAACGATAAGGGATGAGGAAATTCGCGGAGAAGAGAATGAAAGGCAAATTAACTTGCAAGAAGAAGAAAATCGCAAAAGAAGGCAAAATCAAGATGTTGGAGAAAAGCGCGAAACATCGCAAGACAAGAAAGACATGAACGCAGACGAAGAGAGGTTGCTTTGAAAAGGCCAATGGAGCAAAATTATGATAGAAATGAACAAATCTTGCTAGAATTAGCAGAAATGAGAGGAATGATAAATAACAGAAGAGAAGGAGGAAGAAGACAACTTGATGAGGCAATCGAGGAAGCTGCGAAAACTCCATTTACTCAAGAGGTACAATTAGGAGGGATACCTCCAAAATGTAATTTACCGGTGTTAACCAGTATATTTGATGGGACAACGTGTGATGTCCAACATATCAAAGCTTATATTCGATGTATGCTACAATGGGAGAACTATGACGTCATTTTGTGCAAATATTTTGCGTCAAGTTTAACTGGCGAAGCATTGAAGTGGTTCGAAAGTCTTCCAAAGAATACAATAACTTCGTTCATGCATTTGCAAACTACTTTCTTAGGAGCATACATAAGCAATAACTTTACGCGACCTGGAATTGAAGATGTGTTTGGATTAAAACAGAGAGTTGGTGAGAGTTTAAAGCATTTAACGATAAGATGGAGGACAATGTGTAGTGAAATGGCAGGAAGAGTGGATGAAAGATATCTCATCTTATCATTCATAAATGCTATGTTTGCGACGAATCTATTATATATCCAGGTCTTCAGAGTTAAAAACACAATTACCATGACAGAACTGCGAGAATTGCAGGAAGAATATATTGCTTTGGAGGAAAAACAAAATGAGATGGAGTCTTATCCAATTCACACAGGCACAAATTTAGCCGCAGCAAATGGAAGTTTATTACCAAGGATGATTAATACAGTAGCAAGTACTTCTCAAAACCCGCGAGAGAAAATGGGGACTGATAATCAACATAAGATAGTAGCAATGGGGAGTAGAGATCAGGAGGAATTGGAAAAGGAGAGAAATTTTTATAATCACAATAACAATAATAAGGTCCCAAGATTTGATCAACCGCAGGAGACTTATGGTGTACAGAGGCAGAATTATTCAAGAGAGCAAAGAGGTCAGAGGAATATGTGGGAAGACATTAAATTGCCACATTTAAACACCGGAATAGACAAGATTTGGGAAGCGATTATTCTGATGGAGAACATACCCTCACCCTGGAACATGGGGAAAGAACCACATCCTAACAACCAAAATCAAGAGTTCTGTCCTTATCATCATTTTCATGGCCACTCTGTGCATAATTGTAGAAATGTAAAAAGAATTATTTTGCGAATGATTGAACAGGGGAAATTAAATCATTTTCTAGCAAGATATTTACAACCGCGGCAATTTCCGCAAGCACCAAAAATTCGCAGAGTTAATGTTGCAAAAGAAGCCGAAACATTTGTCATTGAAGTAGGAGCTATAGCAAAAAATCTATTTTGCAATTCAATTGTACATTCACAGAAAACGTTAGAGGATTTCCATGACAATGTGCTAAGCAGAGTATTTGCAAGGGATATAGAGGGAAGAGAGGTGGTGAATATTGCAAAGATTTCTCCGTTAGAATTAGAAGAATGGCAGAAACAAGTTATTTATTTTACTGCGGAAGAGATACCAGAGCCTGGGAAGATGCATGACAACCCATTGGTGGTGAAGCTAGAGATAAATCCAAAATACAGAGAAGAAGGAGAAGAAGATGATGATGACGCAGCAAATGATTCTTGGGCAATAGATAAAGTTTTAATTGATACTGGTAGCTCAGTAGATATTTTATTTTATCATATATATCGCACAATGGGTGGAAGAGATGATGAGTTAATCCCTTCAACTTACAAGATATATGGTTTTAATGGCACTGCAAACAAGCCAAAAGGGGAAATTACTATGGAAATTCCGTTGAACAAGATATCTTCAAAAATCAAGTTTTGTGTAGTAGATATAAAATCTCCTTACAATGCCTTAATTGTAAGACCATGGCTCCATGGGATCTTGGGTATAGAATCAACATATCATCAATGTATAAAGTTTCCACATCCTCATGGTATTGGGATAATTAAAGGTGATTGGTGTGAAGGCAAAAAGTTTTATGAAGTTGACATTAATACTTGCGAAGAAAGGAATTCCCGAAATCGTAATTGGCAACATAACAGGAGGCAAAATCAGAGAGATGAGAAATTGATGGTGGACAATATAGAGTTGCGGGGAAAGGATATACTTCAAGAATAGTTTTGTCCCAAAAGATTCAATGTCGATTAATCATACGAAGATGGGGAAAAGTAGAAATCTTCATTCTTCGCAGGAGAACAAACAAATATAAGATAAATAAGTAAAAATAAATTGCGAATAATCATTCGACACAGAAGAAAAGAAGTGCAACAATATCATGTTGCAAACAAATGAAAAACTCTGTTGTGAGAATTAAAAGAAAAACTCTGCTCAAAAATGAGAATTTTTCTATTAAAAAGAAATAGATGATGATTTCTAATCATATAAGAATCTTTAATGCAAATGTATAAGAAGGGCGCAAATCGCCTAAAAATATATAAGAACGGGACGGACTTTTATGGCGTACACCTTAGTTCGCGGATTCTATTCCGTAAGAGGCAATGTCCTTAAAGTGCGTCATAAGGGGGGTATCTCTTTGCATGGCTATGGGAAAGGCTATACCGCTGCTGGAACCTAGTCATGGAGATTTGGGATTATTGAAAATCCATCCGGGAGAGATAACTTGGATTCCCAATTATATAAGGTTATACCCTGGTTGGGCCCCCGAGAGTTTCTCCTAAGGAATGCAACGTATGATCAAGGCGCCGAGGTACACGGTTGATCTGTGGGTGCCCGGGATGGATGAACCTACCCTGGCCATCCATGGCAAGTCTTGGCTTACGATGTGTTCGGCCCGAAGAAAACCCCACTTAGGGTGCAGTCTTGTAACTATAAGCCATATAAGGCATAAAGGACAAGGCTGCGAAAACAACTGGTTGTTGGAAGAACCGGATGGGAAAATGCTAGTCTTGTATGGCCGATGTATAATCCTTGAAGGGGCAACCGGGGGGAGAGATAAGGGAGGTACCCTCCATTAGGGAGTTGTGTATCAAAAAAGACGGCAATGTCATGGGGCTTTATATTCGCAAGAATATTTAGGCCCGTCATATTGTCGCGTGACAGAGACAACAATGTCATGGGACTTTATATTCGCAAGAATATTTAGGCCCGTCATATTGCCGCGTGACTGGCCAAAAAGCCTAAAGAGAAACGTTAAGATGAGATCAATGGGTTTTTGCGATAAGATCAAAAAATGAGATAAATGAAATCAATAATAAGAGGAAATAGATCGCAAAGATGTCCTGCGATTTCATCGCAAAGACGACAATATCATAAGTCTTAAAAAGCAAAGAGAAATTAATCTCACAAGATGGCTTAGATTTATCATATTGTCGCAGAGATAAAAATAATGATAAGGCAAGGTCAATGGATTATTACATATAAAGTAAGAATGTCCTGCGACCTTGCCGCATAAAAGTGGCATAATAAGACCTTTAACTAGGAAGGTGAAATAAGACCACAAGAGAAGTTATATCTGCGAATCATATAACAGATGGTTCGCATAAATATTTGCGATAATTCATTTATCATATTGCAGATTAATAACAAGAGGCAAGTATGGGAACGATGTATAGCATAGTAAATATTGTTATTCATCATTATATGATAAATTCATATAAATAACAGACAGACAGAAGCAAAAAAGGGAATTTATATATTGAAAGACATTAGGAGTTACAAATATCTTGTAGAAATAATGATACAATTTGTCGCAGATAATTATCGCAAGAAAGAAAGAAATACAAGAGAAGGTTAAAAAGAAAAAAACAAAACTATTGAGATTTGTTTTCATCATCATCTTCATCTTTGTCTTCATTATCTTCATCATCAGTTTCTTCTTCATCTTCGCTTTCATTCTCATCTATATCAACCTCACTATCAGAAATAACTGGTACTTCAGTACTGGTTGGGATGTTATCCAAGAGACAAGGATATAGACTAAGAGGAAGATCATTATCTTTACAAACTCTCTCAATAGCATTATTGTGAACGGTGAGAAGATTACTACGCAAATTGGAATTGGATATCTTTATTTTCTCTCGGAGTCTAGTGATTTTATCATTGCGGGAAGCAAGATTTTTCGCAAGATTACTTTTTTCTTCTTCAAGTTCTGCTATCCTTGCGGAATGTTTTTCTTCAGATTCTGCGATGATACAACAATAAATTAGAAGTTTGTTGAAAATCTACAAAAAGAATAAAGATGTTAGAGGAGCAATAAATAACCTTCTCTTTCATGAATCATTTCTTGTATCAAGGTTGCTTGTTCGGTATAAAGACTGACATCTATCGCTAAGTTTTTCCTAGCATTATCGAGAATTGTCGCAGCCCATGCTAATTCATCATCATTCTGAATAAGAAGATGGGAACGGATTTGTTTTTCTCTCTTAAGAAGTTTAATATTTTCATCCTTAAGTATATCTCTGTCAAGTTCAGTATCAATAAGGGTATTGCGAAATTTTGATAGAGCTTTAGCGCCTTGAAGAGTAATGCGTTCTTTATCCTTCTCAAGTTCACTATTCTTGGCTTTTAAGACTTTGATTTTTTTCTCTAAATTCATCTCTGCAAGTTTTTAAACTATTGGACATACTCAAGGTAGATCTATAGTCCATTCTCATAAGGGAAACCTGATGTTTAAGCTCATCAAGGGACAAAGTATTAATTTTTTCGTCTGAATAATTATTTAAAGCATCATTAAGACGCTGAAGAAGAGTGGTTTCATCTATGGGTTCATCAAAAGAATTGAGAATGAGAGCTTCATCAGTAAGATTATAGGCATCTGCAAAATGGTTGCTCAAATAAGCTATAAAATAGCAAGAATGAAGAAAAGTAAAAAAAAAAAAAAATATTAAAGAGAGAAAAGATTAATACCAATGATTTGTTTGCAGAACTTCTCCTTGTCAACTAATTTCTGTTGAAGAACTTCAACTTCAACTTCAAGCGATTTTTTTTATTAAGGAGTTTAGTATTTCCAGATACTTCCAATTGCTTGCATTTTTGGCGAAGAAGGGATATTTCAGCTTCATATTGTTTATTTCTTTCATGAAGTTTTGCAGATTCATATTGCGAATCAGTAAGCCTTTTCTGCGATGTTGATAATCTATTTTCTAATTCTGAAGCAACAGAAAAAGAAGCTCTAGAAGTCTGCGATAGAAAAAAAAATGAGTAAGGATAAGTAAAAGATCTTCGATACACATGATAGATATAAAATTTACTACAAGAAAAATAAAGGAAAGGGGCATACCAGCGAAGTTAGCGCGTGAAGAAAACTTGAGTCGATAAATCTGGAAACGCCTTTGAGATCTTTATTATTAGTCAAGATCGAAGCATCGCAGATTTTCGAGAGATAATCGCAAGTACAAGTGATATCATCCTCACCAACACCTTGCATGGGATTCCTAAAAATATTTGATAATTGATCCATTGGAGTCTCAGGTTGAGAGATACCCATCGCAGATCTAATTCTTGTGGAATAAAAATGTGTTGAAGTGCCCATAGTGACGTCATGGTTTACCCCATCATTTTCTTCATATTCTTTATCTTTTTCAGCGATAATAGGAGTCTCTCTAAGTTGAAGAAGTGGTTGAGTTTTTCTTCTCTTCTCTGGAGGATCATCTGTGGTTTGATTTTTGTTACGGCGAGGAGAAGTACCAGAGCTTTCATTTGAAGTTAATACTCTTTTGCCTTTATCTTTGGCTTCAACCACCGCGACAAAAGGAATTTCCTTGAAAACAATCACACATAAAGATAAGAAACAGAGGCAACAATATATTGTTAAAAATTATAAAAGAATGTTTCTTACTTCATCTGTGAAGGTTTTCAAAAAATTTAGGAGATTGGGATTCCCAGTATTGGCGTAGCTAGCCTTCATTTTTCCAATCTGATAAAAGATAATTAAATAACTAGTAAGAATAATATACTTATCTAAGTCTACGAATAATAATTAACTTCGCGAGATATACCTCAGAATTCTTTTCAGGCCAATTAAAAACCCAAGGATGATAAGCCGCAAGATATGCAGGATTCGCAGGAAGGTTAAGAGTACCAGAAATATATGGACCTTCAAGGAGGAGAGGAAATCTGCACCATTTATCATCCTTGGAGGAGCGTGGACCATTGTTTCTTGTGGAATGATAGTCTATATCTTGCATAAGAATTTTATCCTTCGCAACTTTTTTATCCCTATTCAAACGAACATCCCAACACGTGCTTTCTTTCTTCATTGGAATCACTTGATAATTCGCAAAGAAATTCTCCACGGTATATTTCGCTGGAATAATTGGGATATTTTCAAAATCAGGATGTTTCGCAGTATCAGGATAAAGGGATCCTTTACCAGCTCCACGGGAGGCATATTCAAGAATGAGACGAATACAATCTCCACTTAATTGGCAGATTGCTCGCGAAAATTTAACATGAGAAATAATCTCATAAAAAAGAGGGAGATCTGGGTTATAAAGAGGAATAGGAAGGCCAGCTTCTAATTGACCTAGCGAAACAAGGATCTTCTCGTTAGAAGAAGGAAATCTTGAAGCTAGATCAATGGAGAGATCAGAGTCTGAAGATTGATCAGGGATCTCAGAAAGTGTGAAACCTAAGGATTGAAGTTTCTGCTGGTGTTTTTTAAAAGTGGATTGACCTAATTTTTTAGCAAGGGCCATTTTTTAGTATGGGAACGATGATTTGGATGAAGAAGAATAAAGAAATAAAATTGAAACAGTAATAGATCCGGAATTTGCGGAAGAAGATGAAGAACAGAAGAGTTGCAGAGAAGAAATAAAAAAAAAGAGGAAAGAGAGAGTAAAAAGAAGAAGGGGGAATTAGCGAAGAAGATATTTATAAGAAAAGAAGATTCTCGAGAACATCAATGCATTTAATGAATAAAGGGCATGAATGGTCAGAATTCAACGGTTAAAAAAAGATGTGTCAAGAGATGAATGGGAGAAAAGACACGCGTAGAATATCTAGCGATGGATGCAGAGATGTGTCAGAATGCAGGGAATATGAAAAGACAAGGAGTTGCGATTAATCAAGAAGCTTAAATTCTCATGATCTTTATCTTCTTCGCAGAAAAGATATGAGAAGAGGCAAGATGTAGGATCAGAATATTGTCACAACAATATTCCTGAGAAATAAACAACAGTACTGCGATACATCGATAGTAAACGACTGTTCTGCGATACATCAATGATATTCTGCGAAACATCCAAAGATGAATTAAACAATGACGTAATGACTGAAAATGACGAAAACATGAAGAAAGTGTGACATGTCTGCGATATATCAATAAAACCTGCGAAATATAAAGGCGGTGCTAACTGCGATTTATCGCAAGAACTCAGATCCGAAATTGAAGGGAATCTTAGATGTAAATGAGCTGTCATGAGCTGTAATCCACTATGTAAATACATATATAAAGGAGATGAATAGTTCCAGAGAGGGAGGATGAATTTTTGAGTGCTAGGAAAGTTTTTAGGAGAGAGAAAATCTTTTATCAAGTTTTCTGTGTTCTTGATTTCTGTAATTCCTTAAGATCAAATTAATGAAAAAGTGTCTTTAATCTTCAAATTATGTCATAAATATTGATAAATTCTTGAATAGGGTGTAGTGTGGGAATTCCTGCAACTACATTTCTAATTCATACAGATAAAAGCAAAAGAAGTTTACACATCAAGTTGGAGAAGCTCGCAGCGATGTTACGAGAAGCCAAAATATAAATGTACAGAATTTACAACGAAGAAAAAGAGAAGAAACAAGACTAAGTAGATCCACCACCACCTTCATCAGAGCTCTTTTCTTTCTCAGATTTCTCTTCTTCATCATTGTCATTATTATCTCTATCCACGTCATATTTCTCTTCCTCGCAAGATAGTTCTTCATCATTATCATCTTCGCTAGACTCCTCAGCTTCGCTATCAGAGATAACTAAATTTGGGGAATCAACTGGAATCTCCTTTGCAAGATCGGGGTATGTAGAATGAGGAATACCATGATCATCACAGACTAGTTTAACAGCGTTATTACGAACACGGATAAGGGCGTTACTAAAATTTGAAGATGAGATTTTCAATTTTTCCTTCAATCTAGAATACTTTTCATTGCGAGAGGATAGGTTTCCAGCGAGTTGGTTTTTCTCTTCTTCTAACTCATCAAATCTTTTACGATAGTTCTCTTCGGATGCTGTGAGAAAATGATAACAAAGTTAATACATATAAGGATGATTCAATTAGGAAATAATTCAGGGAAATCATAAGAGTGATAACCTTCTCTTTCAGAAATCATGTCTTTAATTAAAGCCGCTTGATCAGCATGAAGACTAACATCTACACCTAACTTAGTTCTAGCGTTATCAAGAATCTTCGCAGCCCAAGCAAAATCATCATCGTTATTAATAAGGAGACGAGATCGAACTTGAGTTTCCCTCGCAAGAAGATCTTCATTCTCACGGATAAGTTTATCTCTTTCCGTTTGAACATTAAGAAGAGTTTTATGAAAGTTTGCTAGGGTAATGGAGCCGTTTTTAACAGCAAGATCCTTCTCATCAATAAGATCACTATTTGTTTTTCTTAATCTATTCACTTCTTCCTTTGAACTAAGATAAAGGTTCTTAAACTTGTTGGTTAAATTTAAATTGAACCTATGTTCAATTTTTAAGAGATTAAGTTTGGATTTAAGGTCATCAATAGAGAGAGATCTAATCCTATCATCTGAGAAGTTAATTAAAGAACTATTAAGGTAGGCAAGAAGGATATTATCATTTACAGGTTCAGGAAAGGATTGGAAGAATGTATCCTCGTCAGTAAGACCATAAACATCTGCAAAAATGGTTGCTTGAATAAGCTACGATAGGGTGAGAAGAATTAAAAGAGAAAAGAAATAAATCATACCATAGAGTTGTTGATTAGCTTTATCAAGATCAGAGATTTTTTGCTTGTCAACTGAAGCTTCAGTCTCCAGCTGCTTATTTTTCCTGCGAATCTCAATAACTTCAATTTCTAGTTTTTCTTTATCTTGGCGAAGATTAGCAGCTTTATTTTCATAAATGATACGCCTATTGTCTAAATCAGAAGCAATAGCAAAAGCGGATCTTCCAACCTTCGATAGAACTATATAAATCAATGTCTGACAAAAATATCAGTAGATACATAAAAAGGATGAACAAGTAGAAACATACCAGGCTGCCAAGTGAATTTAAGAGACTTGGAGTCAACGATCTTGAAACCCCGCGAAGGGAATCACTGTCAGCTAGTATGGGAGCATCACATACTTTGGAGAGGGACTGGGATATTTCATTAATAGCTTCATCTCCATACTAATTTGGGATACCAAACATATTCTTGCCAAAAAAATTGGATAAATGAGCCATCGAAGAATCAGAAGAAGAAGAATTCTTTATAGAAGGGAAGCTGTTATCATTGAAATCCTCATCATTATTGTCCTTATCCAAATCAACACTTGGATTTTCTAGAATGGGTTGAGGAGTTGAAGAAGAAGAAGGTCGGGTCTTCCTTTTCTTCAAAGGAGGATCGCCAAATTCTTCACCGCGAGGGGCAGAAGACTTCCCTTTGGGAGGAACAGTAGATTTCTCCTTTAAAGATTTCTCCTTAGTTTTCGCGGGTTTTATTGGTTCTAGTTCTTCAATCTCCTGTGAACACAGATAAAGATAAGAAATAGGGGCTACAATATATTGTTAAAGCTAATAAAAAAATATTTTTTACTTCATCTGTGAAGGATTTAAGAGCTAAGAAAGTGTTGGGTTTCCTCAAAGCCTGATAGATGAGTTTCATTCTGTCAATCTGGAAAAGATTGAAGTAATTAGCGAAAATATAAAAACATGAGGAAGATAATGAATAATAATTATACAAAAGATCAGAGAGATTATACCTCTTTAGTTCTTTCAGGCCAGTTGAAGACCCAAGGTTGATATTCTGAAAGATTCGCGGGTAATTCGCGAGAACCAGAAATATAAGAACCCTCAAGACATAATGGAAAAATGAACCACTTGTCATCGCTGGAATGGCGAGGGCCTTGGTTAGTATATGTATGCCAATCAATGTCCATCATAAGAGCTTTATCATCAGCGATCTTTTCTTTCTTCAGGCGAACACCCCAGCAAGTGATATCCCTCTTCATAGGGACTATTTTGTAATTTTAAAAGAAATTATCTACAGTATAATCTGCAGAAACAATGGGAACATCTTTAAATTGAGGATTCTTCGTAACTTCAGGGTAGCGAGATCCTTTGTCAGCATCGCGAGAAGCATATTCAAGCAGCAATCGAATACAATCTCCACCTAATTGATATATCGCTCGCGAGAATCTCTCGTCAAAAATTATTTCATAGAATAGTGGAAGTTCTGGATCATAAATAGGAATGGGAAGACCAGCTTCAAGTTGACCTATCGATACTATGATTTTCTCGCGAGAGCATTGATAATCAGTAAATAATTTGAGAGAAAGTTCGGATTTAGGGCTCTGATTTGGAATTGTAGACAAAGTAAAACCTTTGCTTTTGAGTTTTTCTTGCATCTCTCTAAAAGCAATCAAATTTTTAGCACCATCGACAACCATTTTCAAGTATGGGAATGAAAGATAAGGTTGGAAAAAAAGGAAAGAATCACAGCGATAACAGACGCGCAATTTACGGAAGAACAGTAAACTTGCAGAGAAATTACGGAGAGAAAGAAGAAGAAAGTAAAATAGGAAAGGAAAAGAATGAAAGAAGTATTTATAGAAGAAGAAATTTCTCGAAGAAGGTGAATGCAATAAATGCTAAGAAAAGACATGAACGGTCAGATCGCAGCGGTTAGAGAGGACGTGTCGCAAATTCATTAGGAGAAAGAATGCGTGAAAACAGCTGGCGAAGAATGCAGAAATGTGTCAGAACAGAGATTAATGAAGAGATAAGTAGTTGCGGCATTATTAAAAGTTCTCATGATCTTCTCTTCTTCGCAGAAAAGACATGAGAAGAGGCAAGATGTAGGACCAGAATATCGCTACATCCATTCTCTGCGAGATTAACAACACTTCCCAGCGAGCATCACCGCAAGATTTTCAACAACACTTCACGAGTGTCAAAAAATCCTTCAAAAGAGTGACGTAATAGCTGACGATTGAAGAAAACTTGAGAAAAGCATGTTTGTTCTGCGATGGTTACAAAACTTGCGAGAGTGAACATTGTAACTATCGCGGTACAATCACAGAATCAACCCGAAATAAGAGGAAAACTTAGTTGTCATATACTATGTAACTACCCTATAAATATAGACCCAATGTGTCCAGAAAAGGATGATGTATGTTTGAGAGTTAAGAAAGTCTTGAGGAGAGAGAAACTTCAAGAGAATAGTTGTAATCTTGAATTCTTCCATTTCTGTAAACTTCTGAGAACAAAATAATAAAGTGTCGTTTTTAATCTTCAATTATGAGTTGATTATAGCAAGATCTTAACAAGGGTGTAGTGTGGGAAATCCTGCAACTACACTGCGAGAATCTTCGCAAGAAAAATGATGAGTTAAAAGGTATAAATTTTTCTATCTTTGTCTTTAATTTTCCTACGTTAATTGTTTTTCTTCTTTTCATACTCTATTTTCTTAAAATCCTTTGTTCGCAAATTAAGCCTTAAATCAGAATCGATTAATGAGGATATTCAAAGATGAATCAGTTGCTGGAGAGATTCGTATTGATAGAGATTCTTGGATGGACCAATATAACCGATTAAATAATCTTCATATGTATTCCCTTGATCAAATAGAGAACCTTACCAAAGAGAACATACAATTAGCACAAAAACATGATCTATTAAGTAACGAAATATCTCGCATCTCTTATTTGTTAACCAAGTCTAATTTAGCAATGGAAACTTTATCAGACAAAAATAAGATTTTATCTCAAGAGAAGCGGGATCTTTCAAATAAGGTGGCGATATCCTCGCAGCAACTAAGTACTCTTCAAAGAATGTATGATAACCAAGAACGATCTTTTCATTCGCTAAAAGATGAACTTAAGAAAGTAACTGAATCATCTATCACTGAGAAAAATGCACTCATCCAAGGTAGAATAGCTTTAAGTATAAAGGTAAGCCAACTTAAAGAAGAATACTCCAAATTAGAAGAATCCAACTCTTCATTAGCAAAGGAAAATACTTATCTCCTTTCTAAAGAAGAAAGTATAAAATCTCGCCTAAAAGGCATAGTTGGAGATAAATTTGATGACGCCATGGACCATTGGGAGAATTCTTGCCTATCACTAATTCAAAAATTAACTTCGCAAAAGGAAGCTAGTCATTTTGGTTGCCTCAACTGTTAATTTCTCTATTAATTTTTTTTTATAATTCTTCTTGCGAAATATTTGCCTGAATATCTTTTATGTTTACTCTTGTTTTTCGCAGAATCTGAGAAGAGCCTTCTTTCAACTATTTCTGTTTTGAATGGTAAACTGGCTAAAGTTCGCAAAGAAAATGGATTGCTTGCTGCTCATCTTGCCCGTTCTCATGATCGAGCAGAAATAAGATATGACTACCTTGAATATCGAAAAGACATGGAGATCAGAAACTGTGATAGGGATTTTCTTCGCCAAGTTCATCTTAGCGCTGAAGTTCTTGTGAATGAAATTTTGTTGTCAAATTATCTTCCCCCTATATCAATCAAACCTTTAGAAGTAGGTGATGATGAAATTCCTCGTCCCCCTGATGATGATCATGAATATGAAAGTGGCGAAGAAAATATTTCTCAAAAAGATTCAGTAGATAAAGAAAAAATCCCTCCTGAAGAAGCAGTTATTGGTGGTGAAGCAACAGTTGGCGAGGAATCAAATGAAGAAGAAATTCGAGGTGATCATAATGAAAGAAATACTGGCGAAGGTGATAACACAAGCAATGATAATGAAACTGGAGAGGCTAACATTGAAGCTTGAGTTCTGCTTTTGTTTACTTGAGTTATCTCTTCTTTCTCTTTTTTTTGCGAGTGATGTACTTTTACGCAACTTTAGAATTCAATTATGCTTCTATCATTTTAAGTATTTGTGAGAAAGATAATGATATTCAATTTATAAATTCCCATACTTGACCCTCATTATCTTTCTTAGAATGAACAAATCTTTCCTGCATTCTTAAAAGAAAATAGTTAATGTTTGGAATTATTCTATTGGTCTTATTTTGCCTTCCTAGTTAAAGGTCTTATTTTTCCAAAAAAGAATTTTGCGACAAAATCGCAGGACGTTCTTACATTCGCATGTAAGAACCCATTGATCTTGCCTTATCCTCATTTTGTCAATTTGTTGCGACAATATGACAGGCCTAAATTTTCTGGCAAAAATAAAGCCCCATGACATCGTCGTCTTGCGATGAAATAGCAGGACGTCCTTACACTTTCATGTAAAAACCCATTGATCTCATCTTATATTTTTCTCATAGATTTTTTCCTCTGTATATTTGTTGCACAAATATGACAAGTCTTGATACTCCCGTGATTAAAAAGCCTCACGACATTTGCGTCTTAAGACACTTATCAGCTCCCGAATGGAGGGTGCCGCCCTTATCTTCCCCCTGGTTGCCCCTTCAAGGAGGCGTACATCGACCATACAAGACTAGCTCCTCCCATCCGATCTTAATAGCAACCAGTTGTTTTCGCAGCCTCTTATCCATTTTTCCTATGTGGCTTATGGTTACGAGACTGCACCCTAGGTGGGGTTTTCTTCAGGCCGAGTGCATCATAGTCAAGACTTGCCAATAATGGCCACGATAGTTTCATACGCCCCGGGCACCCTTGGATCAACCGTGTACCTCGGTGCCTTGATCATATTCTGTACTCCTTGGAAGAGACCCTCAGTCGTCCAACCTAAATCATAAGTTCAGGTTGAAAATCCAAGGTACCTCCCCCGGATGGGCTTCATTGACCCCAAATCTCCATGACTCAGGTTCCAGCAGCGGTATAACCTTATCCCTAAGACATGCAAAGAGATACCCCCTTATATGACGTACTTTAGGTCTTACATTTGCTTCTTGCGAAATTTTATCCGCGAACTAGGGTGTACGCCATAAAGTTTCGTCCCATTCTAATATTTCTCTTGCGAATATCGCAATTTCTTATAATATTGAATAATCTCGTAGCTGTGATAAAAATTTATTTTATTCATTTCTTCTTTGTTTCATAATATATTATATCACCATCTAGCCTTTCTCAGAATTTGTTACTGGTAATATCTTTTTAGATATAGTCTGTTTCATGGTCTACCAAGTCTTTGACCAACATCTCTACCCTCCGGATCCATCAATTTATATGCCCCTGTTCCAACTATCTCTTTAATAATATATGGTCCATCCCATTTTCTCGCCAACTTTCCACCATTTTCTCGCTGATAACCTGGTGTTTCTCGCAGTACTAAATCACCTGGTTGGAACTCACGTTTTTTGACACGTTTGTTATACTCGCGAGCCAACCTCCGCTGATAATTTTCCATATGTTGTAAAGTTTTCTCTCTCTTCTCTTATAACTCATCAAGTTTACTTAGAATCATACCAGCACTAAGATTCTTTTCCCAAACCTCTCTTTTTGTTATAGGGATAACAACTTCTGTTGGCAGTACTGCTTCGACACCATATGTTAGACAAAAAGGTGACATCCCAGTTGCTTCTCTCCTAGTTGTATTGTAGGCCCATATTGCATTATGAACTTGTTCACACCATGCCCTGTGGTGTCCCTCTAATTTTTCTTCAGTATATCTGCGATTGTCTTATTGGTTGCCTCTGCCTGCCCATTGGCCTGCGGATAAAGAGGTGTTGATTTTCCACATTTGATCTTAAACGTATTAAGTAACATTTTTATGTTTTATCCTTCAAATTGCTTTCCATTATCAGATACCAACTGTGCAGGAATTCCAAATCTGCAAAATATATTTTCAAATATGAATGTAAAAATATCTTTATCGCGAATGTGTTGTACGACCTTTACTTCTCCCCACTTTGTGAAATAATCTGTAGGGACAATCAAATATCTTTTTTGTCCATAACCGGGTACAAATGGTCCCACAATATCCAACCCCCATTTTCCAAAAGTCCATACACTTGTTGAAGATGACAATGGTGCCCATGGTTCATGTATCTTCTTTCCGTGTCGCTGAAAATCTTCGCAACGTATTGATAGTTGCTTCGCATCCTCATGCATATATGGCCAGTAATAGCCTTGCATTTTTGTTCTGTATGCCAAAGATCTTCCCCCACTGTGATTACCAGCGTCTCCACTATGCAACATTTTTAACACTTTTTCTCCTTCTTCCCGTGTCAAGCATCTAAGTGATGGCCCATTAAAAGATTTGCGATATAATAATCCATCTCTTAATTCATAATTTGTTGCTCGGGTTTTTAATTTATGTGCTTCTAACCTATTTCTTGGTGTTTCTCCTCTCGCCAAATATGCATAAAGTTCTGTTCGCCAATCTGCAATATTGCCTCTCGGTTCTTCTTCGCCACTTTCTATTATCATCACATCTACCTCTTCTTCTTTTTCTTTATTGATTGAAGGTGATATAAGTGTCTGGATTTTTATGCATCTCGCAGCTGGATTTGTCATCATGATGGATATGAAAGCAAAAGCATCTGCGAGTTTGTTATCTTTTCTTGATATATGTCTCCATTTTATTTTTGGAATTTTTGCTGACAGTTCTTCAACAAGTTTCTTGTATTTCTTCAAAGATGGTTCATTTGTTGTGTATTCTAATTTTATTTGGCGAATAACCAATTGCGAATCACTGGTAATTCTAGGATTCTCCAACTTCTTTTTTATTGCCAATTTTAGAGCATGTATTACATCTTCATATACCGTCTCATTATTAGTGGATGCAAATTCCAATCTAAATGAAAAGCCATTTTTCTTCTTCTGGCAAGATAACGATAAATCCAACTCCATTACCTTCCTCGTTTGATGATCCATCCACCAATATTTCCCACCTGTTGGATTCTGTTAACAGATCTCTTAGGTCTCCATGTTCTTCTTCTACAGCTTCATCATACTATATAGGAAACTCTGTTAAGAAATCTGCTACAACTTGTGATTTTGGCGAAGATCAAATTTCATATTTGATTTTGAAGTTTCCTACTTGTGCATTCCATCTCTCAACTATGCCTGATCTTTTTGAATTCTTCATTACTGACTCAATTGGAACCTTTGTTAATTCTTTTACTTTATGTGCTTGAAAATAGATGCGAAGTTTAAAAGTTGCATAAACCAATGCCAGAATTATCTTCTCAATCTTTGAGTAATTTTTCTCTGCGGTATTAAATTTTTTTCTAATGTAATAAATTGGTTTTTCTATTACTGCATCCACTCGCAGTAACACTGCACTTAATGCGTGCGAAGTTGTCGCAAGGTAGATCAATAATTCTTCTCCTGGATCCGCTTTCTGTAAGATAGATATGTTCATTAAATGTTCTTTAATTCCTTGAAAAGCCTTTTCACATTCATCTGTCCACTTGAATTTTGTTCCCTTCTTGAGTATACTGAAGAAATGCTTGCATTTGTCTGATGATCGCGAGATGAATCTTCCTAGCGAATCCAAAAGCCTATTCAACTTCTGCACATCTTTTACTGTTGCTGGTGTTGGCATGTCGCAAATTGCTTGTACTTTCTTTGGATCAACTTGTATTCCTTCTTTTGACACAATATATCCTAAAACATTTCCTGAAGCCACTCCAATAGTACACTTTTCGGGATTCACCTTGATGTTAAAGTGTCACATTTGATCGAAAATCTCCTTCAAGTCCTGCACATGGTTTTTAGCTTCTTTACTCTTGATTAACATGTCATCTACATACACCTCTAATATTTTATGGATCCACCTCGCAAACACTTTCTCCACCATTCTTTGATATGTTGCACCAACATTTTGCAAACCGAAGGGCATCTTTGTATAGCAATATAACCCTCTTGGAGCAAAGAATGCGGTGTGCTCCTGATCTTCTTCAGCAAGAGGTATCTGATTATATCCTTTATGCCCATCTAATGAAGATATTATATCATTTCCCGCTGTTGATTCGACCATTTGAGGAATATCTGGTAATGGAAAACTATCTTTAGGACAAGCTTTGTTTAAGTCAGTAAAGTCTATACAAATTCTTATCCCCTTATTTTTCTTTGGAACCACCACCATATTTTCAATCCATTCCGGGTACTTTGCCTGCCTTATGATTCCTGCGCCAAGCATTTTCTGTAATTCTTCTTCTATTTTGGAATGGTATGTTGTTGCAATTTTTCTTATCCTTTGTTTAAATGGTCTTACATCCTTGTTAATTTCTAACTTATGACATGCAACTGACGGATCTATTCCAGGAATCTCATCCATACTCCACGTGAAGATGTCTTTATATTCTCGCAAGAGGTTTATGGTTCGCTCTTCCTCATCTGCATCCATCTTAGTTCTAATTTTCAGCATCTTAGGTTCTTCTTCACTTCCAATATTTACTTCCTTTGTTGGTTCTGCTGCGGTGTAGCTGGCCTCAGGTTCTCCCATTGGTGTTGATGTTTTCATAACTTTCGCAGGTTTATCTCCTTCTTGCGAAATTTTGCTGGGTATTCCTTTTCCTTTTTTTGCTCTTATCATGTAAACTTTAAAATCTTCTTCTTTCTTTGTCTCTTTCGCCATTTTTCTGCGAGCTTTTCGCAGCTTTGCACGTCCTTCATAATTCCTCACTTCGATTTTATAACACAGTTTTGCATGATCAGTATCTCCTCTAATTTCTCCAACTCCACTGGGCATAGGAAATTTGATGCATTGATGCTACAGCCTTGATTGCGTGTATCCATGGTCTCCCCAATAGCATGTTATATGGTGATTCCACATCTACCACACATAATGTTACTTGTGTTTCAATCTCTCCTAACGGAATTCGTACCACTATTTCGCCTTTAGGTTTTGTTATAGATTTTCCAAAGCCATGAATATGATAAGTTGAACAAGACATTTCTTCATCCTTGTATCCCCTTTTCTTAAATGTATGATAAAATATTATATCTACAGAACTTCCTGTATCCATCAAAGTTCTATTCACAGCCCATTCTTCCGCAGATCTTGTTGATTTTTCCTTTTTCATTCGTATAGTGGATACCTTGATTACTAAAGGAGATGTATGATTCAAATTTTCTCTTGGTATTTCTGCTGCTGTGAATGTGATTTTCTGCTTTTCCCAATCCTTCAGAGGTGATACTTTCTCCACCGTCATAATTTTCTTTCCTTCAAAATCTCGTTTATGAATCCTTCATTTAATATTTTCATGGAATTGGTTGATCATCGCTTTTGTTATCGTATTACACTCCAACTTCCTGTAATTCTCCTTGGATTTAATCATTTTTCCTTCAACTATTTCACCAACTTGTTCGATCATCTTCTTAACTTGAATACTAATCTTTAATCTTGTTTTTTCTACGATTTTCAACTTTCAATCCCTGTTTATAGCGCCATTATGTAGTTGCAGGAATTCCTACACTACACCTCTCACAAGAATTCATAATAATCAACACATATTTGAAGATTAAGAACAACACTTAATTTTATTGATTAATTCTCAGAAATATTAAAAGAGATCAAGAATACAACCGCTCTCTTAAACTGTCTCTCTCCTCAAAACTTTCTTAACACTCTCAAATTGATATCTCCTTTATGAATCTATTAGTCCTCTTTATATAGGGTAACTACATAGTGGATGACAGCTAAGCTGTCTTTTTATTTCGGATCTGACTCGCGATATTCTCGCAACAGTTATAATGTTTATTCTCGCAGATTCTATAATCTTCGCAGGATTGTCGTGCTCTTCTTGTGTTTCAATTTATGTCATCCGTTATGTCATTCTTTGAGTCCTTCTGCGACACTCGCAATGTGTTGTTGAAGAGCTCACGGAAATGTTGTTAAAATCTCGCAAGAGTATTGTTGTGGCGATATTCTGATCCTATAGTTCCAATAAAAAAACGTTACCAGTAATTTGTGAGTGCTTCCAGACACATTTGTCACTGTCGCAATTCCTTGAACGAAGGAAATGAACCTAAAAGCATAACCAAAAGAGG
The DNA here is from genome assembly GCA_023529315.1 of Papaver bracteatum. NCBI lineage: Eukaryota > Viridiplantae > Streptophyta > Magnoliopsida > Ranunculales > Papaveraceae > Papaver > Papaver bracteatum. The sequence continues at coordinate 1,340,224 of JAJJWX010001290.1, forward strand.
GACAAAAGATAAATAAATTACCATCAAAACTTGGTTTCTTTAGCAAGACTTCAAAAGCTCAGAAAAATAACAGACCTTTCAACAACTTTCAGAGGCAATGCTAATCTTGAAAGCACCGAAATGGTAATACATATGTAATGAGCATCATTAACTTATAGAAATACGAATTTAGTTGAAGAAGAATAAGGCCTCCTTAGTCTGGAGCAACGAAGCCTAGTCGATGATATGTTGAATAGTCTAGGTAATTTGTGACCAATGTGATAACGAAATAATAATCTAAGAAATATATAATATGAATTATAGAAGAATAACAAAGGGAAATTTTCAGACGAAATTCATGCAACTGTAAACCTATGCACCTAGCTTTCCTTGTTCATCGTTCTCAGGTCCTGGTAGAAAACAAAGGGTTTAGAAACCTTAATATATTAATGAGAAATGAACTAGTGTCGTGACATGTGAGAAAAAAGAAAAAGCAATTGCAAATGAAAATGGGAAGAACTAAAAAGAAGTCTACAGAATTTTACCTTAACAAAATTATGGCATATGGGATTTCCATTTTACCGAATAATGTTGGAAGCCAGACAACAAGCTGCTGGAAGCCATACAACAAGCTCAATGAAATAAACGATTCGACGTCATGTGCAATAATAACCATTTCTCTTCAGCGGAGACACGAGCACCACATGTATATTATGGGAATGGATGACGATTGAAAAAAAATGTTGGTCGAGTATAAAATTACAGTTAAATATTACATAATCACCAACATTTAGACTCTCGAGATCCAAAGAATGATCATATTCTGTTAGAGGAAGATGTGAGAAGTTTCCCCACTCCATGTTGATAACTTACCATTACACAGCAGGTCAGTGATTTACATACAAAAAGAAAAAGTAAATAAAGAACAAAGTGTGTTCCAGTAACCAGATATAAAAAAATTTATTTCAGAAAACAAGAGTAGAATAAATTACGATAGAAAACAAAGATAAGATAACCTCCATCTCTCCTGATTTAGGTAAAATGTGCACGCTCCATATATACTGCTTTTTTTCCCAGTACCCAATATCACAGCAGCAATGACGTTATTATTGAAGTATCTACCCCGAAATAATGTGCCAATTGTGTCATTCACCTACAGTGGGAAGTTTTCAAATATATCAACAAACACTCAAATTTTTTTCCATTCTGTCATCACATCTTAACCAACCTAGTTACACAGATATGAAGGGTACTGAGATCAAACACAAACAGTGGTCTAGGAAAGGTAATACTAAAATGAAATAACATCCAGGTTCAATTAATAGGAGTTCCAAACGCAATTGATGCCTTCTCTACTAGGAAATAGAATGTGAAACCCAATTATATCTGCCTAACAGGAGCAAGTTCAAATCCATCACCTTCTGTAGCAAAAAATTTCGCTAGTTCAAATAAGTTTTGCAGTTACAATTGTTTTATTTCAAGTTTAAATAGTAATCGTAGCTATCCGAATCATTGAAGTTGGATTGAAAAAACATAAAAGCAATCACTATTATAGGTCCTTCAGAAGCAAACCCGTGGAAATTATAGGTCCTTCAGAAATCACCATTAATGAAGAAACATAAAAAGAAATCAAGATTGGGTATAAGTTTTGACATAACTAATCCAATCAAATTACATTAGACAGTAAATTGAAAAAACCCTATTTGCAGAGAAGATTGGGTATTAAGTTTTCTTTCTTTTTTTTAAACAGAGATATAGAGAATGATCTCTTAGTTCCATACTCGGGTGAGCACCATTCAAAATCGAAAACCATAAAACCCAAATCTCATAGATAACAAACATAAACCTAAAACCAACATATACACAGAACAAAATGATTAATTACCTACAGATCAAACTAGGGTTGTTGTGGTTCGATCGATTTTTTGAAAAGGGATCTGAAGCTGATTTTGATGACTTTGTGCTCTTGATTAAGAAGAAGTCAGTTGAAGAAGAGACTAGGGTTTTCTTTTGAATCTGAGATAGGGTCTTGAGAAGTGAAGAGATTGATGGTGGTCCTGTGATTGATTTGGTTATAAGGGTTTTAAGTTGTTGAACTAGGGTTCTTCAGAGCTACATCTCGAAGAAGAAAGAGAATGAAAAAAAAATGGTTGAGAAAACTCTAAGGGATGAAAGATAAGGTGGATAAGGCTGAAGGGGTGGAAAAAAGAAGAAGATGACTTGACCAAACTTTTACTTGGGTGTAAAAACAAGTCAAAGTGTTCCCGACCACATGTGCGCTTCGCATGCACGAACAACTAGCGGTTGCTATTCGTAACATAAACTTCGGGGTTGCGAAATAAATAACAACAACTCGCAGTTGCGAAATATTAGCAACGTAAATTTCGCAACGGCACTAGTGTTGTTGCTACTCTGGGTTACTAAAACCTTAAAATGGTGTAGTGAGCCGTCAGAATTTTGCTTTGCAGCAAGGATTTCTTCTGGACTATATATACCAATATCCTTGGGTATAGACACATCTCCTTCTGTATCAATCAGAGGAATATAGCCATTAACAACACGTACCCATGTTTGAAAGTCATGATCCTGAAGAAAAGCACGCATAACGATTTTCCACCACAAGTAGTTTGAGCCATCGAAGACTGGTGGTACGTTTATGGAGATAGAATTTCAGTCCATAGAGTCAGATCGCTACAAACACATACTTATGAGGTCTTTAAACGTGTTTGCCTGCTATGATACCAATTGAAAAAGTGGGGGTACAACAACCTCACCCAATATTTCGCTTAGAAATTTGTATGGACTGACTCCAATATACTTTTAAGAGAATCAACTAGACAGTCAGACTCAATCTTAATAAAAAGTATATCAAAGAGTTATATCTCAATTTCTCGATTCAATCCTCACCCAAACAAATAGAAATATGCGAGACTGATTGAATACAATAGATATAACTTGAACGGTACCAAAGACCAATGTTCAAGGATCAATCAATTTCAATCAACAACCAAAGGTTGGATTTACCAATTGATCGATTCAGCGCACAACCTGTGATATTTCAATTATAAAACAAAATATAGTGCGAAAAAGAAATAACACAAATACCAGAATTTTTGTTAATGAGGAAACCGCAAATGCAGAAAAACCCCGGGACCTAGCCCAGATTGAACACACACTGTATTAAGCCGCTACATAAACTATCCTAATACAAACTAACTTTGGTATGGACAATAGTTGAATCCCAATCAATCTCACACTGATCCAAGGTACAGTTGCGCTCCTTACATCTCTGATCGTAGCAGGATACTACGCACTTGATTCTATTAGATGATCTCACCCACAAATAAGAGTTGCTACGACCCAAAGTCGGAGACTTTAATAAACAAATATGTCTCACATAGAAAAGTCTACAGGAATAGATAAATCCGTCTCCCATAAAAATACCTACGAGTTTTGTTCTGTATTTTTATAAATCAAGGTGAACGGGAACCAATCAATAACCTAGACTTATATTCCAGAAGAACAACCTAGAATTATTAATCACCTCACAATAATCTTAATCGACTAGCGAAACAAGATATTGCGGAATCACAAACGAGGAGACAAAGGTGTTTGTGACTACTTTTCTATCTTTCCTATCGGAGAAAACAATCTCAAGCCAATTTTATGATTGTACTGAAATATGATAGAAACATCAAGGTCAGATCATGCAACTACAGAGAAAATAGTTAGGTCTGGCTTCACAATCCCAATGAAATCTTCAAGTCGTTAACCTACATGGTCTCGATAAAAACCTAAGGTTAAAGGAGAATCGACTCTAGCTTATACAACTAGTATAATACAGGAGGTGTGGGGATTAAGTTTCCCAGTTGCTAGAGTTATCCTTTATATAGTCTCCAAATCAGGATTTGCAATCTAATTTACCTTGGTAACTAAGCATTCAATATTCACCGTTAGATGAAAACCTGATTAGATTCAAACTAATATATTTCAACCGTTAGATCGAACTTAGCTTGTAATACACAAATGAAATGCACGTTCATTTAGGTTTGGGTAACCGAAAATAAACATGTACACCTAGTTGGTTCAACAATAGTTAACCAATGGTTAGCCATATGAGCACTTTTATATCAACCTTATTCATCTTCACCATAACTAGTTCAAATGACTCAAATGAACTAGTTAGAGAGTTGCTCAATTGCTTAGATCTCATAGAAGTATAAAAGATACAATCGAAGCAAAAAAGATTTTGATTCACTCGAATCGATTCATGAACATTATAGCCACGGTTTGCAAATATGCATTCCTTAATTTATAAGTGTCTTAGTTCAGGAATAAACCGTTTTTAGAAAATAACCCACTTAAGTACGCATAAGGTACGCATACTTAAGTACCTAGATTGAGATTGTTTTTGGTTCACAAACTCCAGCAGAAATTCACGGGATGTGAACTTCCGACAGTACGCATATAGGTATAAGGACTTAGCTCCGGTCATCCTAAACCAGTAAAGTACGCATACTTTGGTTCAAGGATTTTGGATTTACACAAGTATGTGTTCACATACAATGTTTATATCCAATCATGGTTATATATTCTAAACTCTCATTTCAATCATTGAAACATTCTTAGAGGATGTTATATAGTTGTTATCCACAAACTATTTTTCATCAAAGCGATTTTCAAGAAATTAAAACGTTCAACATGACTTTCGTCACTAGTAAAGATGAACTTGGACAAACCGAAAGTTTACCAACACATATTTCGAGAAATAGATAAGCGAGATAAACTCGGCTCGAAATAGTAAATGTGTATAATCGAAGTCTATATAGTAATACGACTTTTGTCACAAGATAGTAGATATAGTATATAGACTTTCGAGTGATAGATAAGTTCAAGTCTCCACATACCTTTTTGTCGTTGAAGTTCCACCAGTTCCTTGAGTAGTTATTCGTCGTTACATGATGAACGCCATGGAGTCTAGAGATCAACTACACTTACTATCCTAGTCCGAGAATTAGCTATAAGTAGATTAAAAATCAAGATTTATAGTTTTGGAAACTAAACTTGACAAACAATCTTGAGATAGCAACGCTTGCGAGTTCGACCAATCAGTGCTCTAACAGGTAAAATAGGGTTTTTTATGTAAAGATTACAGAGATGCGGAAAAAAAAGAATAAAGAGATTAAACAAGTGGGAACATGTATAGCAGTGTCAAATTGTAGATATGTTTGTGTTTCATGGAGATGTTTGGGTCTTTGATTTCTCATCTGGAAATTATTATCAACTGTTGATGTTATGAGTTTTGGAAGTGTTCTTTGCTTTCAACTAATGCGCGCAAACTTTCTCAACTTCCAAACCCGCTGCGTACGGATGTATTTTATTTGGGTTAAAGGTGTGGGTTGGGGAGGAGTACGATAATCCATTTTCTACTGTTCCCAGTGACCTTGTTGTTGTTTAGGTTATGAAACAATAAGGATAATAAAGTGAGTCTGAAAACCTATCTCTTTTGATCGCACTTGAGTTTGAATATTTTGTACGGTTTCATTTTGATTTGTTTTTATAATTCGAAATCTGGGTTTCTGTTTGCAGAATGGTGAATGTAATCTTAACTTTGAACCACGACAAGGAAACACTCTTTTCTTTTTCTTCTTTCTCATTTGAGGAGTTTGCATGTGATTGTATATCTTTGTATTTTGCCATTGTGAACCAATTTTGATTCATATTTGACATCCATATTTACCATTAGGATATTTCATATCGTTAATATAAATGATGAAATTTAGATAAGGGGTAAAAATGTTATTTCAAGACCATAGACAGAATTCAACTCTCATGGGAGAGATTAAACCCTTGGTCCTCAAGGATGATCGCTGTCGTATGCGTCAAAATAATTTACACTTTCTTACTACTCAAAATATAAATATAGAAAGGGCAAGAAAGGATCGATCCCACAGAGAGGTCTTGGTTGTCAAAATATTTTTGGTTTCTTATAAATAACACCGGGGTTTTTTTGATTTTTATATACTAAAAGTAAAATAAAAGCAAACAAAGAAAAGTAAACAAATCAAAGTATTGAGAATATTGGTTAAGGATTCATCTTCATTCACTAATATGTTTTCAAAACAATAAGTAAAATATGCGAGTATGAGTTCTATCTAAGAGAACAACCTAACGTGTAAAAGCACTAATCAAGTTTAATTCCCTAGATGCATTAAGTTCTATGAAATCAGGCCAATCAAAGCAATCGAACGTGGAAAGCGCACTAATTCAATTTAACAAAGGTCATGGTTCACATATGATTATAAGGATGCATCACTACAAGCTATAACCATATTCATGCTACTTGTAATCAGGAATCTATCACTTTTACGTATAACAAACCCTAATCTAGCAATAGAGATGAACACAAACTCAACTAATTCGCGACTCGATCAAACAAGCATTCAATTCATGTAACAATATAAACAGTGAATCATAAACGATAAAGTATGGAGACAAAACTAATTTATCATATCAAAAACCATATTATGTGAAATCCAATTATTCCATAACCAATAATAAACTTAAGTACTCATGTTAATGGAGTTCATAACAAGAATAAAGAGAAACCCTAGCATGTTGCGAACCCTAGAAACAAAAGTAGAAGATGATATATGATAAAAGATAAAGATATTTGTTTTTGAGAAAAGTCGTCTCTTTTATAGCTCTTTTTGTTCCAAAATTAGGTCTAGCCTCCAAAGGTCCAATAGATAAAAGTCCTCAAGCCCATGTGTGAGAAAACCCGGAATCCGATCACCGGTCGCCGCCGTCCACCTGAGATGATCCCCTCCATCAACGGATATTCCGTTCCAGCACCGTTAAAGTTAACCGTTGACCTAACGGTCTCCTGTTAGTCAACTGGGTCAAAGTCTGAGTGAGTACTGAATCAAGATCGAGTCAGCTCACTTGATTCAGCTGAGCGACCAATGCCTAGGCCATTGCACAGCTTGCACATGCCAACCCTGTGATGCATAATGATTGCAGCCTCTGCCATCCATGATGGCTCTACTTCAGCCTGCACCTTATTTCAACTCCTGCAACAGCTGCTTCTAACTCAAATTCATCAAGCCTTTGTTATTTCTTTATTTCATTGCAGCACCAGCATCATAGCCTTGATCCAAACCCAACTACACTCAACAACAGCTACAGTTCACAACAAGCACTTCCCTGTAACTCCATGGCATCTTCATTGCCTGTAGATCCATTGCACATACCTCCTGCAACTATCTCCAACTCTCATAGCCTCATTTTTGCATCTCCCATGCTAGCAGAAGCAACACCAATTCCACCACTAGTAACTCCAGCTAAACTTTAATCAATCACCACCAACAGCTGAACTGTAGCTTCACCATTCTCTTGTTGTAGCTTCCAGTGCATACTCCACCTGCAAAGCAACCATCATGCCTGCAATTTCACCTACACTCGGCACCTCATCTCAGAACCAAACAGAAGTTTTACCTTCTTCAACCCAGACCCTTGGCATCAAATACCCATTCAATTCACTGCAATTCAGTTCACTGCCACCAAACCCAGTTTCTCCTCTTAAGTGAAGCTCTTCTCCATTCCCTGCAACCACTCCATACCAGATAAGCATTGCCAATTTCATGCCTGCAATTGCTTCCACCTCAACAAATTGCAGCTGCATCAATCAACAGCAGCACCTGGTTCTACAGCTGCAACTCCACAACTTGAAACCCATTCATTTCATTCACATCACTTCCTGTGCAGCATAAACACCATCATCCAATATCCTCAGTTCACATACCACTAACTCAATTGAACTGAGATAGAACCACCATCAAATCCATAATCATTCCATTTCAATTTCACCCTTATTTCAGAACCCTAATTCACCAAACTCCTCCTTTTCTAATCCAACAACTCACATAACCCATGAGAATCATCAAAAACCATCACCAGCACCAACTATCTTCTGTGTCTCATACCCATTCTTTGCAGCTTCAGTAGCAAAACAATCAAACCCATTTCTGAATTTCTATCTTCTCGACATCACAGCGGTAATCAACATTTCACTCCAGTTCGAATCAAACCCAAGCTTTGCACCAACAAATTCAGTGAAAACCCAATAACAAATTCGAACCCCAATTCTTCTGTTCCTGATCTCTTTTCGTAATTCCGCTCGATCTCTCATCATCAATCCTCAATTTCGTCTCTCAATTTCTTGGACAGATTAACAGCAGCAATGACTGTTTCTTTCTCGGCTAATCAGATGAATGAATGAATGAAAGGCAGACTCCTCTCGATTTAGGGTTGTTTTGGGGTATGATGCTGACACCCCTTTGATTTTGATAAGGGTCATCCTAATTAGTAACCCCTTAACCTCAAGTGGCTGTCTTTAGTACTTCTCCATAAGAAATTTTCCCATTAACCTTGACTGGGCTCCAGATAGTGTTCGCCCATGAAATGACGACTTTGTCCTTTTCTCTCTAATTGAATAGTTTCTCCTTCTTTTGATCCAAACGACTCCAAAGCACCTAGTAACTCAAATTCACACATAAGATACATAATTCACACGAAAAATAGCAAAGAAAGCATAAATACTAAATATAAAATTAGGTGTTTTAGACACCTATCAAAGGTACTCACAGCCACGATTTACAGTATAGGTCACTGCGAGACACTGCACATCCTCGACGAGATACTGCTGGTCATGTAGGTTTTGTCGAGCGTAAAAGGTCCCCAGTAGACTTATGAATCAGAACAGACATAATTCCAGCATGTCTTCACAAGACGCAACTGATTTTGATGCCATGATTCCTAGTATACATCCCGATGAGATACTGCTGGTCATGTAGGCTTTGAAGATGCTTAAAAATATCCCCGACGGACTTATGATCCAGAGCGGAGACATACATGTCTCCAGTAAGCACGACTCACCCTATTTGATATCAAGGACTGATTCCTAGTACATCACCGCGAGATACACTGGTCATGTCTACTCTAGGCTCTGAATCGACTTACCGAGGCTTCCGAATAATTCCTAGTACATCCCCATGAGATTTACTGGTTATTCTTCCTCCGAGCCCTTTTGACTGAATTCTAGAACATCCATTCGAGATACACTGGTCTTTTCGGCCCATAAATACAGACACAATTGATTCCTAGCACATCTCTGCAAGATACGCTGGTCAAAGACAAGTGAGCCAAAGTTGCGTGGTGACATAAATAGGGCGTACAAAGCCTTTTCTATCTCTTCAAGATGAGTCATAACTGACCACATAGAAATTTGGATCTGTTAAGAAAATATTCGTAGAGAATTGATCCATCTGCAAAATCACGGAGAGATTCATGCACATCTCTATAAAAAAAATCTGAGAGATTCAAATCTCTCTTCAAAATGTCGGAGAGATTCAAATCTCTCTGCAAAATCTCTCTGAAAAATTCTCGAAGAGATTCACATCTCTCTGCAAAATCTCGGAGTAATTCAAATCTCTTCAAAATATCGGAGAAATCCAAATCTCTCCGCAAAATGCAGGAGAGATTCACATCTCTTTGCGAAATCCCAGAGAGATTCACATTTCTCCGTAAAATATCTGAGAGATTCACATTTCTCTGAAAAATCTCAAAATCTCAGTAAGTTTCAAATCTCTCGGGAAATCTCATACAGGGCCAAATATCCCCATAATAGGCACACGCCTTACCTAGGGATCAAGACTATTTCTCAGCCTCTCAAACACACTCAAGACTAGTAAATGGATCCTGAACTATACATGTCTATTCAAAAACGTGGATAAGCTCTCTTGAGGTCCGTATACTTAAAAGAGGGACCCAAAAGCAATAATATGGTCTCCACATGACATATGTGATCGGACATGGAGAGAATGATATGAACCTCGGATCCTCTCACACTCTGCACACGATTCTTGAGGTATTTCATGCCTTTTCACATGACTCATCCTAGGCATTCTCACAAATGAAAGAATATCTCTATATCTTGGTTAACTCAGATAAAGAGAATATTTCTTTCTAACATATCATCACAAAGGCTGACTCAGCTTCACACAAATTGGGGGATAATAATTAGGGTTTTGGTCTGCCGGTCTACGACATGTGTCAGCTTATTTCTCATCGCAGAAGAGAGTATAGGCGGTGGAATAATTAGATAAACTCAACCTAGTTTATCTCTATCTATTCCTGAAGATATGGGAGAATTGCTCCGCACGGCACGAAAAGCAATCTTATCTTCATCGACCTGAGATTAGAGAATTCAGCTATAAATAGTCCATCTATTTCTCCAAGCTACAATAATCTTTCTCATAACCTCTTAGAGCAATTTTTCTTCAAACCATATAATTCTATGATCTCTCTCTTCATCTGCTTCCCTCCCTAAGATCATCCCTAAATATCGTCCATGTTACTGAAGCATCCTTTGAACGGCTACTGTACATGGTTTAGGCAAAGACTGTTCGTGCTCAACCTCCGTAACTCACTTTCAGAAACCCTAAAATCCCACTTCTAACCTCTCTCAGATTTTAGGTAATTATATTTTGGCTAGCATAGTGGGAGGTTGTTCACTCAGTTACAGATCTCAATCATGGACACTATTAGGAAGGAAGCCGATTCCACCAATCCAAATACAAAAATGTTTCACTAATTCAATCTCTGTAAATTTATTACATATTTTGTCGTGAGAGTTATCCCAACCAACACTTTCTCTCTCTTTCGAGTTTGACCTTAATGAATAGGTTGGTGCATACCGGATCACTTGGATATCTTCTTGCATAATGAAACGTCCTATTAACCTATTTCCACAAAAACCTAATACCAACCCTAAAAACGTTGGCTAAAGATCTGAGAATTACTGGAGACCCAAGAAAATCTTGAAAAATCTCAAATCGATATACAAACTTATCTGAAAACGCCTTTAAAGTTACCAGTAGGGATGGATACAATGAATCTATATCAAGTACATGTTCCCTAGAGAAGGAATACTAAAACTATTGGGAATAGCATGGACGAGATCCAGTCTGTCCGTAATCGGCCTCACCGGAGAATATGTGGCTCATTAAGAACGCGACAGAGTTAATGAGCAACCATCCAGCTGATCCCATCTCTCTCCAAGACCATATGATGATCTAAACTTGGAAATTATGATGAATATTTACTCCAAAATTCGTTTAGGTTATGGGCCCTCAACCTGATCACAGGGGACTCGGGAAGTTTACTTCACTTTACTATTTTACTTATAACTCTTTCATTCTATATCAGATTGACCTAGTTCTTTTTCTGTCGAATTTGTATTTTCATCGTTTACAAGATAAACTTAGCAAAAACTTGGAAAGGGTCCAAAAACTTCATGACCTACACAAAAGCATTGCAGAGCCACATAAGGTCATAAATCGCAGCTAAGATGCATCTTGTCGTTTTCCTGTTTCATAGTGTAGGTATAAATTATCTACAGATCCAGGTGACAACATCCTAGACCCAGTGCACCCAAATACAAAGAAACGCGAAGTATAGAGCAAAGATTAAAGAGCGCGAGATTTAAGGAAGCCACGTGGATCGGGCGTAATAATGTCGGACAAGACTTGACCCAGACTTCTGATAAAGCTGACAAGATAAGGCGGGACAGGAGAAACGAGGAGATACAGTCAAATAGGAAAGAAAGTGTGGAACACATCGGCTGATCATAAGGGCGACTATCGAGACAGCCGACATCGCGTCAACAGAGGACCATAAGAAATTGGCTCGAACGAAATACAAGCGAGGAGCCAAGATGCATCGACCGCACAAGACGACGTAAGTCGGCCCGATCATAGAACAACTAATTAGATGTAACAGGGTCAACATTCTAACTTCGTTGTAAAAACTTTCTCCTATAAATAACGGGACTTGTATTCTAGAGAGGCAGGTTGTAATTTTTGGGAGAGAAAGGAGAGAGAAACCCGAGTTAGCATTAGAAAGAAGTGAATGAGAAGTAAGTTCATCTTGTAAGGAAATCCCACTAAGAGCAACACCTTTGTAACACCGTGAAGTAATAAGATTCATCATTTCACCCCCGTGGACGTAGGTAATCATACCGAACCACGTATATCTTGTGTTAATGGTTGAGTGTTTACTTTCGTTTGAGAAGAGTCATACATTTCTATCCTTTGGATGTAGTTTGTAGTAAAATGCATCTACATTCTGGCGCCGACTAAGGGGACACGAATAAGATCTCCGGATACCTTGCCATTAAAGTCTTCAGAGATGATCAACAGCTCCTCAATACACGTTAATGTTTTGGAGTAGAAGCTACGATGAACTCTGTTGGCCGAAGTAATGGTTGTTTTGAGTCATTTAATGAGCATTTAAAGTCATAGTAGTAGCAGCGTCTTCTTAGCGTATTCAACAGTTTTATAGACAGAGAAACTTCACGAGCTCACCAGCGACTAACAGTTCGGGTTAGAAGCTACGTGAAGAATCTGTTGAAAGGACGACTGTTTGTTCTTGATAATTGTGTGTTTGTTAGCGTTAAGCGAGTTGTTTTTAGCTGCGGTAAGAAGTTGGGTGCTCGGAGTTACCAAAAGTTAGCGTTTTAGATGTTTCATCGTGTAATGAACTGTCGACCTTGTATAATTTTTTAGCCGACGGTGTAGCGTAAGTCGTCGGAAAGGTCATAATTAAATCTCGAGAAAGTGGAGTTGGTACAAGTTCAAATTAATTCTAGGGGTTACTTGCCGTACTTTCTAAGCATCACGTGCATAAGATCAATGATTTGGAGCATGTAGAACAAAGGACAAACCAACTTAAATTCATAGGTCGAGTACGGAGAGCGACGTTGTACGGAGTGATAGTGACGGGGAAGTGAGTACAGCCACAGATTCAGCATAAGACCAAAATAGGGTAGATAAATGGAACCCGCCTGATAACCAAAGTTGACCCTGCATAGTGACAGTAGTCGTAGAGTCGAACGTTTCGCCTTTTTTGTGCATTTTGTTAGAAAAATCAGGTCGAAGTAAGGGGTTCTTTTTCGTATTTGATGACGTAGGGACGGGCGATACTCGGCTTATCACGCGACGTAACTAATGGCTAGCACTTTAGGGATGATAAGGATGTTGAGGAATCGCACGGTCACTAGCAGCAGCATGCAGGCAGGGATAACGGGGCCGAGGCAAGGGAACAGTCGACAACCACCGCCCGAGGAATCTCATGCAGCTGCGCGAGGGATGCCTGTTGTAGACAAGGAAGTAGATTTGGGGCGGGACGATAACACCTTACCTCTGCACCAGATTATACTAACTCAGAGAAGAGTCGATCAAGTCGATGGACTCACAGCTTCAGATACCGATGACGATGAGGAAGCACTTGCAGCGCGAGCTCAGAGGCAATCGACGAGGCGACAAATTGAACACCAGGAAGATTTGGGAAGGGAACAAGAGCGTCTTAGGCAGATTCAGATGGGGCGAGCAATATCAAGTGACATCGTCCCGACAACCGTTCAAGATGTAAATCATATAACCAATCCAATACCGCCCCCACCACCCACATCAGCACCATTACAACCTCGGCAACACCAACCCAATGGACATTCCAGTCATGAGAGTACGGACCCGACGTTGTTGGCCATTTTGGAGAGTCAGAGGAGACAAGAAGCGGCACTGAGGGAACTCCAGCAGCGGAATTTAGCCTTGGAGTATGAGAACTACCAACTGAGGAACCAACGGACCAGATCAAGAGGGTCGTCAAGCCGAGGAACATCGGGTTATCGTGGCCGATCCGATCACTTGCCACCCATGATGGGGCAGAGTAACATTAATCAGCCCAATCAGTCAGGTTAGCCGCCATTACCTCCGGTTCCCCCAACGCAGAGATATGGACCACCCAAGGACTCGTCCACCGATGAATAAAGGCGAGGAAGGGACGGGCGACAAGATCAGACAACTAAAGCCAAGCTTAAGGAGTTGGAAGCAAAAATCAAGGAACTTTCAGGCGGAAGCGAAGAGGATAAGCTGGCCGAGATTATGAGTGAAGCCGAGAAAACGCCTTTCTCTCAAGAATTGGAACAAATGACGTTCCCACCTAAGTGTACTTTACCTTCATTCCCCTCTAGATTTGATGGAACTGGCGATGCGACCGAACACCTTAAGATGTATACCATGTCACTGATCCAATGGAGAAGTAACCCGGTAGTTATGTGTAAATTCTTTCCAGCTAGTTTGGAGGGCGAGGCGCGAGATTGGTTTTATTCGCTCACACCTGGTTCGATCAACGGGTACGATGCGCTAGTCGAGGCCTTCCTTGAGACCTATATGCATAACAGTCGACCTCAGCCAAGAATGAACAAGCTGTTTACCCTTGCCCGAAGATTCAGAGAGCCATTGAGAACCTTGACCGACAGATGGAGGAAACGTATCTTGAAATTGGGAAGGTACCGGTGGACCAAGCCATCTTTGGGTTTGAAAACGCGTTGGGGAGATCGGACCCCATTTGGATTGCCATGTTTTCTGAAAAACCTAAAACCTTAAAGGAGATGAGAAGAATGCAAGAACACTCCATCGCCTTGGAAGAAATTCAGGCCGAATCAAGAGATAGAGGGGTACAAGAAGCCAGTGCTAAAGTCGCATACTGAAACTAAAACGGTCACGGACGACCATATCAGGCGATCAGAAAAAAGATCGGACCCTCCCCCGAGGAACAGTGAGAAGAGGGAATGGATGGACAAAGGGAAGAAGACAAAGCAGGAAGCCCGATCGTATACCCCACTAAACGCTTCTTTGGAAGAGGTGTTCAAGGAAGTTGAGAAGAGGAGCGACATCAACTACCCAGCATCGAGGGAGGTACAGTTCCAAGAGACCCGAGATCATCCCGAATACTGTCACTACCATCAGTATAAGGGCCATTCCACCAATAACTGTCGAGAGGTGAAAGATATTGTTCAACACCTCATCCGCGATGGATATTTGAGGAAGTATGTCCGCCACCCCCTTCGGCCGAAAGCAACACCCGATGCGCCAGTTCATCAAGTCCGCATCGATAGGGCGAACCAATTCGTAAACACCATTTCACATTCGGCTATGCAAAACTACACTATCGGCCCAGTAATCACCACTAGGATCCATAAAAGTGATCGTGACGGTAAAGAGATATTCAGCGTAGCCAAGTCTCTTCCCATGGAACCCTGGATGACGGTGCCCATATCGTTCTCGGCTAAGGATATCCCAGCAAACGGACAGGCACACAGCGATCCACTGGTCATCACACTGTTGATTGAAAAGTGGGGAGTAAGAAGGATTCTTGTGGATAGCGGAAGTTCAGTCGAGGTGCTGTTCTACGACACATTCAGAAGAATGAAACTCTCAGACGATATGCTCCTCCCATCCACATACCATATCTACGGCTTCAACGGCACAGTAACCATCCCGAAGGGCGAAGTAACTTTAAGAGTTTCAGATGGTGGTGGCTACCTCGACACACTAACCACTTTCTGTGTAGTCGACGTCGCTTCACCTTATGAGGCCATTATCGGGCGCCCATGGGTTGCGGGGATAAATGGCGTAGCATCGGCCTTCCATCAAAGGTTAAGGTTCCCGACTTGCAAGGGAATAGCGGAAGTTATGGGCGACTCCCAAGCGGCACGACAATGCATGAAAGTTGATATAGAAATAAATGAGCGACGGAGAGCTCGGCAAAAGAAAGAAAAGAACAAAGAAAAGGAAGAGAAGGAAGCAAAAGAATTGGAGGAGGCGATTTCTCAAGCGGTCCTGGCACACGAAACGCGAGAACAAGACCCTTTATAGCAATTAAAGGAAGCATCCCGATCGGGGATACCAAATCAAACTTCTCGACAGTCGAGCCGACTAAAGAAGTAAACTTGGGAACGATAGAGGAACCTAAAGTAGTGAGGATCGGGGCATTACTATCGGACGAAGAAACTAGTAAACTCACGACGCTATTAAAAGAAAACCTGGAGGCATTCGCTTGGGAAGTGCATGATTTGGAGGGTATTGACCCAAAGGTCTGCTGTCATCACTTAAAAATTGATCCGAAGTTCAAACCGGTTAGACAAAAAATGAGGCGTATCGCGCCAGAATTGCAAGAGGCGGTCGAGGTCGAGCTGAAGAAGTTACAAGAATCCGGAATAATAAGGAAGTCCCACTACCCACAGTGGATATATAACATGGTCGTGGTACCAAAAAAGAAAGGGGGAGTCCGAATATGTATTGATTTCAGCGACTTGAACAAGGCCTGCCCGAAAGATAGCTTCCCCCTTCCCAGTATAGATCAATTAGTAGAATCAATAGTGGGATACGAGGTGATGACTTTAATGGACGGATACATGGGATACAACCAAATACCACTGGCGCCCGATGACCAGGAACACACCTCCTTCTTCACGCTAAGAGGATTGTATTGTTACACCAAGATGCCATTCGGACTTAGGAATGCTGGGGCTACGTACCAGAAATTGGTAGGCGATATGTTCGAAGACAAGATTCACGATACCATAGAAGTTTACGTGGACGACATGTTAGTTAAGAGTCGGAAATCAAAAAACCACGTCCGAGACCTTCGAGAGATCTTTCAAACAATGAGGAAACACAAGATGAAGATTAATCCGCCAAGTGTGACTTGTCGGGTCACATCGGGGAAATTCTTAGGCTACATCATCACTCCCAGGGGAATAGAAGCGGATCCCGAGAAGGTACGAGCCGTCCTTGACATGCCATCTCTCGCGACGGTGAAAGACGTGCAGAAACTAAACGGTTGCATAGCCGCATTTGGACGATTTGTGTCACGATCATCGGACAAATGCAAGGCTTTTTAAGACATCTTGAAGAAAGGAGAAAAATTCCGATGGACGGACGCAAGCGAAGAAGATTTTCAAAGTATCAAGCTACATCTAGCTAGCCTCCCGGTCCTTCAAAGGCCTGAGCCGTCAGAAATTCTCACTTTATACTTAGGCGCGACACCCTATGCCATAAGTGCGGTATTGGTTAAAACAGAGATGGGAGTGGAAAAGCCGGTATACTTCGCCAGCAAAACTTTAAGTCCGGCCAAGAAGAACTACACTAGAATGGAGCAGATGGTGCTCGCGCTAGCCTTTGCTGCCTCTAAACTATGAACATATTTTCAAGCTCATCGAATACGGGTGCTCACCAAATCGCCTATCGAAGCGGTCTTGGATAGTGCTGGGCGATCGGGGAGAATCTCCAAGTGGGGAGCCATAATCAAACAATATGATGTGATATACGAGACAAGAACCGCGATCAAGGGACAAGTAGTGGCCGATTTCTTGGCAGACTTCCCCCTCAGTGATGAGGACGAGGTAGAAGATATACCGGGAATGACAGAAGAACAGGAGGGGCCGACGGACCTGCTAGCCGCTAGTATCCCAACGCGATAGGAAGTATTTGTTGATGGGGCATCTAACAAAGACGGATCGGGTCTCGGGTTGGTGTTCACCACGCCAAAGGGGAGGAAGATTGTGCATTCGTTCAGTTTAGAATTCAAGGCAACGAACAACGTCACCGAATATGAGGCGGTGATCCATGCCTTATGGATAATTGTGTAAATGGGGCTGCATGAGGTTCGACTGACTAGTGACTCTCAACTAGTGATCCGGAAAATTACGGGCCAATACGCTACACACGATCCGGTGCTGCAAAAATATTGGGAGCTCGCTCAATTTTACATCAAGCAAATCCCAGATATTAAATTCCGCCACATCTGCCGAAAGGATAACAGACACTCGGATGCTCTATCATACATCGCCTCACAGTTAGTAGACCCGAGCATTGAAGGGATACGCGTTATGAGGCTACTTAACCCGTCTATCCCGAAACACCGGAAGCACGGATCGAGGTGGCCGTTAACACAGCCGAGAGATACAAAGAAGGCGACTGGAGAAAGCCGATACATCAATACTTAGAGACGGGTGAGCTACCTAAGAGTCGGCCCGAGATGAACAAGATCAAAAGTAAATCGGGAGCCTACGAGTTAAGGGGGGGGGGGATCTTATATCGGAATTCCTACCTAGGGCCACTCCTACGATGCTTAAGCAGGGAAGAAGGCCATATAATACTACATGAGATACACTATGGGGCGGCTGGAAATCACAGCTCGGGAAGAAGCTTGTCGGCTAAGGCAAAAACAATGGGCTACTTTTGGATGTATATGAACGAGGACGCAAAGAAAATGGCAAGAGCTTGTGAAGAATGTCAGCGTTTCGGGAAGAAAATACATGCTCCCGGCGTACCGTTAAACTCGATCATAAGTCCGTGGCCTTTTGCTAAATGGGGAGTGGACATTTTCGGGCCTTTACATGTAGGAACGGGGCAAAGGAAGTATTTGATCGTGGCTACGGATTATTTTACCAAGTGGGTCGAGGCGGCACCACTGAGGCATATTCGAGACATAGATGTTTTTAAGTTCATTTGGGAACATATCATTTGTCGCTTCGGGGTCCCGGCTGCCATCGTCTCGATAATGGAAAACAACTACAGGGGAGAGAACATTGATCTTCTATTTAACACTTACAACATCGGGAAGAGCAAAGCTACCCCGATTTTGAGTGCAATGGGGCAGGCCGAGATCACTAATAAGACCATCGCCGATAACATGAAGAAGAAAAGCGGACGGGGAATATGGAAACTGGTGCGAGGAATTATATAATGTCATATGGGCATCTGAGAACCACACGGAGGGAAGCTACGGGGTTCTCCCTTTTATGCTTACCTACGGAACCGAGGCGATTCTACCAATGAAGCAATGATACCTACCACAAGAACTGAAGCGTGGAGGCGAAACGTGTCGTCCGATCTGATCTTGGCTAAACTCGACGACTTGGAAGAAACAAGAGAAATGGCGCTACAAAAAATGGAAAATTATCAAAGGAGGTTACAACGGGAGTACAACAAGCGCGTTCGACCAAGAGAGTTTAATCTCGGGCAGCAGGTATTGAAATTTCTAGCTGAATGGGAGCGCGACAAAAAAGGCGGAAAACTAGCACCAAAATGGGGCGGGCCATATATAATCGAATCTAAGGCGGGCGAGGGATCGTATCGACTACTGTGACTCGACGGAACAAGAGAGCTCAAACCATGGAACATCCGATTCCTAAAACTCTATCATCCTTGACGGGCAATGCGAAAAAAAACGGTAAGCAAACGTGTCTTCTATCTCTGTGAAACCGTGAGGGGTATGGGATAGGGCACAAGCGACTAATGGTCATTCGTACTCGGGGCAATGCCAGTGTGAAAGTGCCGAGGTGACTTACACTCGAATGGTCATTCGTACGGGGGCAAAGCCCGGTGTGGAAGTGCCGAGGTGACTTACACTCGAATGGGCATTCGTACTCGGGGCAATGCCAGTGTGGAAGTGCCGAGGTGCCTTCTGATCGCCTGGCTATTCGAACTCGGGGCAGTGGAAGTGTGCAAGTGCCGAGGTAGCCTAAGGGTTCTGGTGGTTGGAAACCAGTTCCAAAGGTTGTTTAGACGCGAGGTCTACTCAGCTAGGTGGCCTACTTACATCTGAAATGTCACCACCATCGCAAGTGGGCGTGTCCACTTGCCCGAGATCGGTTGATCGATAACCACTCGGGACCATCGGGCCTAGAATTAGGATGACTGATACCCTTCCACTGAATCCAAAGAGATAGTGATGAGATACCCCGATCAGGACATGGCATAGGGCCCGATGACCCTCCTTGTTGGGTGTGTTCGACAGAAATGGTTAGAGTTCTAACATATAAAAGCAACAATTGCAGGGCATAACACCAGGAACAAAAGCGAAACAAATAACGTCGTGCGTTAATCAACAAACGGTCGGGGCAACATGCGAAACAAGAAACAAATCGATCGTGTCGTGCAACAACCAACACCCAGAGGAGCAACATACAAAACGAAAACCACATCGATCGCATGGTACATCAATCAACAATCGCCAGAATAACATAAGAAACAAAAGCTAAATCGATAACACCAAGCGTCTGATAACAAAGTACGGAAAGCATCGCGCGTACATACGAAATGAAAAGTTTAGCGGAAATGAAAAAAACAACATCGGTGATGCAGCACCCCCATTAAAACGAACAAGCGAGGTAGCGGAAATTAAAAAGGGGAGAAGTGTTTAGAGCGATTTACAACCCGATGGAAGGGGCAACATAGTGACGCAGCACCACAAAAAGAAAGCTTAAACCTTGGGAGGAGCCGCGCCGGCCTTCCTATGCGCGACCTCGAGCCGCTTCTTCTCCACCCAGTCCATAATGCCAGCCTGAACTTTCTGATTTAACTCCTCTGCATGGGCGACCCGTTCATCCTCGAGTTGTTTGGTAATCTGGGAAGCGTTTTCCTCAGCCTCAGCTAACTTGAAGCCCAAATCGACCTCGGCCTGTTTCAATCGGCGAACCTCCAGATCAAGCTCCTGCGAACGTTTTTGCGTGGCTACAAAACCACAAATATAGGATGTTATTCATCGGATACAACTTAACATTTTTGCAAGAATAAAGCGCGATCTGGATCTAAAAAATGGCCTTAACACATCGGCTAAGAGACCTGACAGGTCGGGTAACACCGACTGAAGCGACTCTACCGACTTGGAAAACTCATCCTCGGTCCTGGAAAACTTCATGGTTAATTCGTTATAATGTTTCTCGTTGAACTCGTTACTAGGGAAATACTTCTTATGCTCGGCCCAATCGTTCATTAACCGATTACGCGACGCTTGGAGAACCACAAGCTGCGATCTACTCCACTCTAAATCACCCATAACTTTATCAAATTCACGCACTCGGCCCAGTAAATCGATGTTAGCTCGCTCCACCACATCCTTATCTCTCAATATTCGTCGGCGGTCCTCGTGAAGATCTCGATTCTGTAATTGAAGAGCGTTTACCCTTTGCTCCAAACTCGTGGCTAAAGAAGTTTTTTCGGCAGCAAGACGCTGAAAAGATCCCAAATGAGCCCGTAAATTGTCCATCTCGGAAGGATCATAATCAAACCGGCGATGTCGTTCTAACTCGTCCTCAAGACTTGCAATCTCCTCAGTTTGACGCTCTATTTTGTCGTCTTTGTTTGCCATTCGTTGACGAAGATTTTCCACAAGGTCTTTCTCAATATTCCATTTTCTCTTCAGAATCCTAAACTCCGAAGTAGCGTCTATACCTATACTAGATACCTCGGCTAAGAAGAAGGATACCCGACTCAGGATACTGGAACGATAAACTCAATCAACACAAGTCAAGAATAATCATATACCTTGAGCATCGGAAAGTTTGATCTCCAGCTCGTTCGCGCGACCCTTCTCATTCTGAAGTTGAAGTTGGAGAGACTCTATCAACTGTTTATCTCGAAGGCGATTGGCGGCATCCAAGCGTACACGGTTCATGATCTAACACAAACAAACGAGTTTGCATCATAAGCGACACTAAGGACAGAAATCGAAGTGGGGCATTACTATACGAACCGAGTCGCTCACCACAGTGTCAAGTGTCAAGGCGATGTCGCCATAACAGGTACAACATTCAACATTTCTTCACCAAGTATACTTCCCAAAGTCGGAGGAAGTAAGCGCACCCAAGGAATTCATGATCGGGCCGAGAAAACAGTGAAGCAAGTCTCGGCGCTAGAAGACGATCCTCGAGAAACCGGGGCACACAGGGAAGCTCTACCGGAACACTAGTAACAACCTTCTCTACGGCGGGCGTCTCCGAGGGCTCTGCTGGTCGCCCACACCTTGTTCACCGACTTTGTCACCCGGCACGATCTCTCCAAACAACTCATCCTCATCGGAAAGATCAATGAGGGGGCTCGTTTTCGGCGGTGGCTTAGCAATTTCTTTACCTCTACCCGGGATTACGCCTAAGCGGAGTAGGGTCGACATCGTCAACGTCATCATCATCGCGCCTCGGGTGTTTCGCACAAGTGTCTCGTCGAGAACATGTGAAGGCAAAAAACAGGGGCAAGTACATGTACTTATAAGGGAATCATTATGTTTGTTACCTTCCCTGGTCTTCCTCAACCCTTGTGCCAGCACCTCTTTTCCTATACCCGATAGTTTTTGTGGAACTGACCGAGATTTTCAAACAACAACAAATGACTAACCGACGCCCGAAGCTAACAAGATAGAAATCAAGAAAAGCGCGTACCTTATCGGCCTTGTCATCATTAACCACCCGAAAGAATAGGGCTCGGCGGGAAAAGTAGGCGACGGGAAGTCACCATGAAGGATAGGACCTCGGACAAGAAGCGGAACTCGGGGATAGGTCGGATCATTAGAATGTCGGGCTCGCCTGTTGGAACCATGGCCGATAGGATCGGCATCCAGCATCATTCTTTCGACACCCTCGGGCATAGTTTTGACCCGATGAGGACTTGCAGCAAACCCAGCAAGATCGCCCAAGGTCGAAGTACCAGCTCGATAGTTGACAAGGAAATTGGCAACGGTATACTCAGGAGAGTCCTCGGGCTTGTAGGTCGACCACTCGGCAGTAGAACCATGACCATCGCGGTGATCCCTCCACTCGTTCATAATTCGGAAAGTATTGCCAGTCCATTGAGCTAAAGCACGAGAAGGCCGAATCTGGGACAATATCTCGTAATAAAATGGGATATCAGGGTTGTATAAGGGAAGACGAAGGCCTAGCTCCAGCTGACCCAAGGTGATGACCACACAATTATCCGATTGCTCGTGCTTCTTCATATCGGTTTTCTTCAAACTACCGTTTCGGCCCGAGAGAAGGGTCACTTCGTAATTTTGAAGATCGTACGTCTCCTTAAACTGCTCAATGAACTCTTCATCGGAAAGATCTTTCACCCTTTTCTCGGACCTGCACGAAATAGAAGAAGAGCTATCAGCAAAAATAGATCTCATCGCGCGATCATCATACCTAGAAGGTATCTCAAGCAAAAAAAGAGAAGCAAGGGGGGGAACATCAAACTCGGAAAAAAACATCATCAACAGACCTCTTTTCAGCCATGGAAGGAGAAGAAGCCATTAACGAAGATAATGCAGAACTCGGTTTTCAACAAAGAAAGATGAGGCGACAGCAGCTACTGTAACGATCTATGAGGAGAAAAGGACGAAAGAAAATCAAGAAAGCTAGGGTTTTTTTTAGAAGCGTAACATATGAAGAAACTTGGAAGAAAACCACAGCAGCAGAACAGAAGGGTAGAGAAGAAGAAGGAAGAAAGGAGCGGGCTATTTAAAGAAGAAACTTTGTAACCGACGCTGACGGTTACCAGTCATAAAGTGGAAATTAGTGGGGCGTTGCATGGAGGGATTAGCGGCATGAGCGAAGACATGGACGGTTAAGACGATGTTCTTCCACTCGTGCCTCCCACACGGGTGGAAGAAGGGGCATAAATGTAGGTGTAAATTATCTACAGATCCATGTGGCAACATCCTAGACCCAGTGCACCCAAATACAAAGAAACGCGAAGTATAGAGCAAAGATTAAAGAGCGCGAGATTTAAGGAAGCCACGTGGATCGGGCGTAATAATGTCGGACAAGACTTGACCCAGACTTCTGATAAAGCTGACAAGATAAGGCGGGACGGGACAAACGAGGAGATACAGTCAAACAGGCAAGAAAGTGTGGAACACATCGGCTGATCATAAGGGCGACTATCGAGACAGCCGACATCGCGTCAACATAGGACCATAAAAGATTGGCTCGAATGAAATACAGGCGAGGAGCCAAGATGCATCGACCGCACAAGACGACGTGAGTCGTCCCGATCACAGAACAGCTAATTAGATGTAACAGGGTCAACATTCTAACTTCGTTGTATAAACTTTCTCCTATAAATAGCGGGACTTGTATTCTAGAGAGGCAGGTTATAATTTTTGGGAGAGAAAGGAGAGAGAAACCCGAGTTAGCATTAGAAAGAAGTGAATGAGAAGTAAGTTCATCTTGTAAGGAAATCCCACTAATAGAAACACCTTTGTAATACCGTGAAGTAATAAGATTAATCATTTCACCCCCGTGGACGTAGGTAATCATACCGAACCACGTATATCTTGTGTTAATGGTTGAGTGTTTACTTTCGTTTGAGAAGAGTCGTACATTTTTATCCTTTGGATGTAGTTTGTAGTAAAATTCATCTACACATAGGATCATGACCAGAACACGACAAAGTATAAGATGAGACTAGCTTCCAAGATATTGCTCAGCCAAAGATCATACTTATCCGAAGATTCAAAGCCGCCGCCTGATCGATATGCTATCTCAACACCCGTCCCGTCATAAAGAAAATGAGTCCTAGAAATTATATGACTAAGTCTCGATGAGCCTCCATCTCTGCTACACCAACGATTATCCGATATCATTTTCCGATGGGACCTCAGTTCACCCAAGAAGGAGAAGGATAATATCTTCGCACCTAAACCTACCAAGAGAAAAGAACTTTGAAGTGAGGCAAAAAATTCAGATAAAAATTCGTTACTCGACATATAGCTACAACCAACTATTGTCACTAAAGTAAAACAAGAGAAGGATCCGAGACCATAGCTTCAGGATACACGTTACATTCAGATGCATACTAGCAGTTCCCTCGGTCAAAGTCTCTTCTATCGAGAAAATCCACTTGACAGGTTATTCCATGAGTCAGGCTCAGACGCGATAAGCGAAGGAAAAGGTATAACGATCACATACAATTTCTTCATGTCAAAACACGATCCCTCCACGTGAAGAATTACCTAACAGATTTCCAGAGAACTCTTCCATCAATAAAACAAACAAAAATTGACTGCACAGTTAGACCTGAATGTATCTATTACACTACTGGTACCAGAAGGCATATACTACTCTCAAGTTCGGTTGAGCATCCTCCCAAAAGAAGAATAAATCTCAACGGATAATTTTTCTACAGAAGTTCACATGAATCCATGTCAAGACACCTTGTAGAGGAGGAACAACAACTTTATCTTGTCCACAAAGACACATGCGGTAGTATCTTGACATGACTCTCCACAGACATCTCCAACCCACAGATCATCGCTTGCCCACCTTGAAGACTCAATCTCGTATGCTACAAGAGTCTTACTTCATTTTCCAAGAATCCCGAGTCAATGGGAATCCCTAGTCTTATACCAAACTGGGAACTAACAAAGAATCGTGTGTCACACACCTGCATAGCCAACATGAGTTAGCCCAGACATCCAGTTTTCATATAACATATTTATAAACGGATCAGCGCAAGAGTCTCAAAAGATCGGGACACATCAAGACCATTAAACTCCCCAAACCCACAACACAACATGTTATTACTTGGGATTAGGTGACTAGAGATCGGCCTTCAAAATCGTGAAGGGGACTTATCTGTGACTCGATAAATATCACACATCTTTCCGGTCTCATCGAATTCTCCTCCATCAACATCTTTTATGTACTTAGCAATTTCTACTGTATCCCGGATCCTGACTGAAGAAAAGATAGCTTAGGGTTTTATACGCGTGTAACATGACTAGATCAAGTATAATAAGCATTCAAATTATCCCTCGACAATAAACGCACGCAGGAGACAAACTAGGGTTCGCAATCGGTTTGAGGAGGAGTCTATATATTCCACTCTACTCAGACACGACTCATACTTTAGTCACATAACTCGACAAACTGAGACAAATGGGTAGGGAATTCGACAACACACCCTTGATGAAAAATATTCATCTATGTCTCTCCTACCACGTGTTAAAGGGGAATGATTTTTCGAAATATGGTCCAAGAGATATCATCAAAATACTTGAAGGAATATATAGTTGTTGTAAAACCATATATTTTGGAGTTTAATTTCGCGTGGACTTATCACCTGAAAATAGTCTCCAGCTCCAAATGTTTCTCTATAATATATGAAAGGCATGTCTTTTTGGTTCGATAGTTGGGGTCAACCAATGAAATTAGACATCAAACGAAGTTTCTACAACCTCTGGAGTGAAGATCGCGCAAGGAAGGACTTCCTATTATGAATTTTACTTAGGATTTTCACTTACTCGCCTATGAAACAGAGCCATATAGGGTTTGCACAAATTAAGAACTCATAAGGGTCTTCTTACTTTACGATACATACGGAAAAGGTCCAGAAAAGGAAAATATCAACCTTAAAGAACAGAGGCCCCTAAAGAAAATCTCTTGCTTAGCATGTTTTATCTCTTCATCTACCATGCTTCATTCCAGATTAAGAAACTCTATAATATACGAGGACCTAAACTCAACTCACCCCAACGGATCTTGACAGAATTGAGACACTCTCAACTATCTCATATTGAAAGCAAATATTCTCACGGGTTGTCACCATCAGAAGCAAGACCTTTCAGAGTTATCATTCTCACGATATAATCCTTCACCCGCCTCATCCGCATTCTACCTAGGTCGAACCCGTTATCACCATTAAGAGTACTCTATAAACAAATAAAAGATTAGATAAGGCTGAAAAGTTCAAACTACATAAGTTAAATCAAGGGAGAAACAACACAGGACTATGGTTTGATTTACATGAAGACCAATCTTTTCCCCTAAAATCTTGTCCTCATACAGTCCCTTCAAGGTTTGTCACATCCAATCCCTTCAAGCCTTGTTCTCTCCTAATGTCTTCAAGCCTTGTCTTCTCCTAATCCCTTCAATCATACTCTTATGCCCAGAGTCCTATACTTAATAGATACATCAAGAGTTCAAACACAACAAGGAATCCTTTCGAAAACAGACATCTGCATATTCCAGCACAAAGACTTAAAAACTGATGACAATCCATAAGGAATTTCAGGGTACTTTCTGAAGTAAATATGTTCCTCTATGTTTTCCCAACAATTTACCAAAAGGGCGCCTCAAACGGACAAACGATCTAGGATATGTGGTCCCACCACCGAAGTAAGTGCAATCTGAAAAACTCCTGAATTTTTTATACGAGATTTCTGAAGTCAAAAGTGTACACGGGTTTGATTGACCAAACAAACTCGGAATCAAGTGATTCTTTTTGCATTATAAAGATTATACTATTACATTTCAAAGTTGGGGTCGGTTACTATAATTGGAGTCTCCATGAATATTTTACATCCATTCTCCCTAAGTGTCTCAAATATGAAGTTTTATGACAAACACATAAACGAAGAGAATCCTTGACAAATACTGCCACTTCTATTTATTCAATGGTCGAAGAATTATGCATCAGAGATGATTCTGGAGAGATAAATCTCAAGACTTATCGAGGATACCTCAATGAACAATGAAGGATGGGTATCTACATCAACAAACTCAAGATCATCAGTACTTCTGCTAACTTTTATATCATCAGTTTGAAGATTAATATCGATCGTTTTCAAAAACTAATAGAGCAATCACCTAAAGAAATAAAGATGATTTCATTCAGAAACATTCATTCCATAATTAAAAATCAGGGATCAAGAATTAATTTCAAGCATCAAGTATAATCAATGGGTTTCCAGCAATGCCAATTCATACAGAAAGATGAATTCTGCTCAAATAAGTTAATCGAATACGAGAGAAACTCGTGGAAGAAGGGTAGACGGGATTCCATGCCTATTGCACACAAAATAGAGGTGAATAAAAAAGTTCTCTTTTCAATTCTATCTCAAAATGGAAGACTTGAAGCAAAAGGAAAAATAATTAGAGCTAAAAGAGGAAATTAGAGGAATTTGGATCAAATGAGGAAATTGAGGGTTTTCTTTCTTCTAAAAAATTCCTCCAAGCCAACAATCCCTTTCCATGCATGAGAATTGTCTCCTAATCCATTGGAATGTCATTTATTCTCTCGGTATTTTTTCAAAGGGATGAAAGTCGAAGGGAATTAGGGTTTTGACAAAAAATAGCCCTAACTTTAAGGATTTTACGGAAAAGGGATTTATTCTAAAAGAGAAAGGACAAAGCCTTTATGTATTCTCTTGGATGGTTTTATACACCTCTCTTAATCCATTTCAGCTCATTACTCTTCAATAAAAACGAGTTCATAAGGGATTTTGACCAAAATACCTTTATTTCGCAATTCTGAGTATTTTCAAAGAAGAAAGCCCTAATACAGCCAGAGACCGACCAAGCTCTCATATACTCATTCCAAAGGCCTCATACACATGAATATTGAGTTTTCTAAGTATTCTGAGAAGAACGTGATTGAAACGGAATCCAGAAAAACAGAATTTCAGAGAAAATAAAGGGAATTTAGCTCAAACAGAGAAGTTTGAGTTCATAATTTTCAAAACCAAGACCATACATGCACCTCTATCCCTCTATAAAGCCATGACATGCCTAAGGAATCTCTCGAAGTCTTTCATGTCATAAAAAATCAAGCTCATATTAGTTTTTGACGAAAATACCCTTGGTTTCAAAGATATTTTCTCGAAAAAGGGGTGTCTGATTAGTATAAGGGATTGAGAGAGCTCTTGTCATACAAGGTGATAACCCTTAAAGACATGCGCATGCCTACCAATTCTCTTCAAGCATCTCTAGAGTGTCTGAAGGGATCAGATGCAGACCAAAAAAAGAAATTGTTTAGACGCAGTACAAGCCTGAATTCAGAATTTACATAGGATTATTATCATAGGATTTTTCCAACCTCATGAATATCCAGGGGGCCGCTCAAATCCCTCTCTTCCCCAAATACTCACTTGCACAAACTCGGAAGCTCAAGGATGCACAAAGAGAGAAAATTAGGGTTTTGTCCAAGTAAACCCTAATTTGCAAATCCCATTCGACCCAAATGGAAATTTCATCTCTACAAGACTCTATTCCTATTCCGACGACACTTCCCAATTCAAAAACCTAAAACGATTCCAAGTCCATGATCAATTTCAAGCTCAGAGTTGCACAAAATGAATAAGTTAGGATTTTGATCAAAGAAACCCTAATTCACAAGTCCATTCTCTCAAAATAGAAATTTTACTTCATCAAGGCTCAATTGTCATGCTAGTAATGTCTCTTAACACAAAATCCTAGAAATCTCCCAAATCCAAGTTGATTCGATGTCCAGAATCAGAGCAACCAAAGACGAAGCATCAATTCGGGGACTCCGCAAGTGGATTGCAATTTCGTGCCTGAACAATTCGTAACCATCTATATGCTCATCATAGAAAAATCAAGGTTCTACTCTAAGTAGGGGACTTAATATAGATGGTGAAATTTGGATAAGGGGCAAAAATATCATTTGAAGACCATAGACAGAATTCAACTCTCACGAGAGAGATTAAGCTTTTGGTCCTCAAGGCACTCATAATCACGATTTCTAGTATACGTCCCTGCGAGACACTACTGGTCATGATGCCGTGACTCCTAGCGCACATCCTCGACAAGATACTGATGGTCACGTAGGTTCTGTAGAGCGTAAAACTTCCCCAGTAGACTTATGAACCAGAACAGCCACAATTCTAGCATGTCTTCGCGAGATACAACTGATTGTGATTCCATGATTCCTAGTATACATCCTCGACGAGATACTGCTGGTCATGTAGGCTCTATAGATGCATTAAAACGTCCCCGACGGACTTATGACCCAGAGCGGAGACATACATGTCTCCTGAAAGCATGACTCACCCTATTTGAGATCAAGGACTGATTCCTAGTACATCATTGCGAGATACACTAGTCATGACTACTCTAGAATCTGACTCAACTTATCGAGGCTTCTAAATAATTCCTAGTATATACTCGAGATATATACTGGTTATTATGCCTCCTGTACCTTTCGACAGAATTCTAGAACATCCTTTCGTGGTCTTTTCGGCCCCATAAACACGGACACATTTTATTTCTAGCACATCTCTACAAGATACGTTGGTCAAAGACAAGCGAGCTAAAGTTGTACAGTGACATAAATTGGTCGTAGAAATCCTTTTCTCTTTCTTCAGAACGAGTCTCAGCTGACCACAAAGAGATTTGGATCTGTTAAGAAAATCTTCATAGAGATTTTGATCCATCTGCAAAATCTCGGAGAGATTCACATCTTTATAAAAAAAAATCAGAGAGATTCAAATATCTCTTCAAAATCTCTCTGAAAAATATCAGAGAGATTCAAATCTCTCTGAAAAATATCTTTGAAAAAATCTCGAAGAGATTCACATCTCTCCGCAAAATCTCGAAGTAATTCAAATCTCTCTTCAAAATATCAGAGAGATTCACATCTCTTTGCAAAATTCAGGAGAGATTCACATCTCTCCGCAAAATTTCGGAGAGATTCACATCTCTCTGCAAAATCTCAAAGAGATTCACATCTCTTTTCATAATTCAGGAGAGATTTATATCTCTCCGCAAAATCTCAGTAAGATTCAAATCTCTTGGGAAATCTCAGACAGGGCTGAATATCCCCATAATAGGCACACGCCTTACCTAGGACTCAAGACTATTTCTCAAATTCTCAAACATACTCACGTCTAGTAAATTGAGCCTGAACTATACATGTCTATCCAAAAACATGGATAAGCTCTCTTGAGCTCCGCATTCTCAACAAAGGGACCTAAAAGTAATAATACGGTCTCCACATGACATATGTGATCTACCATTGAGAGAAGGAGATGAACCTCAGCTCCTCTCACACTCTGCACGCGATTCCTGAGGTATTTCATGCCTTTTCACGTGACTCATCCTAGGCATTCTCACAAATGAGAGAATATCTCTCTATCTTGGCTAACTCGTCTAAAAAGAATATTTCTTTCTGACACATCATCACAAAGGATGACTCAGCTTCACACAAATGGTGGGGAGGGAGATAACAATTAGGATTTTGGTCTGGCGATCTACGATAAGTGTGAGAAATACCCGGCTTATTTATCACCGCAGAAGAGAGTATAGGCGGTGGAATAATGAGACAAACGCAACATGGTTTATCTTTATCTATTCATGAAGAGACGGGAGAATTGCTCTGCACGGCACGGAAAGCAATCATTATCTTCACCGACCTGAGATTAGAGAATTCAACTATAAATAGGTCTTTTATTTCTCCAAGCTACAATAATCTTTCTCATAACCTCTCAGGGAAATTCTTCTTCAAACCTTAGAATTCTCTGATCTCTCTCTTCATCTGCTTCCCTCCCTAAGACCAGCCCTAAATCTCTTCCCTGTGACTGAAGCAGCCTTTAAACGGCCACTATGCGTGGTTTAGGCGAAGACTTTTCGTGCTCAAACTCCCGTAACTCACTTTCAGAAACCCTAGAATCCCACTTCTAACCTCTCTCAGATTTTAGGTAACTACAGTTAGTATTTAGTATTTTTGTATGTAGTTAATTTCACTTACCAGTCACGCTTATTAGCTAAATATTTCTTTGCTATGTTCGACTCTTCTTAGTTGAACCCACAGTAGCTCATGTGGGATTTATATTACACAGTCACCCATGTATCTTAGATATTTATATGACTTAGAATTGTATTAGTGTGTGAGTCTTCATGATTATTTGAAGTTCAAATTGATGATTTGTGGGGTTTGTACAAAAATTGCTCATAGTCTTTTCTCTTAATTTACAGCGAAGGTGTTTGTTAATTGTACTATAGAGAAAAAGGGGTTGTAATGGATATTTTGATATTCATGCATCTTATGGTGCTAATGTTGCCATCGGTCTCAATGTCAATGTGGACAAGTAATGCCTACTTACTATAGGAAATTTTATAAACAAAGAAGAGAAGAAGATTTTATTCAGGTATTATCTGCAACTCCGTATTTTCTTATTTTAGTCTGATCAGTTAACTGTCTTTTGTTTGGTCACTTGATTTCATACAAAACTGGGTTTTGATCATGTCACATACTTCGTGTTTTTAATAAATATTGTCAGTTTGTCAATTTTTGAAGGCGTTTTGTTGTTGTAGGAAACTCGGATGTGTGGGTTCTCTTAGTGCGGTTGTGTGTCCAATGGAGGCGAACTGATGTTCTATGTTTTTATGGCAAGGTTTCTTTATTTATTTTTTGGAATGTGTAGCAATAACCGAGTATAAAACACCAGGAGTTACATTTATAGGTTGAAAAAGCTGCTTGATCCATTCATTTTAAAGGATAATCATTCAATTTGAGAAATTATATGGTTCTTCAATATGATTTGTGCTCATTGTAACCAAAATATTTTGGTAAGATTAAAATGACAACCCAATCGATTAAAAGGTGTAGCAAGATATGTGCCTGGTATAGGCTTGTGTGCGGATTCATCTGAGCTAACAGACAGTTTAATGATATTTGCAGACAATCAATTTTATTTTTAGATTTGTAGTTTCAACCATTTAATTTGAGAAACTCTTAAACACAAATATTAGATTTATAGGTCCATGCATTGACGTATAAGTTTTAGGAAAGCCGAATCACCAACAATCAAACTAGAAAAATCTATTCCTACATACGATTTTTTGCGTTGGCTACTATGGAAACACTTTTCTAAAACTTATACCTCAATGCCTATTCCTACGCATTCATTCCTCAAAAAGTATCGATACCGATAAATGCATGATGTAGAGTCAACCAAATATTCACAATTTAGATGATCGAGTACAACCTAATTTGAACCCACACACATTAAATCCTCAAACCCGTTAGATCAAATTTACATGATAATGTAAGTTTCAGAATGTCAACGCGCTTAAGTAAGCAAATTTGTTAAGAGTAAGAATTCTAATCTAGGAAAGAAGTATTCTGTCAGGAGAGTATATCGAAACCCTAACTGAACATGCCTCATATTTTGCATGAAATGATAGTAACGAACAAATATTTTGATTTTTAACCAAGATATCTTCAAAATCCAACTAAAATTAAACAAAATCTGAGATACGCAAAAAAAATCAAATGTAAGCGGAACCTTAACAAAGAAAAATCACATGATGCAGGTACGAGTATCACTACCTACATGCAGTAATAAAAAAGAACAACAAGAAGTGGAAAAAACCAACAATTTCACAACAAGAAGAACATAGAAGACTTAAAGAAAAATACGAGAAAGGAAAGTACACTTATCTCTACCTTGAAAAACTTCACGTAACCAAAAAACAACAACAAGGAAACCATAGGAGAAAGAGGTGTGAATCTTCAATTAGATAATAATGTATGGTTTTATTCAACCAACCAAAAGAAGTTTAATTCGTAGTAAATAATTTAAATTTTTGCTATTGTCAATCAATTCTTTATTTTTTACTTGAACTAAAAAAGTAATAAATTTTTTATTTTCCATCAAGAACTTTGATTTGTCATTTATTTGAATTCAACCTTTTCGTCAAAAATAAATAAAAAAATTGATTCGTGCTTTAGAGTTTGTGCACGATAACAACAATTTGCTAAATTTTGATTTTCCCTTTATTGTTTAACAATGACTTACAACAAAGAAAATTATGTGCATATATACGGAATTTGCTAAATTTAATCACAATAGACCATTGTTGCGTGCAGTGGTTGTTGAATTTTTATTTCATTGTCCATTTGATAGATATTATACTCAAGTTTTCTTACTATGAGTAGATTTCTAACAAAGCTATCACTTACTCTGCATACCAGATTGAATAATTTTGTACATCAACAAATTTGCGGATTGTAAGATAAACCTCCAACTCGATCTGGCATACAATATCATTTCCAATAATTTATGGTATCCAAAAATAGTGTTTTTGGCAAATTATCAAGTCCAACAGCTCTGATCATTATACAAACCCGGATCAGTAAGGATCAGGTATGTACGTGTGGCCGGATAAACATTGGTAATCCGTGCGGTCACCTTTTTACCAGAAAATAGATGTGAGATAGGGTTAATGTGCACAAATATGGACCTATATCAATCGAATCGAACCCCACTACGTCATACAAAAATGTGAAATTTAAATGGGTCCCACTTTCATTATGGCGGATTGCGTCCATGCTTATATCATGAAAGTTACTCAATAACTCAAAAAATAAAAAGGTTATTAAGAAAACTTTGGAAATATTTTTTTTGAGTTAATGATTTTGAATATGACATCATTTTATTGCCTTGATTAAATAGGTAAGAAATGTACTAGCAATGCTACCAAATATTTTGTTGGAGTGTTTACTCGATTTTTGCATCATATGAATAAGATAATTTCGATTAAAAGTGTTAGAGCACTGCTCGGTCAAACTCGCATGCGTTTCTATCTCAAGCATGTTTGTCAATCTTAGTGATCAAAACTATAAAGTCTTGATTTCTAGTCTACTATATCTAAGGTCTCGGACTAGGATAAAAAGTGTAGTTGAGCTCAAGAACTCCATGGCGATCATCATACAAGACGAAGGACTACTCAAGGAACTAATGGATCTTCATCGACTAAAAGGTATGTGGAGACTTGAACTTATCTATCACTCAAATGTCTATCTACTCTATCTCCTATCTTGAGACAAAAGTCGTTTTACTATATAGACTAAGAATATGCATATGTGACATTTCGAGCTGAGTATATCTCGCTTATCTATTTCTCGAAATGGGTGTTGGTAAAGCTTTCGATTTAGCCAAGTTCATCTTTGCCTAGTGACGAAAGTTATGTTATGTTCAATCACTTTGGAAATCGCTCTGACGAAAAATAGTTTGTGAATAACAACTATATAGCGTCCTCTGAGAATGTTTCAATGATTAAAATAGGAGTTTAGACTATATAACCATTGGGGGATATAAACATTGTTGTGGCAACACATATATGTATAAGTCCTTAACACTTGAACCGAAGTTTGCGAACTTTGTTGATCAAGTGGAACCGGAACGTGATCAGAAACTCAGTCCGCGAACCCAGTCCGCGAATTGGTGTAAGTTCTCGAACCCGAGAATATCTGCTGAAGTTGAAGCTCAGGTGCAGTCCGCGAAACCAGTCCACGAACTGACGTAAGTTCTCATCCCGAGAAATTCTGCTAGAGTTTATTAACTTCAACCGGTTAACTTGAGTCCGCGAACTCAAGAGTTTATGTCTGAAAATGTTGTTTGTTAACTTATCTTAAATTACTAAGGAATGCTTTGGCAAACCGTGGCTTTATAGTTCATAAAGTGATTCGAGTGAATCACATCTTTTTTGATTCAATTGTGTCTTGTGTAGTACATGAGTATCTCATAGCAATTTAACAACTCTCTAACTAGTTCATTTGAGTCATTTGGACTAGTTATGGTGAAGAAGAATATGGTTGATATGAAAGTTATCATTTGGCTAACCATTTGGTTGACTAATATTGAACCAACCATTGTACACTTTTGGGTACGGTTACACAAACCCAAAAACGTCAAGTACATGTGCATATGGCAAGCTAAGTTTTCAATCTAACGGTTGAGAGATATTAGCTTGTATCTAATCAGGTTTTCATATAACGGTGCTTTGTTAGTAAGATAACATTGATTGCATACCCTGATTTGAAAGACTATATAAAGGAGAACTCTGGCAACTGGGAAACCTAATCCCACACATTATGTGTGATACTAGTTTGCTAAAGCTAGAGTCGATTCTCCTTTACCCTTTGGTTTTCTTCTTCTAAAACCAGGTTAATGACTTAAAGATTTCATTGGGATTGTGAAGCCAGACAAATACTACTTTTCTTGTAGTTGTGTGATCTGATCTTGATGTTTCTATCGTACGAGTATAATTGTAATAATTTGCTTGAGATTTCTATCTCCGATAGGCAAGATAAAAGTAGTCACAAACATCTTCATCTCATTGTTTGTGATTCCTCAATAATATTCTTCGCTGCGTCGATTAAGTTTATTGTGAGGTGATTGATGAAACTGAGTTGTTCTTCGGGAATATAAGTCTGGTTTTATCGATTGGTTCATGTTCACCTTGATTTATCAAAAGACGGAACAAAACTTGTAGGTTTATTCGTGGGAGACGAATTTATCTATTACCTGTAGACTTTTCTGTGTGAGACAGATTTGTTTATTATAGTCTTCGACTTTGGGTCGTAGCAACTCTTGGTTGTGGGTGAGATTATCTAAGGGAATCAAGTGCCCAGTATCCTGCTGGGATCAGAGGCGTAGGAGCATAATTGTACCTTGGATCAGTGTGAGATTGGTTGGGGTTCAACTACAGTCCAGGCCGAAATTAATTTGGAGTAGGCTAGTGTCTGTAGCGGCTTAATACAATATATGTTTAATCTGGACTAGATCCTGGGGTTTTTCTGCATTTGCGGTTTCCTCGTTAACAAAATTCTGGTGTCTGTGTTATTTCTATTCCGCATTATATTTTGTTATATAATTGAAATAATACAGGTTATGCGTTGTTCAATCGATTAGAATATCCGACCTTATTGGTTGTTGATTTAAATCGATTGACACTTGGATATTGTTCTTTGGTACCATCCAAGTTATCTCTCTTTGATTAGACTCGCGAATCATATTTGTTTGAGTAAATAAAATCGAGAGATTGAGATAATAACTCCTTGAGATATTTTATATTGATTGAGTCTTGTTGATTCTCTAGAAAATAACTCGGAGTTGTCCATACAGATTGCTAATCGAAATATTGGGTGAGGTTGTTAGACCTCTACTTTTTCAATTGGTATAAGAGCAGGCAAACACGTTAAAGACCTTACAAGTCTGTGTTTGTGGCAATCTGAGTCTGTGGACAGAATCTCTGTTGCGCATACCAAAATGTCTCCTAAAGATTTTGACCATGTCAAGTGTCTTGGAAACACCTCAAAGGATTATTCCTTAGTTGATTCTTCTGAATCCCGAGGTAGAAAGAATGTTCAATGTGATAATGACATTTATTTCTCTCATGAGGCATGTGACACTGTGGCAGAAGCTGAAAAGGAACTCACCAAAATTTCAAAACATACAGCTGAAGACATCAATTTTAATGATCATGATCAGCTTATTGATGAATTTGAAAAGTCTCTTAATCGAGAACGTGATCTCTATAATATCCTAAAGTCCTTCTCTAAGAACATTGAGAAACTTCTACAAGAAACTACTCTACAACAGGAAAAGATTAGTACTCTTGAGGAAGTTATTAAAGAGGACTCAATTAGAGAAAAATGTTTACTCGAGACTCATTCATCAGATCTCAACAGACTTCGTGCTGAAAAAGTGAAACTTTGTGCATCTCTTACTCAAGCCCATGAACAGTGTAAATCCTTGAAAAAGGAAAACTCCATCCTAAGGAGAAATTCTTCTGTGACTAATTCTCAGGAATTACCATATACGAAGAAAGGTTCTCTGGAAGAAGATTGTGACAAGAAAAGGTTGCAAAACTTTCAATCTTCTCGTATGGGTATGAAGTTTAATCAGGTACCAGTTTTTCCTTCACCTCCACGAACATGTACCTTTTGTGGGAAACAGAATCACTATGATATTCATTGTTTTGCAAGAAGGAAACAAATTTCTAAGCTTCGTAATTTGCTTCTCTTCACTGTCAATGGAACAGAAAGTCAGTCGACTAAAGCAGTGAATCATATGCCCATAAGAAATCAGAAACCTTATGAGAATGATCTCTACTCTAGATATCATCACAGGGATAAAGTTCTTTCTGGCAATCCTGTTTGTTGTATTAATAAGAACATTTCCTGTACTTATAAGGATGGTTCTGATAAATCTAAATTTAGAAAATGGATCCCTATCTATTCAGATCCTCTTGAACCTATTGCTAGAGGTCCTAAATTTAGTTCTCAGAGAAAATCATTTGACGAATATGTGATAAGCGCCATGCCCTATTCTTCAGGGACACAGGTTAACCGAAGAAAGGCGAAGAGCTTAAAAATCAAACAGTCTGATGATATGTACAACACCTTTCTCAATAATCGCAGTGGAACTTGTTTCCACCCAATCACCTGATTCTAGGTATTTGTTTCCTTGTTTCTAACTTGAGAGGTACAAGGAAAATGATTGAGAAATACTCAAGTATATTGTATATTATTTCAGTTTGTTTCTTTTGGGGCAGTCCGTGAACGCTCGTGACCTCCTTCCGTGATCTCCTAGGGTTTGAATTAGAGTTTATTACTCTTGTTCACGAACGCATATATATCTTATATTGTGTGTTATTGATCCCTAACTAATGAAGAGCTCTGCAAGATCTCAAGAGATTGTGTGTCTTGACATAGAGGAAGAAAATCGGGAACGTGAGTCAATTCAAGAGTTGGTTCTACAGAAGATGCTTGAGAGAAAGGATCGTAACTCCTGGATTGATGATTCTGTCAAAGATTTAATTCATTTTCAGAACGATTCAAAGGTCGAGTTTGATAATCTTCAATTGCAAAT
This sequence comes from Papaver bracteatum, assembly GCA_023529315.1. Taxonomy (NCBI): domain Eukaryota; kingdom Viridiplantae; phylum Streptophyta; class Magnoliopsida; order Ranunculales; family Papaveraceae; genus Papaver; species Papaver bracteatum. The sequence continues at coordinate 1,378,327 of JAJJWX010001290.1, forward strand.
AAACCAACTTCTAGATGGTCAGTCCAGAATTCTTGCAAATCAGAATATTCTGATACGGAATCAAAAGAAGCTCATCATGGACTGTGCCAAAGCTAGGAAGCTGATAAGCACGTATGTGCTACATTCTATACCCATATGTATATTAGCTAGGACTCGATAATGTTGCTAATAATAACATTTTAGTGCTTTTGTAGAAAGTACGAGTAATTTCAATAAACCGGAGGATAAATGGCTAAATTGGAGCCAAATGGCATCTGCGACTCTTTGTGTTGCATGGCCATTAGCTTGGTTACTTCATTTCTAGGCCTGAATATATAATTTCATGAAACAAACCAATTTGCATTTGTCTTTCACAAGCAGCCATGTCAAATCCACTATGGGGCTTAAGGTAAAAGGGAGACGTGATTAATACTCCATCACTTCTTGCTGGTGGTATTAAAATAATCAAGTTTTCCGTGTTGTGCAAATGTGAAAGAGGTCGTGCATTTTTCGTCTTTTCCCAAGCAAGCAGCTGTTGCTCACGTTCTTTTAACTCTCTTTCACATCGCTGGAAACAAACTGAATGGGGTTCATTGTGAGATATAAATGGAGAATGGATGAATTTTGTGTGCCGTGAAAACAGTAAGAGCATTGAGCAGTTGCCATGGGTCTCTCACAATGGTGTTGTGATTCGAATGGAAGAAGATAGCAGCGAAGTGACGCATCCAGAATCATTGAATTGGAGATGTGCGTTGGCGAAGAATGGAGGCATCGATTGGCTGAGCCCTGCAACCAGCAAGGACGTATGGCGTTGGTTAGTGAACAACGAGTGGTGATGGACTTTGTAGATGTATCGAGGGCTTGCGAGCAGTGGCACTGCAGTTTTGTTGTCGCCTGAATTTGAACAAGGAATTGAGTCTTGCTGCAATAAATCCGTGGAAGAATGCTTCTACAATTGCCATGGGGGTCTTGTGCCGAGATGTAGAAGAGCTGATGGTTCCTAGACGGAACTAATTATAGCAATGAGGCTGTTTGGCTCGAGTGGATTTTAGCTGAGATCAAGTTGCTGTGATCGGTGGGTCACCAAATTGTGAACGAACAGAATGGAAAGAGGTGATATGGCCGGAGTTAATAATAGAGACGGTGCCAGTGGTCAGAGACTAATTGGCTGAACTGACTGGATCGAAGTATAAGTTCATAGAATGGAACGGGCCGAACGGCAGGCAGTAGCCGGACTTTGGTATATAGAAGCTGGTTAGGGTCCGAAGTTGGATGTCGGGTAATGGACTGGGCCTGGCAATTATTTGCTAGGTCTCAATGAAATATCTTCGCAGCAACACGGATATAACAGAAGAGAAGCAGATTCACAAAAGGGAGGCCGGTTGGGAGTTGTTCTTCCATGTTAGTGACAGACGAGAGGGAGAAGTGCGGCGGCCTTGGAAGCATTGAGAGGATAAAAATAAGATACGACCAAAACAACATCGGTTTAATCTTTTCTCCTTTGTTATTATTTTTGATGGGTTTTAAGAAACCCATGATTATATCTTGTTAGATTTTATGTAACTAGGGTTTATGGTGGAAACTACTTGGGGTATTAGGCTATTTGATTTGAATAATTGAGCAAAGACCATTATGATTTGAATAGAATAATTCTTGAATTTTGTTAATTGATTGATTGAAAACAAATTATTGCTTCACCGTTTTTTTATAACCTTTGTGCGTAATTATTAGGTTCAAAAATATATTAGTCTCATTATTTGATATTCCATGCTTGGGTTAATTTCTTTGATGGGTTGTGCTTAGAAGAGTCAAATAATATTTGCGAATCAATATTTTAGTTTCGTATAATTTTCTCGCTAGCGCAATTTGATGGTGCATGCTTTGGTTTAATATTTTGAGGTGTCATGCTTAGGGCGGCGTCCCAGTGATATTTGAGACTCTAATACCTATAATAGGTGATGTCGATAGAACGAACATTAAACATATATTCATAATTATGTTTCATTTCAGTAATTAAATATAAATAGTGGTGGATACCAATAAAACCCTGGTTACCGATTCTTCCATTGGATTCGTTTTGTTACTTTAGTTTAATTTTATTATTTCTTTGTCAATTCTAAAAATCCAAAAACATCATTGCTGGTTAATCTTATTAGAGATATTGATTACGGTATTTCCACCGCTCCTCGTGGGAACGACCCGTACTTGCCTTTGTCTACATTGTAGACACCGTGCGATTGCGGTTATTACATAAGGGTATTCCCATATCCTATCAATTCTTGGTGCCGCTGCCGGGGAGCGGCTGAGGAATATTGTAATTAGTATTTTTGATTTTGTAAATAGTTAGTTTTTTTTTTGTACGTTATTATTATTTTTAGGATTTTTAGGATTTCTTTTTCCTTTTGACTTATTTTGTGTGTCAGAATTTTATTTCAGGCACCTTTTTGAGAATGATGAATGCTTTGCGCGAGACGTCATCTATGACGCTTGGTGAATATATGTATGGGTCACAGTATAAGGAAGTTCTTGCTTACAATCGTCTCAGGTATGGAACTTGGAACCCGCGTAATTTCACTGTGGGTGGTTATTCAGATAAGTTTCAAACCCAATACCATGAGGATGAAAATGAACTTGACAATACAAGTTATTTTAGGAATTATGATACCAATATAATATCTGAATCTATTGTATCTTACCCAACTCATGATCATTTGACTGATTATATGTCTATTCAAAAGGACGAGAGTTGTGTTAGAGACGCCATTTATTCAGATAATGATGATTTAGAAGAACATATTTTTACAGAAGATACTATTGTTGAGTCTAATGAGTTAGAGACAATAGACGTGCATAATGAGATATTTTCTAATCATTTGAATAACGAGATTCCTATAAGTCACTTAGTTGCAGACAGTAATGAGGCGATTATTCATGATAATGTTGCTCTATTGAGCTCCTCTATCGTTGATCCGTCTTGTGATTTTATAAATGCGGATGTGAATGTTGAACATATTGATATTGGTCAGATAACTTGTACTGATAATTTTGAGCTTTTATCTGTTTGTTTAGCACACTTTGCTGATTCGGATGACCCGATGCTTATTGATGTTGTCAATGCATTGCGACTTCCAATAGTTAATCAGGGTAACTCACCTACGGAAGTTATTTCCCCGGACTTAGAACCAGACTTAAAAGTTACTAATTTTGACAATCTTGAATCACTAGCATGTTTAAACCATTGTGTAGATGATTTCGTGCCTTTTTACGTTGTCAATGCATTGATTCCTATGATTTCTAGTGAAGATAATGTGTCGACTGAACGTATTTCAGCTGATTTAGAACCTGATTTAGAGTGTGTTTCCGAAATATGAACTAATATGTTTGTTTTCCATGAGAGTGATATGCTTATCTTGACTAAGGATTGCTTTCTATTGAGAATGGATTTACACGTTTGTTTTGAGGTTTATAGTGTTTGCAGGTTCACATTTGCAATTTGACTCTGATTTGTTGGACCGATCCCCAACTTTTCAGACTTTATATATATGCCTTGCAGCTTACATTGGTGTATCAACACTTTGTTGAGATTGTTTGCTGGCACAAGTAGGGAAACAAATACCTTTCGCTTCATGGGAGTCAACCCATCAGATTTGTTCCCTTTACTCTATTTTTTTTATTTCTTTGCTTGAATTTCCCATCTCAATTCTACGTTGAATGACTCAATTACATTGAGGACAATGTAATGTTTAAGTGTGGGGGAGTGGCATTTTCGTTAGTTTTTTTTTTTTTTAAATTGTTTTGCATATTATGACCAGCTGTGTAGCGGGTTACTTAAAAAAAAAAAAAAAAAGGATGATCAGCTGTGTAGCGGGTCTTTAAAAAAATTATTATTATTATGATTGTTAGGGTTATGACCAGCTGTGTAGCGGGTCTTTTATTTATTTATTTATTTTCTTGCATGTTATGATCAGCTGTGTAGCGGGTCTCTCATAAAAAAAATGCATCATATGACCAGCTGTTTAGCGGGTCTTTCTGATTATTCGTCTCGCTGTTTAGCAGACTTCTCTACACCACTTTTTAGTGGTTTCGTCTTGCTGTTTAGCAGACATTTCTCGATCTTGTTGTTTAGCGGATATATTCTTTGTTTTGCCCGAGGACTAGCAAAATATAAGTGTGGGGGTGTTGATAAGCACGTATGTGCTACATTCTATACCCATATGTATATTAGCTAGGACTCGATAATATAGCTAATAATAATATTTTAGTGCTTTTGTAGAAAGTACGAATAATTTCAATAAACCGGAGGATAAATAGCTAAATTGGAGCCAAATGGCATCTGCGACTCTTTGTGTTGTCATGGCCATTAGCTTGGTTACTTCATTTCTTGGCCTGAATATATAATTTCATGAAACAAACCAATTTGCATTTGTCTTTCACAAGCAGCCATGTCAAATCCACTATGGGGCTTAAGGTAAAAGGGAGACGTGATTAATACTCCATCACTTCTTGTTGGTGGTATTAAAATAATCAAGTTTTCCGTGTTGTGCAAATGTGAAAGAGGTCGTGCATTTTTCGTCTTTTCCCAAGCAAGCAGCTGTTGCTCACGTTCTTTTAACTCTCTTTCACATCGCTGGAAACAAACTGAATGGGGTTCATTGTGAGATATAAATGGAGAATGGATGAATTTTGTGTGCCATGAAAACAGTAGGAGCATTGAGCAGTTGCCATGGGTCTCTTACAATGGTGTTGTGATTCGAATGGAAGAAGATAGCAGCGAAGTGACGCATCCAGAATCATTGAATTGGAGATGTGCGTTGGCGAAGAATGGAGGCATCGATTGGCTGAGCCCTGCAACCAGAAAGGACGTATGGCGTTGGTTAGTGAACAACGAGTGGTGATGGACTTTGTAGATGTATCGAGGGCTTGCGAGCAGTGGCACTGCAGTTTTGTTGTCGCCTGAATTTGAACAAGGAATTGAGTCTTGCTGCAATAAATCCGTGGAAGAATGCTTCTACAATTGCCATGGGGGACTTGTGCCGAGATGTAGAAGAGATGATGGTTCCTAGCCGGAACTAATTATAGCAATGAGGCTGTTTGGCTCGAGTGGAGTTTTAGCTGAGATCAAGTTGCTGTGATCGGTGGGTCACCAAATTGTGAACGAACAGAATGGAAAGAGGTGATGTGGCCGGAGTTAATAATAGAGACGGTGCCAGTGGTCAGAGGCTAATTGGCTGAACTGACTGGATCGAAGTAGAAGTTCATAGAATAGAACGGCAGGCAGTAGCCGGACTTTGGTATATAGAAGCTGGTTTGGGTCCGAAGTTGGATGTCGGGTAATGGACTGGGCCTGGCAATTATTTGCTAGGTCTCAATGAAATATCTTCGCAGCAACACGGATATAACAGAAGAGAAGCAGATTCACAAAAGGGAGGCTGGGTGGGAGTTGTTCTTCCCTGTTAGTGACAGACGAGAGGGAGAAGTGCGGCGGCCTTGGAAGCATTGAGAGGATAAAAATAAGATACGACCAAAACAACATCGTTTTAATCTTTTCTCCTTTGTTATTATTTTTGATGGGTTTTAAGAAACCCATGATTATATCTTGTTAGATTTTATGTGACTAGGGTTTATGGTGGAAACTACTTGGGGTATTAGGCTATTTGATTTGAATAATTGAGCAAAGACCATTATGATTTGAATAGAATAATTCTTGAATTTTTTTAATTGATTGATTGAAAACAAGTTGTTGCTTCACCGTTTTTTTATAACCTTTGTGCGTAATTGTTAGGTTCAAAAATATATTAGTCTCATTATTTGATATTCCATGCTTGGGTTAATTTCTTTGATGGGTTATGCTTAGAAGAGTCAAATAATATTTGCGAATCAATATTTTAGTTTCGTATAATTTTCTCGCTAGCGCAATTTGATGGTGCATGCTTTGGTTTAATCTTTTGATGTGTCATGCTTAGGGCGTCCCAATGATATTTGCGACTCTAATACCTATAATAGGTGATGTCGATAGAACGAACAATAAACATATATTCATAATTATGTTTCATTTCAGTAATTAAATAGAAATAGTGGTGGATACCAATAAAACCCTGGTTACCGATTCTTCCATTGGCTTCGTTTTGTTACTTTAGTTTAATTTTATTATTTCTTTGTCAATTCTAAAAATCCAAAAACATCATTGCTGGTTAATCTTATTAGAGATATTGATTACGGTATTTCCACCGCTCCTCATGGGAATGACCCGTACTTGCCTTTGTCAACATTGTAGACACCGTGCGATTGCGGTTATTACATAAGGGTATTCCCATATCCTATCAGCAGCTTGCTCGAGTTGTTGATCGCAAAGTTAGTGTTCTAACTCACGAACATGGTGTGTCTACGGTCAAAAGAATAAAGGAGATCAGTGATACATTCTTTGATGGTTTCATTGAAAGATATGAAGTTCTTGATGAACTCTGATTTCCGTATGTCTAGTAAATCTTCTATGTTTTCTGTTTTATTTAGAAGAATAACTAGTATTGTGGAATAGCCATGATTGTGATTACATATAGCTATATCCGATGATTTCATCTTCTTGTTTTTAGATTTCTTGGTTTTAATTCTAAACTGGTTTGGAAGATGATATTTGCAGTATTAATCTTTATGGGTTTATATATTGCAATATTTTGATGGGATATGTGTGTTTACGTCCGTGAACTTGATTGTCCCATATATTTTGTCAAAAGTAAAGTCGTTCACATATTGGTATGCAAATATTGATAAAGGAATGAATGGACTTTTGGCAAAACACAAAAGTTAAGCCTATATTGTCAATTGTTGATGTAAGATAGGTTAAAATATTTTGTGATTCAAGGATAAAGTCTAATATGTCACTTTGTGATGGAAAAATAGAATAGGTCCTTGTTTTGTAATCCAAGGTATAGAGCTTAATTGTTCCATATTATTATGTATTATTATGAAGGTTCCATCTTGTATCTTATGTTGATCACGATACGACTAAGTCGATTTCTTATTGGCATGGTTGGTTGTTCCATAAAGATGCAAAATGTTGAGAATTAAGAACTAAATTAATCAACTTGTGTGGTTATTTAGTTGGCATTCCATGAGTTCTCTCATGTTGCATACATGTACGATTAAGGTTGTCATTTCCTATGATAATCTTAGTCGGGTTTCCATAATCTCTTATGTTGAGCCCAAATGAACTAAATCAATCATCTTGTGTGATTATTTAGTTAGCACTCTATAGATTTTTCTCATGTCGAGTGTGGTCAATTGAATTGATCACTTTGTGATTAGTTTAATTGTGTAATTCGGTTAGAGTATTTATGGGTTCTCTTGTGAATAATCTAATCAATGAATTAAGTCTCCATAAGTTTACTTGTGTTGAGCATATTTAGTCAAATTAATCTTCGTTCGCTTAGGTTAATATGTTTGAATATTTTGGATTCCAAATTCATACTTGTATGCAATTTGTTGAGTCTAAAGAAATCCTTTTTTTCTCTTGAAATTAAGGTCGCTCTTGTTGTTCCCTTGGGAATGACATCTTATGGGGGAGAGTTCTTTTGAACTTGCGCTTAATTTACAAATCTTTGTGGGGAGTGCGGCTGTGGAATTTTTAGGGGTTATATTGTATCTTTATAAACTCCTTGATGAATGCATTTAGCCTCGGCTTTATGATTGCATCTAAACAAGATGATAGAACATTTACCTTTGGTCATGAAATGTCTCGTACAGAAATTTCATTAGGATCCCGTTCTTGTACCTTTGCCAATTTTATTGACAAAAGGGGGAGAATTAATTGTAGTTTATACTACAAATACATATGGTTTTTGGATCATTATGTAAGGGGGAGTGGTTTCCATGTGAGATGGAGTATTGACTAGAGGGGAGTGAAGTATCACCATAGTATTATTGTTGAAGTTGTGATACAATTGGACTTTGAGGTTGTGTAATAATACTATGACACTGTATAACAATGATTGAGAACCAATGCTTTTCTCATTATTATAGCTACGGATTTTCAACAACGATCATGTTAAACTTACAACCTTTGGGATCATTGGACTAATTGGAAGTGAAGAAGATTTCGAGTATTGTTGAAGATTAGGCATGTGGAATAGGAGCTACAAAGTTTATTTATATAATTTTTGTATTCCATATGTATTAATAGTTTTGCCACTAAAATTGACAAAGGGGGAGATCGTTAGAGCACTTCTCGGTCAAACTCGCATGTGTTGCTATCTCAAGCAAGTTTGTCAATCTTAGTGATTAAAACTATAAAGTCTTGATTTCAAGTCTACTATAGCTAAAGTCTCGGACTAGGATAGAAAGTGTAGTTGAGCTCGAGAACTCCATGGCGATCATCATACAAGACGAAGGACTACTCAAGGAACTAGTGGATCTTCATCGACTAAAAGGTATGTGGAGACTTGAACTTATCTATCACTCAAAAGTCTATCTACTCTATCTCTTATCTTGAGACAAAAGTCGTTTTACTATATAGACTAAGAATATGCACATGTGATATTTCGAGCTGAGTATATCTCGCTTATCTATTTCTCAAAATGGGTGTTGGTAAAGCTTTCGCTTTAGCCAAGTTCATCTTTGCCTAGTGACGAAATTCATGTTATGTTTCAATCACTTTGGAAATCGCTCTGACAAAAAATAGTTTGTGAATAACAACTATATAACATCCTCTGAGAATGTTTCAATGATTGAAATGAGAGTTTAAACTATATAACCATTGTGGGATATAAACATTGTTGTGGCAACACATATATGTATAAGTCCTTAACACTTGAACCGAAGTTTCCAAACTTTGTTGATCAAGTGAAACCAGAACGTGAGCAGCAACTCAGTCCGCGAACCCAGTCCACGAATTGGCGTAAGTTCTCGAACCCGAGAATATCTGCTGAAGTTGAAGCTCAGGTGCAGTCCGCGAACTAACGGAAGTTCTCATCCCGAGAAATTCTACTAGAGTTTATTAACTTCAACCGGTTAACTTGAGTCCGCGAACTCAAGAGGTTATGTCTGAAAACGTTGTTCGTGAACTTATCTTAAATTACTAAGGAATGCTTTTGCAAAACGTGGCTTTATAGTTCATGAAATGATTCGAGTGAATCACATCGTTTTTGATTCAATTGTGTCTTGTATAGTACATGAGATCTCATAGCAATTGAACAACTCTCTAACTAGTTCTTTTGAGTCATTTGGACTAGTTATGGTGAAGAAGAATATGGTTGATATGAAAGTTATCATTTGGCTAACCATTTGGTTGACTAATATTGAACCAACCATTGTACACATTTGGGTACGGTTACACAAACCCAAAAACGTCAAGTACATGTGTGTATGGCAAGCTAAGTTTTCAATCTAACGATTAAGAGATATTAGCTTGTATCTAATCAGGTTTTCATCTAACGGTGAATATTGAATGCTTTGTTAGTAAGCTAACATTGATTGCGAACCCTGATTTGAAAGACTATATAAAGGATAACTCTAGCAACTGGGAAACTTAATCCCCACACATTCTGTGTGATACTAGTTTGCTAAAGCTAGAGTCGATTCTCCTTTAACCTTTGGTTTTCTTCTTCTAAAACCAGGTTAACGACTTAAAGACTTCATTGAGATTATGAAGCCAGATCGATACTACTATTCTTGTAGTTGTGTGATCTGATCTTGTTATTTCTATCGTACGAGTACAATTGTAATAATTGGCTTGAGATTTCTATCTCCGATAGGCAAGATAAAATTAGTCACAAACATCTTCGTCTCATTGTTTGTGATTCCTCAATAATCTTCTTCATTGCGTCGATTAAGTTTATTGTGAGGTGATTGATGAAACTGAGCTGTTCTTTGGGAATATAAGTCTGGTTTTATCGATTGGTTCCTGTTCACCTTGATTTATCAAAAGACGGAACAAAACTTGTAGGTTTATTCGTGGGAGACGAATTTATCTATTACATGTAGACTTTTCTGTGTGAGACAGATTTGTTTATTAAAGTTTTTGACTTTGGGTCGTAGCAACTCTTGATTGTGGTTTAGATCATCTAAGGGAATCAAGTGCGCAGTATCCTGCTAGGATCAGAGGCGTAAGAGCATAACTGTATCTTGGATCAGTGTGAGATTGGTTGGGATTCAACTACAGTCCAGACCGAAGTTAATTTGGAATAGGCTAGTGTCTGTAGCGGCTTAATACAGTGTATGTATAATCTGGACTAGGTCCCAGGGTTTTTCTGCATTTGCGGTTTCCTCGTTAACAAAATTCTGGTATCTGTGTTATTTCTATTCCGCATTATATTTTGTTATATAATTGAAATAATACAGGTTGTGCGTTGTTCAATGGATTAGAATATCTGACCTTATTGGTTGTTGATTTAAATCGATTGACACTTGGATATTGTTCTTTGGTACCATCCAAGTTATCTCTCTTTGATTAGACTCGCGAATCATATTTGCTTGAGTAAATAAAATCGAGAGATTGAGATAATAACTCCTTGAGATATTTTCTATTGATTGAGTCTTGTTGATTCTCTAGAAAACAACTCGGAGTTGTCCATACAAATTGATAATCAAAATATTGGGTGAGGTTTTTAGACCCCCGCTTTTTCATAAAGAAGAAAGGAAATAGATCTATTTTAGATGAATTTTTTTTTTTATTAATTATGATAGTTTTTAGTAAGATAAAGAGGAAACTAGTTAAGTCGATAATTATGATACTCTTTGCCAAAACAAACTTGAGATGAAAAAAATGTTTTATATCCACGAGAAACAATTGTTTCCTTACAAAGAGGATGCAAAAGAATGTTAAGCAGAAGCCATTTTTTATTACATTGTCTCTATTGGAGTTTATATTTGTTTTAGTCATTTTGTTTTCATGTTTTTTTTTTTTTGCACATCAACTAAGATACTACATTAGTTTAGCCATTGGTTTATTAATTTTTTGTTCTTAAAGAAAGTACCATACTTAGTGATTTGTTACCCCTTTTTATAATATTTGAAAAGACGAGGGTACCCAAATATACCTCAATCTAAAACTTTCCCACCTATAAGTCCTTTCTCCGAAAGTGATTATATATGGACTGAGTCGAGACAATACAACAAATCGGTTCACACTTCGTGTGATCGTCTATGGATACGAGATCGAGACAATACGACAACAAGATAACTTGCGTGATTGACTATGAATACAAGATCGAGCCAATACAACAGTGAAGTATGTTTACTTGATAAATGGTTCGGACTTAACCAAACACAATATGATTACTATCAAGTAAACATGAATTAACGTTTGTTTATTTTACTTCTAATTATGATAAAAACAATTATAATTGCGGAAATAGAAAAGTAAAAGACACAACAAGATTTTGTTAACGAGGAAACCGCAAATGCAGAAAAACCCCGGGACCTTGTCCAGAATTGAATACTCTCATGATTAAACCACTATACAAAATCAAACCAACTTCGTATAGTTGAGACCAAGAAACTAAACCTATAGTTCACCTAGTACCGTCTGTATTCCCACGCCTCCGACCTGTAATAAGTCACGTACTTGGAACAATTCCTTTGGTTCGTATTCCAAACAGTAAAGAAACAACAAATCTGTTTGGTATTGACTCTTTTCAACCAAGTGATATGAGTTCGACAAAAGGCTCTTTTGTTTATCTCAAATAAATTCCTTTGTCAGATTCTTAGATCTATCTTATCAACAACTACCAAAGTAATTGTTAAGATTTTGCAATCAATACTTTTAATCACAAAGAATTATATTGATGTCGATCTACATAACTAATCAATCCAATCTACCACAAGGATAAACCGATTATAGTTGGATCCTCTTTTACCGAAACAAGTATTGTGCTCACCAAAGATTATGAACCCAAATCATAAATCTTCTTGTCTTCAAATCTTCTTAAATCTTCAATCATTATCTGCACAAAATCAACTTGAATCTCTTGTGATCAATCACGCACAGAATGGAGCCCGTTAACAATGGATTATCACAAGACGTCTTTAAATCTACAAATAGTCTAAAGATCCCCGTCGAAACTTCGATCTAGTTTGAGTGAATCTTATATCAGAAGAGAAGATTCTCAAGCATAAACAAACTAGGTGCAATCAAATTTCAACCACCGTTAGTCAATCAAATAAATCTAAAACAAAAGATAAACCGCAATTATCTAATTTCCCACTAACGGTACTAATAGAGCTTCTCAATACCAAAGAAGTCTTTAAACTGAGCGGCCGTAAGAGATTTCGCCTAATTAGGTTACTTTCCTCTCCGAATAGGCGGCTCCACCAGTAACAACACAACTGAGGTAGTTTTGCTGGCTCTAAGGATTAGTTTGCTCGAAATGTAAACTTCAGGTATTTATAGACAAGGAAGTTTGGAAACCAAGGAATTTCCAAAGCAGAAAATATTCTCAAGATATGCAATATATTCCAAATTCAGTTTCCATAATTCCTGGAAATGCTTGTCTAAATATTGACCAAAAATCTCTTAAAAATTTCTAACTAGTAAATGCACATTACTAATTTTCATTTTTCCAAAAATAAAATTAACAACCTTAAATAAAAGGTTCTCAATTTATTTTTCGATATGGGATTTTTCCTTTATCTATTAAGGAATTTAAAATGTGTTTTGCTCGTCTCTTTATAATTTAATAAAACAAAATCTTACAAAGTTAAAAATCACATACTAGGCAAGCGAGCGACAAGCTGTGCCGCTAGCCCTTTTTGAATAGCAAAACCTATCCTATTAAAAATAAAATCCCGTGAGCCAGGGGTCATTACATTGTTGCGCATGACTTTCTGGACCCTCTTGAGTAGTCCAACTGCTTCTGGAGCCAAATAGCCAAAAGTATCAAAAGCAAAGGGGACGAAAGCATGCCCATTGAAATATCTTTGAACAATAAAAGATAAACGTTACTGCACATGTTCATGTTCAAAGTATATCAACATCTTTACTTTGTAAGTCCTCTTTCATACTTACAATCTTGAAACCGATTTGCCACACTTACAAACAAGTTTAGAATTGGTTCATATGACTTTCAAGAACTACGTGATTGATCAATAACACTCAATCACCAAACATGGGTTTCACGGTTCTACCAAAAACAAGTTTTGGTTCTACCTCCATATGAGTACTGTGCATAGTCACACTAGCTTTCCAAAAATATGGTTGGTTAGGTACTAGGATCGGTTCCCCACATATATATGGTATCTAATTTGTATGTGTTGCACATGTCCATAGGATCGGTTCCCCTTTGCCTAAAAACGTGTTGCACATGTCCATAGGATAGGTTCCCCTTTCTACTAAAAACTTGTTGCACCTCATACAAGGATCGATTCCCCCTTTGTGATAGGTTGCACCTCTTATTAGGATCGGTTCCCCTTTACATGGAGTTGGTCATACCAATAACACTAAATTGATCATACCATCTCATGTGATTACTTAAGATCGGTTTTACTAATAAAATTCATACCAATACAAAAGTCAGGCCTTTGTGAATAGTTTTACCAAGAACATAAACAAGTCATGAGCGGTTATACTAATCACACATATTGGTAGTTCAAAAGATATGCAATGAATAATAATACCAATAAAGCCTAGTGATTTCCCTTTCGATTCACAAAACAAGTTCATGAATTTACTTCCTTTAAACAAATGCAAAACATTGTTTCCTATGATAAAATCTTCACCTTTTACCCATACATAATTACAATCGCATTCAAATGATTATGTCGATGTCTTATATACAAAGTTTAATGGTTAAGAAATAAACATCATATTGTATTCCTTAATACTACGTCTAACTAGAGTGTAATCATTCATGCTTGAAAGTTATGTTTTCAATATGCACGACTTAAAAGATACGATAGGGAATGAAACAGTTCAATTCAAATATCACTAACCTCAAGTGGAAGGATGATGTTGTCATTGTTGCTCCTTACTTCTTCACTTCTTCAAGTCTTCTCAATACTTGTAATGTCTCATATCCTAATACTTTCAAGCTAACCTATACGAAGTTGACTCTAGTACATAATCAAGCGACTCTTTAAATGAGTTTTGGCTCACTAAAATATGACAACCAAACTTGACATACCAACGCTTGGTGGGTTCAACCGAGCTATGCTCTAACAATCTCCCCCTTTGTCAATTTTAGTGACAAAAATCTTACATCATATGGATAAACAAATTACAAGAATTCATTAAATATACATTTGATTCCCGAATTCAACAACACAATAACCTGTATACATTCAATCCATAAATGCCGATGTTGACATTATAATAACAAAGCTAATACTTACCCTAAAGGAAAGATAGGTAGAATTTATCAATCCGCACGTCTTTGTTATTCCCTTGAAGTCCATATAACTACAACCATCATATGATATGCTACTCCCCCTTAGTCTATGCTTTTACTCTTTCGTTAGATAAACGTTTACGCACCAATGTCATTTCCCTTAGTGATACCAATCAATATTAATCAATACCAGTATCACTTGTTTACACCATATATTTCTCCCCCTTTTTGTCACAAAATGACAAAGAAACGAAAAAATAAAGGACAAACCGAAAGGATCTTACAAATCTCAATAGACTTGCAACCTATAGAGTTAAGCACGAGGGTTCCACACACCATTTTTGATAACCAATATCAAAATCGAAACTACAAAGTAATTTTGTTTTGATATGTTACCAAGGAAATAATTTCCCAAAGCAATTTTCCCTAATAGTTTAGCAAACCCGAAAATCAACTAAGCACCTTAGTTCCTTTGTTAAACCGATTGTACAAATACAATCGCTTGTTCGATAAGACCAGAATAAAGATAACTCTATTTTTCTCATCAGGTTCTAATTATCTATATAACTTAGACCTTCAATTTTTAAACAAGACAAGTACTAGGTTAGTTAACTAGCATTTCTTATTAAGGCATTCGATTAGAATTTGAAAAAGCGGGGGTCTAACAACCTAACCCAATATTTCGATTAGCAATCTGTATGGACAACTCTGAGTAGTTTTCTAGAGAATCAACTAGACAGATAGACTCAATCAATAGAAAATACTCAAGGAGTTATTATCTCAATTTCTCGTTTTGATTTACTCAAGCAAATATGATTCGCGAGTCCTAATCAAAGAGAGATAACTTGGATGGTGCAAAAGACCAATATCCAAGTGTCAATCAATTTAAATCAACAACCAATAATGATCGGATATTCTAATTGATTGAACAACGCACAACCTGTATTATTTCAATTATATAAAAATATAATGCGGAAAATAAATAACACAGACACCGGAATTTTGTTAACGAGGAAACCGAAAATGCAGAAAAACCCCGGGACCTAGTCCAGATTAAACATACACCGTATTAAGCCGCTACAGACACTAGACTACTCCAAATTAACTTCGGTATGGACTTTAGTTGAACCCCAACCAATCTCACACTGATCCAAGGTACAGTTATGCTCCTACGCCTCTAATCCCAGCAGGATATTGCGCACTTGATTCCCTTAGCTGATCTCACCCATAACCAAGAGTTGCTACGACCCAAAGTCGAAGACTTTAGCAAACAAACCTGTCTCACACAGAAAAGTCTACAGATAATAGATAAATTCGTCTCCCATGAATAAACCTATGAGTTTTGTTCCATCTTTTGATAAATCAAGGTGAATAAGAACCAATCGATAAAACCAAACTTATATTCCCGAATAACAGCTCAGTTTCATCAATCACCTCACAATAAACTTAACCGACGCAGCGAAGAAGATTATTGAGGAATCACAAATAATGAGACGAAGATGTTTGTGACTACTTTTATCTTGCCTATCGGAGAAAGAAATCTCAAGCCAATTATTACAATTGTACTCGTACGATAGAAATAGAAAGATTAGATCACACAACTACAAGAAAAGTAGTATCGGTCTGGCTTCACAATCCCAATGAAGTCTTTAAGTTGTTAACCTGAATTTATAGAGAAAACCCAAGGGTTAATGGAGATCGACTCTAGCTTGGAGAAAACTAGTATCACACAAGAAAAGTGTGTGGGGATTAGTTTTTCTAGTATAAAGAGTTCTCCCTTATATAGTCTTTCAAATCAGGGTTTGCAATCAATGTTAGCTTAGTAACAAAGCATTCAATATTCACCGTTAGATGAAAACCTAATTAGATACAAGCTAATATCTCTCAACCGTTAGATCGAAAACTTAGCTTGCCATACACACATGTAATTGACGTTTTGAGTTCGTGTAACCGTACCCAAACGTGTACAATGGTTGGTTTAATATTAGTCAACCAAATGGTTAGCCAAATGATAACTTTCATATCAACCATATTCTTCTCTACCGTAACTAGTCCAAATGACTCAAATTAACTAGTTAGAGAGTTGTTCAATTGCTATGAGATCTAAAGTACCACAAGAGACACAAATGAATCAAAAATGATGTGATTCACTCGAATCAATTTATGAACTATAAAGCCACGGTTTGCAAAAGCATTCCTTAGTAATTTAAGGTAAGTTCACGAACACCGTTTTCAGACATAACCTCTTGATTTCGCGGACTCAAGCTAACCGGTTGAAGTTAATAAACTCTAGCAGAATTTCTCGGGATGAGAACTTCCGTCAGTTCGCGGACTGCACCTGGGCTTCAACTTCAGCAGATATTCTCGGGTTCGAGAACTTACTCTAGTTCGCGTACTGGGTTCGCGGACTGAGTTGCTGCTCACGTTTCGGTTCCACTTGATCAAAAAATTTCGCAAACTTCGGTTCAAGTATTAAGGACTTATACATATATGTGTTGCCACAACAATGTTTATACCCCCCTAATGGTTATATAGTCTAAACTCTCATTTCAATCATTGAAACATTCTCAGAGGACGTTATATAGTTGTTATTCACAAACTATTTTTCGTCAGAGCGATTTGCAAAATGATTGAAACATAACATGACTTTCGTCACTAGGCAAAGATGAACTTGGCTAAAGCGAAAGCTTTACCAACACCCATTTCGAGAAATAGATAAGCGAGATATACTTAGCTCAAAATATCACATGTGCATATCTTTAGTCTATATAGATAAAACGACTTTTGTCTCAAGATAGGATATAGAGTAGATATACTTTTGAGTGATAGATAAGTTCAAGTCTCCACATAACTTTTAGTCGATGAAGATCCACTGGTTCCTTGAGTAGTCCTTCGTCTTGTATGATGATCGCCATGGAGTTCTTGAACTTAACTATACTTTCTATCCTAGTCCGAGACCTTAGCTATAGTAGACTAGAAATCAAGAATTTATAGTTTTGATCACTAAGATTGACCAACATGCTTGAGATAGAAACGCATGCGATTTTGACCGAGCAGTGCTCTAACAATCTCCCCCTTTGTCAATTTTAGTGGCAAAACTACTAATACATATGGAATACAAAAATTATATAAATAAACTTTGTAGCTCCTATTCCACATGCCTAATCTTCAACAATACTCGAAATCTTCGTCACTTCCAAGTAGTCCAATGATCCCAAAGGTTGTAAGTTTAGTATCATCGTTGTTGAAAATCCGTAGCTATAACAATGAGAAAAGCATTGGTTCTCAATCATTGTTATACAATGTCATAGTATTATTACATAGTATCAAAGTCCAACTGCATCATAACTTTAACAACAATACTATGGTGATACTTCACTCCCCCTTAGTCAATACTCCATCTCACATGAATACCACTCCCCCATACATAATGATCCTAAGAACCATATGTATTTGTAGTGTGAACTACAATTAATTCTCCCCCTTTTTGTCAATAAAATTGGCAAAGGTACAAGAACGGGATCCTAATGAAATTTCCGTAAGAGACATTTCATGACCAAATGTAAATGTTCTATCATCTTGTTTAGATGCAATCATAAAGCCGAGGCTAAATGGATTCATCAAGGAGTTTATAAAGATACAATATATTCCCTAAAAATTACACAACCGCACTCCCCACAAAGATTTGAAAATTAAGCGCAAGTTCAAAAAAACTCTCCCCCATTAGATGTTATTCCCAAGGGAACAACAAAAGCAACCTTAATTTCAAGCGAAAAGAAGGATTTATTTAGACTCAACAAATTACATACAAGTATGAATTTGGAATCCAACAAGAAATATTCAATCATATTAACCAAAGCGAACTGAGATTAATTTGATTAAATATGCTCAACATAAGTAAACTTATGGAGACTTAAATACACAATTAAACTAATCACAAGAGTAATCAATTTAATTGGCCACACTCGACATGAGAAAAATCTATGGAGTGCCAACTATATAATCACACAAGATGATTGATTTAGTTCATTTGGGCTCAACATAAGAGATTATGGAACCCCGACTAAGATTACCATAGGAAATGACAACCTTAACCGTACATGTACTCAACATGAGAAAACTCATGGAATACAAACTAAATAACCAGACAAGTGTATCAATTTAGTTCTTAATGATCAACATATTGTATCTTCATGGAACAACCAACCATGCCAATAGGAAATCGAATTAGTCGTATCGTGCTCAACATAAGATACATAATGGAGCCTTCACGGTAATACATAATAATATGGATCAATTAAGCTCTATACCGTGGATTACACAAGGATTCATTCTATGTTTCCATCACCATTTGCATAATGACATACAATAGACATAATCCTTGAATCACAAAAGATTTTAACCTATCTTACATCAAAGATTGACAATATAGGCTTAACTTTTGTGTTTGTCAAAAGTCCATTAATTCCTTTATCAATATTTGCATACCAATTCGTGAATGACTTTACTTTTGACAAAATATGGGACAATCAAGTTCACGGACGTAAACACACATATCTCATCAAAATATTGCAATATATAAAACCATAAAGATTAATACTGCAACTATCATCTTCCAAACAACTTTAGAATTTAAACCAATAAATCTAAAAACGAGAAGACGAAAACTTTGGACATAGCTATTTGAAATCACAATAGTTGATATTCCAAACTCTAGTAATCCTTCTCAAAAACAATAATAAATTCTCATAAGAAGTTTCCTAGGCGTCAAGACAAACTCGTAATGCACATATAAGATGATTTGTCCTTAGAGGGTAGAATCAATCTTTTTCGCCCGGATTTACACCAATAATAGCTACCAAAGGCGTATAAAAAGATTTTCCAACAACATTCTTTTAAAAGCTATAAATTAGCTTAAAAGAGTAGTACTCCAAGAATCCAAGTTCCCAAGTTCAAGAGAAGTGGAACAAGTGCAACTAAACGGAGCACCATACTCAAAAACAAGAGACAGAACAAATACCAATCTTAACTCATCCAAATTCAAGGTTTCTCATCTCCATTTTGAAGAGAATTCAAATATGAAGAGAATTCAAAAAGAATTAGTTCATTCCGAGTTCGGACGCAGAAGTTACAGCCAAAACAATTCAACCGAATATCGACGTCTACAGGCAAGTCCGCGAACTTACGGGTTTGCACACGAATTTTCGTATCTTGGAGCAGGCAGACGGGGTTTGCGAACTTAAGCCCATGGATTTTGGTTTTAAATGATGTTATGCATACTTGGTATGTGTACCATAAAGTCCAAACATCCCGAACTAATGTTTTCAACCCTAAACATTTAAGAACCTTAAACACATATCAAGTTAGGTATAAATGAACTATAAGCAAGGTACATGGATCATTATTCTAAGCAAATAAAAACACAAATATTGCTCAAGCTTATAGACCTACCTTTTAGAAGAATCCAATCGTCTTACCGAACATAATCTGTGTCCCCCAATTCTCGTGCTTTCCTCACCGTATTCATAGCAGGGCATTCCTTGGTGAGGATGCACTTACAACACAACTAAGTTGTGTTGGGGTGAACAATGTCTTGCTCACCACAAGCGACCTTTGGATTATCATGAAAGAGATCGCTTTTAGAATCTTTCACATCCAGTTCCATTTTTCCAAAAAGCTTGTTAAGTTCCAACATCATGGATACAGCCTTCTCCATAGTCATGGAATTTTCTGGAAGATCATTCCTTTTCACACTCAAAGCATCATTGGATTCCTTTGGTATCCACTTCTGAGTGCATTTAGGAACAACCGGAACTTTCTTCCCATTACTCTCTTCTAGATTTCTCGAAAGAGAATTGGATTGACTATTCTTTTGCAAGTTAGTCTTTCTCCAATTTGGAGCATCGGATCTTGTCTTCGTCTCTACGAAGTTATCCTTTTGATAACCATTACGATTGTGAAAAGCCTTCGTATGACATTTATAGGCAAATCTAGGTTGAAATCGACATATGATCTTAAAGGGATTAGTCTTAACATATAACGTTAAGGGGATTAGTCTTAACATATGATCTTGTCTCTCATTCCTTATACGAAAACGACATCTCCTTTCTAGATGACCTTTATTTCCGCAATAGTGGCAAGCATAAGGAATGTTCTTACCTCGATCTGTATGTGTTGGATTTGGAGGTTGATATACATTTCTCTTTCGAACTTTTACTGCCGGTGGAGGTATTTCACTTTCGCCATCAGTGGAAAACTTTTGTTGAGAAGAATCACTAGCCTTAACAAATTTTACCTCTTTGCTAATACTTGGGGGCATCTATTCCCTTATAGCCCAATCCTCGTGTATCACGATGATTTTTACTTGCTCTTAGCATAGTGGTTAATTTGCTTGAACTAGTGTTAAACTTATTCAAGTCATCTTCCAACATCTTGATTTTATCAAGAGCAGCAGCTAAATCAGCCTCAGGGCATTTTTTTCGAGCGAGATAAGCGCTTTCTCTGTCATCAAAACTTGCTTGCTGTTCTGCAAGTTTCCCTTCCAACAAGAAATATTTTTGATAAACACTATCATATTCAAGTGACTTTATACGCAGGTTTTCCACAGAATCCTTGAGGATCGATTCGTTAGAACGATTCCAAACATAAATACCTGCTAAATCAGCCTCAAGGCGTTTTTTTCGAGCGAGATAAGCGCTTTCTCTGTCATCAAAACTTGCTTGCTGTTCTGCAAGTTTCTCTTCCAACAAGAAATATTTTTGATAAACACTATCATATTCAAGTGACTTTATACACAGGTTTTCCACAGAATCCTTGAGGATCGATTCGTTAGAACGATTCGAAACATAAATACTTGCGTAAAATCTTCTCAATTTCTTGTTTTCTTGACAGAGAGGAGTCGGAAGAGGTGTGACATGAGAAGTTTTCATCTTCTTTTTTTCCAATGAATTCAAAACCTTAACATACTCTAAGACTTCCTCATCAACATCTCTATCAATATCTGAATCACCTTCATCAGAAAGTTCATCCAACTGTTCTTCTAGGCGTATTTCCCAGACTTCAACGGGTTCTACATTAAGAGAATGTTTATATACTGATCTAGATGTGACAGTTCTCTAAGGTGAATCCAAGCTTTGAAAATCATCTGGTGATTTATGAACCGGTACGTTATTAGAGATAAACTCGTCCATAAAGTCAGATCGCTATAAACACAGACTTGTAAGGTCTTTAACGTGTTTGCCTGCTCTGATACCAATTGAAAAAGCGGGGGTCTAATAACCTAACCCAATATTTCGATTAGCAATCTGTATGGAAAACTCCGAGTTATTTTCTAGATAATAAACTAGACAGTTAGACTCAATCAATAGAAAATACTCAAGGAGTTATTATCTCAATCTCTCGATTTGATTTACTCAAGCAAATATGATTCGCGAGTCCTAATCAAAGAGAGATAACTTGGATGGTGATAAAGACCAATATCCAAGTGTGAATCAATTTAAATCAACAACCAATAATGGTCGGATATTCTAATTGATTGAACAACGCACAACCTGTATTATTTCAATTATATAAAAATATAATGCGGAAAAGAAATAACACGAGACATTTAATTTTGTTAACGAGGAAACCGCAAATGCACGAAAAACCCCGGGACCTAGTCCAGATTAAACATACATTGTATTAAGCCGCTACGAGACACTAGCCTACTCCAAATTAACTTTGTCCGGGATTTGTAGTTGAACCCCAACCAATCTCACACTGATCCAAGGTACATTTATGCTCCTACGCCTTTGATCCCAGCAGGATACTGCGCACTTAATTCCCTTAGCTGATCTCACCCATAACCAAGAGTTGCTACGACCCAAAGTTGAAGACTTTAGCAAACAAATCCGAGTCACACAGAAAAGTCTACAGATAATAGAAAAATTCGTCTCCCACGAATAAACCTATGAGTTTTGTTCCGACTTTTGATAAATCAAGGTGAATAGGAACCAATCGATAAAACCAGACTTATATTCCCGAAGAACAACTCAGTTTCATCAATCACCTCACAATAAACTTAATCGACGTAGCGAAGAAGGTTATTGAGGAATCACAAACAATGAGATGAAGATGTTTGTGACTAATTTTATCTTGCCTATCGGAGATAGAAATCTCAAGCCAATTATTACAATTGTACTCGTACGATAGAAATAGCAAGATCATATCACACTACTACAAGAAAATTAGTATCGGTCTGGATTCACAATCCCAATGAAGTCTTTAAGTCGTTAACCCGAATTTAGAGAGAAAACTCAAGGGTTAATGGAGATCGACTCTAGCTTGGAGAAAACTAGTATCACACAAGAAAAGTGTGTGGGGATTAGTTTTTCCAGTAGCAAGAGTTCTCCCTTATATAGTCTTTCAAATCAGGGTTTGCAATCAATGTTAGCTTAGTAACAAAGCATTCAATATTCACCGTTAGATGAAAACCTGATTAGATACAAGCTAATATCTCTCAACTGTTAGATCGAAAACTTAGCTTGCCATACACATATGTACTTGACGTTTTGAGCTCGTGTAACCGTACCCAAACGTGTAGAATGGTTGGTTCAATATTAGTCAACCAAATGGTTAGCCAAATGATAACTTTCATATCAACCATATTCTTCTTTACCATTACTAGTCCAAGTGACTCAAATGAACTAGTTAGAGGGTTGTTCAATTGCTATGAGATCTCAAGTACTACAAGAGACACAAATGAATCAAAAACGATGTGATTCACTCGAATCAATTTATGAACTATAAAGCCACGGTTTGCAAAAGCATTCCTTAGTAATTTAAGATAAGTTCACAAACACCGTTTTCAGACATAACCTCTTGAGTTTGCGGACTCAAGCTAACCGGTCGAAGTTAATAAACTCCAACAGAATTTCTCGGGATGAGAACTTCCGTCAGTTCATGATCGCACCGAGCTTCAACTTCAGCAGATATTCTCGGGTTCGAGAACTTACGCGATTCATAGACCGAGTTCATGACCGAGTTCTGCTGCTCACGTCCGGTTCCACTTGATCAACAAAGTTCGCAAACTTCGGTTCAAGTGTTAAGGACTTATACATGTGTTGCCACAACAATGTTTATATCCCCCAATGGTTATATAGTCTAAACTCTCATTTCAATCATTGAAACATTCTCAGAGGACGTTATTAGGCCGACCGAGCGAAGCGAGGGAGTATTCTATATATGGTGATTTTGTGTCAATGTGAAGCGTGACATTTTTTTCCAATTTGACAAAAAAGATTGAATTTGGTGTCCCTTATAAATTTGGTCCGGACATACGGAAATGACTAAGTTGTCCTTACAATTTTTTGTTTCTTTCCAAAATACTCCTTTCCAACTTTCGAAATCACCGGTCACTCCCCCGGATTGTTTTCTCCGTTTCTATCCTCTCCGCCGGTTTTCCGATGAAAAAATAAAAACCTCCGCCTCCTTCAACTCCAGCAAGCAGCAACACCATTGCCACCATTAACAATACCACCACCACCGCCAACACCATTAACAATACCACCACCACCGCTAACTTTCGAAATCACCCGCCCCACTACGGTACCTCCGTATCTCACCACTACCACCACCCTCCTCCGTCTCCTTCGATTCCAGCAACACCATCACCACAATTAGAGTACCACCTCCGCCAACACTACCGCCACCAACACGACATCGCCGCCGTTACTACCAGCAGCTCCAAAACTACACCAATACCATACCACTGCTACCAGCAGCGAACCACCACCCCTAAATCATACCTCCACCGCCAACAATAACACCACCGCAAACAATAGCACCACCAACACCAGCAGCACCAACACTTTGAAATTTAAAATTGAAATTGAGGTTTAATTTGGGGTAATCAATGAAATTGATAACCAATTTCCTTCAATAACACGCATACAAACATATAATCAGTTCAAACTTCTCCTTTAAGAGCAATTTATACATCTATCAAACTTAAGAAAACAACAAACAACTCAAAATTTGATACATCAATCCTCTGAAATAAGTTAATTAAAAAAAAAAAAAATCAAATCTGGAAAGAAACAGAAGTAAACAGTAAAACACGGAGATTTTGGGTCACGTCCGGTTAATGGAGGGTATAGGAGATGATAGAACGGGTCAGGTCAAAACCCCGCCTGATTAATTAACCCAAAATTCATGCAGTAAATGTTAGAAATAGGCATCAACTACTCTCACAATCATCACCACCACCGTAATGAAATTCAGGGAGCGTGAGTTGGTTCTCAATCTCTTCCTCCCAATGATAACCCACTAAACAATATAGACAGTTAGTGTGTGATTGAAAAAAAAAAAAAAAACTGAAAAAATTATTAATTATGGGTGGTCGAGGATACGAGACCATATTCATGTAGTGATAGAGAAGACTGTGCAATGAAATATCGGAGAAGGGAAGGGAGAAGGGAAGGGAGAAGGGGAAGTTTTAAGTCTACTTTGGTTAAAATAAATGACGATATTTACCAATATATCCTCGTATGCTCTTTTACCACTTGTTGACCATATGTTAAGGGGACAACAAGAACTACACGTAGAAAGCTTAAGTTTTAAGCTTAATTACGATATAACGTGTGGCGTGGTTCATGGATAGTGATTTGATTGGACGCCGAAAGGGGGTGTATGGGAGTCGCTAACTGTTTGATGTTTGTCCCAAGGAATGCACAAAGAAACCAATATGAATTTATAATTTCTAGAAAAAATCAGACAAGCAAATAGACGAAACAAAAACCGTGGTGCAAAAGGGAATTACGAAACTGTGGTACATAATAAAATCATTTAGAAACATTTGTCATCAAAACTAAATGAATCTTTTGTTTTTTAAAACAAAAGGATAAACCTCATTGTATTGAAAAAGAGGGGACCATAATAAGTTTCATAAACGGAATTGTGGTTACATCCACATTCCAATTACGAATTTTTAGATACGTATAACACTGCTTATAGGTTACTATCTACCTAACCATAAACTGTCCAAAATATTAGTTAAAATTAATCGAATCGAAGTCGAATGAATATTTGGTCGGCCTTCCCACCGCACGCGGTCATCTAGTATAGTTGTTATTCACAAACTATTTTTCTCAGAGTGATTTCCAAAACAATTGAAACATAACATGACTTTCGTCACTAGGCAAAGATGAACTTGGCTAAAGCGAAAGCTTTACCAACACCCATTTCGAGAAATAGATAACCGAGATATACTCAACTCGAAATGTCACATGTGCATATCTTTAGTCTATATAGATAAAACGACTTTTGTCTCAAGATAGGAGATAGAGTAGATAGACTTTTGAGTGATAGATAAGTTCAAGTCTCCACATACCTTTTAGTCGATGAAGATCCACTGGTTCCTTAAGTAGTCCTTCGTCTTGTGTGTTGATCGCCATGGAGTTCTTGAGCTCAAATACACTTTCTATCCTAGTCCGAGACCTTAGCTATAGTAGACTAGAAATCAAGACTTTATAGTTTTGATCACTAAGATTGACAAACATGCTTGAGATAGCAACGCATTCGAGTTTGACCGAGCAGTGCTCTAACAGATTTGAATACCCAAAACCTCCACTTTAATAAGTCTAACTAAGATCGGAATTAACTTAGTTTCTCTTATCCGGAATCGAATTGGACTAAACAATTCATCCCGAAAACCTTTTATTTCGTTAAGCCATAAACAATTCATACAAACCAAATAAATCAACTTGCATAATTATTCACCTCAACCGGAAGCAGTTGAAACTTGAGATAGCAAACGCATTAATGTGCTCTACTGAATTTGAGATTAGGGCTTCATCTAAACCCAAAACCTCCACTTTAATAAGTCTAACTAAGATCGGAATTAACTTGGATGTTTCTCTTGGAATCAATGGGGTGAGGTGGATGTTTTGGAATCCAGGAATCGTGGGTTTTGGATTATGGGTAGAATTGGACTAAACAACTTCCAACTTTCTTCTCTTTTGTCTTCTCAATCCTTTATTTAGTACTTAAAAAACACAAAATTAATTAATACAAAATTTATTCCGAATTTGGGATAATATATGACTTTTATTTGCCAATGAAAAGGTGTATGAATTAAGCCATAAACAATTCATACAAACCAAATAAATCAACACGGTGCTCTAATTATTTGAGTTGCCATAAACAATTCATACAAACCAAATAAAATCAACATAATTAACATAGACATTAAAGCACCGCAATTGCACCGAAATTTGGTAATCCTTAACCGGAACCAATTGAATCACACACACATCCATACACAAATAATGGAATAAAACATCAATTGTACCGAAATTTTGTTAAGCAAAAGCAATAAATATACGCAATAAAATTAGGCTTTTCTTAAACAGGAAAATAATTTACTAACAAGATTGTTACCTAAAATTTCGTATCCTCTTCTCTAATATGTTTGCATCTTCTTCCTGGGAGAATTGATATCGAAATATCATTATGTTGTCATCCTTATGCAAAACAAAAGAATAACAACAACCAACCTTTACCAGAGAAAGGTTGAAAACTGGTTTTTAACTATTGCAAGCAAAAGTTGAAAACACCGAAACACATATGCTTTTATGCTAAACCAAATGATTCAACATATTGTGACTTTTTCACATATTTTTTCAATCAGAACCCCTCATGATCCTTTGATAAAGCCTACCAACATGGGATATTATTTAATCCTGCTAAATCAAAAAGTCACCCAAACCATAAGGGTTCACACCATTATGAGATCGAATATCAAGGTAATAAAACCGAAATCAAACATCCCGTAAACATACATAGAAATAAAATAAAGCATTCAAGCACAGACTATGTAAATCAAAAACTATCACAAGAAAAACTATAAATCAAATAATTTTATTCATAATTTTTTTTTTTCATAATAGTTTTATTCATAATAGACCTAATACAATCATTGAAAGAAATCAAAAATTGATGTCTATTTTCTTTTGCAACTCAGTCCTTCATATTAATGCTAAATGAAGGAGGATTATTACTTTCAGTCTTCAGCTTGTGAATTTCTTCAAGTATATAACCTTGTTGCTTGACCATAATTTCTTACAAGTGAGAAATTTTCGTGAAGGATTCTGCAAAAGCATGTAATTATGTCTTTGATTGAACACAAAAGTGTGTCAATGCTTCAATACACTGATCTTTCTTCAGTGCATTTTCTCTTTCCTTCTTGCTAAGCTAATCTCTCTTTTTGATTTTACTCTTAATATCAAGAGAAGATCCAGACTTAATCTTAAGTTGATCTTTTTGATCTAGCATCTTTCCAAGAGAAGATGTTGGATCCAGACTCATGGTTCGGACAAGGAATGACCAAAGAAAAAGAAGGATATTTTTATAGTTTTCATACTTCCGAAAATATGATATTCCTATAAATACGAATATATCAAATATTTTCAAATACTAGATTTTATTCCCATAATCTACACAGAAGTGCCTTTTCTTCTTCTTCACTCAAAATTTGGCACACATGGTGAGGAAAGAATTCTAATACCGATCAGGCGGTATTAGTATGAGATTTTATCTCATTATGGAATTTTGAACAGCCAGAGTGTCCTTGATCTAGCATCGTATGAGAAATTCTCCTTTTGTTACGTCGAACTAGCGAAGTATCTTGAGATTGACTTGGGTTTCCTATGCAACTTTTAGCAATATTGTTTTTGAGACAGTTTTTGCATCTTGTCTTATTTTCCCCTTTACCATTAGATAATTTAATAACATCGGAAGACATGTCCATTTTTAAAATGGGTAAATCACTAATGGAGGAGGAAGAAATAAGATTGACAACTAATGCAATATTAGTTGTTTCCTCTTCTTCAGAATCATATGAATCAGAGCTCTCATATAGAGTTACAGCCAAAGCCTTGATTCCAGTGTATTTCTTAAGATTGGGACAGTCTTTAGCAATATGACCAAATCCTTTACATTTAAAACATTGTGGCTGATATTCATCATCTTCTTCATGATCCTTTTTGCCAGGAACTCGATCATGTGGACGAGAATATCGATGAGTATCCTTTATGAATCTCTTATTTCTTTTCTTTAAAAGATATCGAAATTGTCTGGTAATCAATGATAATGATTGTTCAATTTCATCATCAGAATTTTCTGCAATCTGTTCATCTGAATCATCCATCTGTCTATTCCTCTCCGTTGTAGATTTCGGAATTTTTGCAGCTTTAAAAGCAATTCCTTTATTTTGAATAGACTGTGATTCATGATCAAAGATATTTAACTTTCCAACGAGTGTGCTTCGTGTGAGAGTTGAGAGATCATTTTCTTCTATGATTGCATGCTTCTTAGAATCGTATCTTGGTGGCAACGATCTGAGAATTTTGCACACTATGTCTTTTTCAGAAATAGTCTTTCCAAGCGAGAAAGAGGCATTAATTATCTCAGAGAGTTTAAGATGAAACTCTTTAAAAGTGTCGTTGTCATCCATTTGAAGGTTTTCCCAATCAGACGTAAGAGTTTGAAGTCTAGCTTCTTTCTCTGAAGTGTTTCCTTCGAATACGATCTGAAGATTATCCCAAGCTTCTTTCGAAGTTTGACATGTTGATGCATGATGTTGTATATCACGACTTACAACATGTATTATAGCATTCAAACCATATGAATTCTGCTTTGCAAGAATCTTTTCTTCGTTTGAAAAATCTACTAAGCGTTTAAACTTAGTTTCCGATTTTTTTTTATCTTAATAGTGTCTCTAATACATTGATACAACCATATATTGAGTGTGATTTTTCGTTTAATTATAGAGAGTTGGAGCCTGGAAGAGCAATTGATTTGGTCGCTTATTGGTTCTTAACACAAGTATATGATTTATGAAGAAAGATATATCGGTGCATTTTCTTGATTACATCATCTTCGACGGGAAGCACTTCATATGCTTTGCACTATTTATAGTTTGCAATACATTTAACATTGATATCATTTTTTTTAGTATCTCAAATATATGATTTATGAAGAAAGATATATCGATTACATGTTCTTCGAAGGGAATCACTTCATATGCTTTTCATTGTGTATAATTGGCCATCTGTTTTTTATTTTTTTAATATTATATTTTTTATATTGTCTCTGATATCATATACTGATACGTCCATATAGTGAGCGTGATTTTTCGTTTCATTATAAATAGTTGGATCCTAAAAGAGCAATTGATTTGGTCGCTTATAGGTTCTTAACACAAGTATATGGTTTATGAAGAAAAATATATCGGTGCATTTTTTTAATTACAACATCTTCGACGGGAAGCACTTCATATTATTTGCACGATTTAGAGTTTGCAATATATTTAATATTGATATCATTTTTTAAAGATATCTAATATATGATTTATGAATAAAAACGTATCAGTACATTTTTTTAATTACATCATCTTCAACGGGAAGCACTTCATATGGTTTGCAATATTTTGCAAAATATTTTATATTATTATTTTTTAGTATCTCTTATACCCACTAATGATATAACTATAACTAATAGTGAGTGTAATTTTTATTTTACTTTACTGAGGCGAGTTGGTGTCTGAAAGAGCAGTTGAGTTGGCTGCTTGATTCTTAACAGAATTATGTGATATGGTACGTAAGGCAGATGGTGGAGTGTATATAGGGTGAAGTACAAACATGATTTAGCCGAACTGGAAGTCCTTATTAGGATTTTAAGGTAGAATATTATTACGACTTTGTTTCTTTACTTTTAAGTTGCAAAAGTTGATTAGCCAATAAATATGTATTTTAAAATCTAGCAAGAATAATGGTAGGTGTAGTGCTACTTTGAGTAGCAAACTTCACATCTATCTTTGCGAATAATTTTTAGAGTACTGATATTGGCGATGCCATGAAGTTTACTGATTCCAAAAGTTGGTGTAATTTCAATTGTATTTTATTTTAGAGGATTTTTTAATCTCCAAAAGTTTAAACAGTTTGTAATTGGTGAATTTAGTTCCAACATTTAATCTATTAAATGATAATTGGTTAACTGCATTTGTTAATTGGTACCACTTCTTAAACAGGTGCGCGACGAAAATCCGCCTCACCAAATGGGATATATAGTTAAACTATTTTACTTTTGAGATTACTTAGATTGATAGATTACTTAGATTGATTTATTTTAGTTTATTTGAAGAACTGGTTACTGCTTTATTCGATTGCTTGAAATTAGTTTTTAAATCATGTGAGATTTTTAGAATATAATAATATTATACATTTGATTATTAGAAATTGTTAATTGTCAATTCGTTGGATAGTAATTTTATATTAACTTATTTGAACTCTTACCCCGTTTCAGTGAATATAAACCAACAACATAAAAGGATTCCAGCAATCTCGATGCGTAGCATGGGTTTCAAACTAGTCTTGTCTAAATAGGCTATACGTGTAGAAGCTCTCTAATTTTATAAACCAAGGATCATTAAGCAGTTGCCAGTTATATTACTATTAAAAAGATCAAGTGTAGAAGCTCCCTAATTTTAATAATACTTTTCTCGGTCTTTTGGCTAAGATCAAGTGTAATATCTGTTCTTATTTAATATCTGATATGTGAGCCATCCCGATATTAAAAAGTTATATTACTATTAAACTTCGATTAAACTACCACAATATACTAAATTGGTCAGCTATTCTGTCTGCAAATGTTGTGCAAGTGTGACTACTTGGAGAGC
Organism: Papaver bracteatum; assembly: GCA_023529315.1. NCBI lineage: Eukaryota > Viridiplantae > Streptophyta > Magnoliopsida > Ranunculales > Papaveraceae > Papaver > Papaver bracteatum. The sequence continues at coordinate 1,409,335 of JAJJWX010001290.1, forward strand.
GGGAACGTACTGCTTAACAAAGCAAGCATGATAATTAAATTAATGGAATTAGTCAGCTTAGTGGGGACTAAATTAGTGATTGCGTTAATGCATGCTTCTGAAAACTTTCTAACCAAAAAGCTCACAACTTTACATGTAGTATAGTAATAGTAGTAGTATTTCTTTTCGTCTGTTGCTCATAATTTATACCAAATCAGCTTTTAAGGAGGTGTAGTAACTTTACTTCCTCCATAATCTATACCCTCGTTCACTACTATTCGGGCCACCGGTCTAGACTTAATTAATTTTTTCTCCATTAATCTGGGTGTTGTCGAACTACTTGCGAACATCAGAACCAAGGATTAGCATACCCACATGGGTGTCATCCGAAACCAGCTTTAAGTTTCAACATAATATCCTGGAGTATTATCTAAACAACGAATACGAACAATATAACTTCAACACTACGAGCTGTTTGGTAACCATTATTTTAATTGATTATCAGTTCATAATCCATTATGTAGATTATAATGGATTTTATATGTGTTTGGTAACCATTATAATTAGATGACCGCTACCATGGTGGGATGGTCGACCGAAAAAATTGACATAAAACTAAATTTTGTGTTCACAATTTAATTACGCCGTAGGGTGAAAATATTATTTTTCATGAGACGGCACCAAGGTATAATTTTTCCAAACACGACGCGAAAGTATCATTTTTCAGACATGTAGGCCATGGTATATTTTTACTTTGCAAATAATTTGGTGGTGATTCAACACCATATGTTGTGTTTTTCATTTTAAAATTAGTTGTTTTTTATACTTAGTCAATCATTTTATTTTTCTTGTAGTTTTTTTCAATTTTTTTAAGATATGTCTAATTTTAAGCTATGCCTAATTTTTAAGGAGAAAATATACAAAATTTGGAGAATAATAAAAAAATTTGAAAAACAAAAATTTTATATCATTGTTTGTGCTCATTGCGTAGCTAATTTAAAGGGCTTTCCAAATATATAAAATTTATAAAAATACGACTTGTACTTTGAAATATACGAGGTTTCTAAATATATACAAAATGCATTTACTGTTGTACCTTTTTTTTTTTTACGAAAATGTGTAATACCTTATTCCTCTTCCTCTTTGGTTTATTTACGAAAATGTCTAAAGTAAAAAAAGTAAAATTTGATTTAGAGGGACATCTTAGTCTTTTCCAGGTGTCCGGACCAAAATTCAATCTTTTTTGTGTAATTGAAAAAAATGTCACGCTTCACATTGACACAAAGTCACCATATATAGAGTCCTCCCTCGCTTCGATCGGTCGGCCTAATAATTGCTTATTTTAATCATAATTGAAAAAATTCATTATTTTCATAAATAGGAAAAAGTTGTTTTAAAAATTTATTATAATCAATTATTTTTTCTAAGAAACTCAAATTGAATTTTTTCTTTTTATTTCCTCTAAATTATCAAGAGAGAGACAAAAAAAAAAACATAGGACTAAAAAAATATCGTAAATCATTGTTTTTTCTTCTCCTTTTCGAGATCATCATTCTAAGATAATTAATTATTTGAAAAAAGTGTTTGGAAAAATTTATTTTAAAAATAATTATATCAAAATTATTTATCAATTTATGATTATATATAAGATAATTATAAATTTTACTGAACAAGGCCTACTCCACCGGAAAAAGACAACCACGTAACCAAAATCAGAATCTCCAGTTTACCAGGTCCCTTAACAAGATATGCTGATTTACCGAAACAAAAGTATCTTTGTCAAACACAACTCACAAGCATGATGAAATAGAGCTTTCAACTTCAATTCCCCATCAATAACACATTTCCTTCTGTAAGTATATCTCACATTTCAGAATTGAGAAAATTTCAAATTTTTTTCCTTACAGTAATAAATAAATGTGCCAGGACTGGTCCCCAAATTTAAATGTCAGTATGTCACGCACTATATAGCTGGACTTATCAATATTGAATAGTATAAACCATAAAGTACTGTATGTACCAAGTTTCAGAAAAGTTTGGAATAGCAGATATACATGTTTAATCTGTCGGTCTACCAGTGCTGTTTTCTTTGTTTCTCAGCCCCGAGACAATGGCCGTTGCCGTGCCCTTTCCAGCACCGGAGGGAGAAATCAAAAGAACCAAGTTGGCGGCTCTTTTTCTATCTACTACAAACTTCCTTTTCGCTGTAGAAAGTGTCGTGGGTCCCGTTTTTCTTTGTCTGGGTCCCATTGGCCTACATATTTGTCAGTTGTGCGCGTTCGTTCTTCGATCTTGTTTTCGAGAGGGAATCGAGAGTGTGGGTCCTACTTTTTTCTTCTTCATCTCCTTCTTCCTCTTGAGTACAGTGTGTGACTTTGTATCACTCTTCTTTCTACTGTTTCCCACAATACTTGCTAACATACGCAATTAGTAAGCGTTTCCTCTTTTTCTCTCTCTGTTTTGGGGTGAAAATGTTGGTGAATAGAGCTTCTGCTGCTGCTGCATCTCTGTTGTTGTTTGCTCTGGTTATCTTTCATGAAATTCATCAGATGGCAATGGCACAAGGTACTTCTCCATCTTTCAACTGGAAGAAGACAAAAAATTCTGAAACAATTTCTGGGTTTTATGTTTGATTCTCTGTTTGAACTGTTTCTGAGATTTTGTTATTGAAAATCAGGTTTTTTTATTTCTTTGCATTTTGGGGTTTGATTTGAGCTACTATTTCAATGGTCATGTAATTTTCATACTTTGTCCAAGTCAGAGTTTGAGACCCTTTAATGGGGGACCAAATTGTACCTTATCTCTCCCTCTCTGTGCAAAGTGTGAAGTCAAGATCTAATTTTCACAAATGATCGTACCTAAACCAATTTTGTGAAGCCTACTGAGAAGGAACTTTTTAATTCTTTAGTTTGGGTGCATATTACTTTTAGTTTCCTGCATTGTTCAATTTGATTTTCAGTATTTGGTATGATCTTTAGTTTCCTGTGGTGATAAATTCTATGATTTAAAGCATTTTAATGCGGATTCACCTTCCTGACTGATCAAACTGCGTGGGTTTTGGTTTTGCAATTGGGTGAATTTGTTTCTGCTGTTAATTTTGGTGCAATTTAATGATTGTAACTTCTTCTGCATGTTGACAGATTGCCCCCTAGATTTTAGTGCGTCGAATTTTACTCTGGCAGCCTCAGCATGCTCTAACAATGAAACTAGAGGAACATGTTGCCGTTATATCAATGCCCTGATTGCAATTTCGATTTCTCGTTATGCGAATTTAACAACCAACATTGGTGCACCTCCAGAGTTAAGAGAGACTTGCCTTCGATCAGTTTCACAATCCTTAGAATTGTACGGTACACCCCGAAATGCAACAGTTTTTTGTGGGCTTGGGACAAAAATTCGTGTCCATTACCAATGCAAGGGCCGTAAAACTGTAACGCAGATGCTCAAGTCACCGAGGTTTGGAGATGTTTCATCGAATTGCATAATGCCGCTTTCGGTGGAAAGTAATTGTAAGAAATGCTTGAATGCTAGTATTTTATACCTTCACCGCCTTGTAGGTGATGAAGCTAATGTGACATTGAGTAATTGTAGAGATGCAACATTTACTACTATTGCAAGCCAAGTTGACATTGCGTCAGCTGTTGACACAGCAAGCTGCTTCTTTGGAATACCTGGGATTGGAAGTATGCCAGGTACACAATTATGGTTGATCTCGCTGTATTTTGTTTATACTGATAAGCAGTTTGTTTCTGTTACATGTTTTCTCTTCAATAAGTACCTTATTCTTCTTTTGAAATCATGGTTTTGAATAAGGAGTGTTCTAAATGTAAAAATTATGTGAATTGAAGTTTTCAATTCTAGCATAGCTTTCTAGACGACAAACCTCCTGAGTCTTCCTGATGTTATGTAAACCAATATATGTGCAAAACTTGTTTGGATGTTCTAAGGTGATCCATTACTGCTAACTGATCTAATATGTAGAACAATTGTTATTTATAACAATCAATTATAAGTAAGATATTTCTGAATTTACTGTGGATAACAATCAATTATAAGTAAGATATTTCTGAATTTACTGTGGTAATTTCAGATAAATCCCCACCTTCTTTACCACCAGTTATTTCTCCAAGCCAATTCACTGCTTCTAGCCCGAATAAGATCCCTTTAAAAGAGCATCGCCATCATTACCGCCTCACAATAATCCCAGCTATTGGCATTTTCATTACATTAGTAGCTGTTCTGCTGCTAATAGTGATGATACTTCTAATCCGTAATAAAAGCAGACAACTAGAGGACTCGGAGGTTCCTGATAAAGCCTCTTGGAAGGCCTTCCCTACTCGGTCATTCCGGAAGCTTCAGGAAGGTATGTTCATGTAACCTCTGTTGGCTATATTATGCAAGATGTTAGATACATAATTACATGTTTCTCATGTATATGATGGTACTTCATTCAGGTCCAGCATCCATGTTTCGGAAATTCAGCTACAAAGAAACAAAAAAGGCTACGAACAATTTCAACACAATCATTGGACAAGGTGGATTTGGAACTGTCTACAAAGCTCAGTTCAGTGATGGTTTTGTGGTTGCTGTTAAGCGGATGGACAAAGTCTCAGAACAAGCAGAGGATGATTTCTGTAGAGAGATAGAACTTCTTGGAAGACTCCATCATCGTCATCTTGTTTCTCTAAGAGGCTTCTGTGTTGATAGACGTGAAAGGTAATTTCTTTGTTTTGTTTATTTCAAAATCTTGAGTAAAGATGTTTATCAACTAGTTTTTGCTTCATCTCGTGCAGGTTTCTAATGTACGAGTACATGGAAAACGGAAGTTTAAAGGATCATCTTCATTGTATGTGCTTTAAGGAACTTACGCTAATATACTCAAAATTTCCCATTTCTAACTTCTTATAATATGTATACCATCTTCCTCGGCAGCTACAGGGAAAACTCCTCTAAGCTGGCAGACCCGGATTCAAATTGCTATTGATGTTGCCAATGCTCTGGTAAATGTGTACTATCATGTTATTCAGTTGGAGCCACTAATTTGATCTTGGTGAATTGTTATAATCACATGGAATTTATCTCTATCTCACTGGGACCTATATTATGTTCATACAGGAGTACCTCCATTTCTATTGTGAGCCTCCTCTATGTCACAGGGACATAAAGTCTAGCAACATTCTGCTGGATGAGAACTTTGTTGCAAAGGTAGTGAAATTGAGATGTTGAAAATATAGTATTTTTTATGAGATAATATCCTCATAGGGAGGTCCATCATAGTATCGATATCAAGTTTTCAGTGTTACGAATTCAATTAAGAAATAACCTATATTTTCCTTTAACCAGGTTGCAGACTTTGGGCTTGCACATGCTTCAAAAACTGGAGCAATTAGCATTGAACCAATGAACACTGATATCCGGGGAACTCCAGGTTAGAGTAATAGTTCTTCCAGGATTATTTTTTTAAGAATGATAAACTCCAAAGAGATCTTAATTATAGACGGCTTACAGGTTACATGGATCCTGAATACGTGGTTAATGAGGAGCTGACTGAGAAGAGTGATGTATACAGTTATGGGGTTCTTTTGCTAGAGTTAGTTTCTGGGAGACGTGCAATACAAGATGGCAGGAATCTAGTGGAATGGTCCCAGATATACATGGCAGATGAATCTAGGTTACCTGAATTAGTAGACCCAAATGTCGGAGAATCCTTTGATCTAGAACAGCTTCTAACAATTGCCTCAATCATCCGCTGGTGCACTCAGAGAGAAGGAAGAGCAAGGCCTTCAATTAAGCAGGTTCTTAGGGTTCTATATGAAAGCTCAGATCCTATGCACATTGGGTTTGTGAATGCTATGGAAGATGAAGATTATGAAGGTGGAGAAAGAAGCAAGGGAAAGGTGCACAGAAGTGAAGTGATTTATCATAGTGGTGATGCAAGGTATCTTCCTTCTTCTTCAAGCACATCTAGGTCTTACTGTAGCAGGAGCTTCTTACTTGAACCTGGCTCACCATGATCTCCTCATTTTTGTTCTTGAGAGGCATTCGTCGGCACTTCAACAGCTTAATTAAGTGAAGAAATTTAGAATTTGAATATGGTAAAAAGTAGTCTTTGGTGGGATCATGCACCTCTATTTTTTGTCAGGAGGAATGTGTTCCTCTTCTCTTCAGGTATGTGTAAGCTGTACAACTCTGTGTCAAGGCTTTCCTTATTTTTCCCTCTAGAATATCAAGATTTAAAAATATCAAGATTGTCAGCACCCTTGTTGTGGATGTCGAAAAATGGCCTTCTTCTTGTTATTGTGTACTAACTAGTAAATATCATTTTTGGAGGTAACAACATATATAGTGTTTTTCTTTGCTTTCTATCTTTATACAATTGAAAGAATACTTTAATAGTTACTTTTCTTATCATTATTCTTATTTTATTTCATTTTGTATGCATACGTGTTCCATTCTGTGAGTTACCTTTGAATGATCTTGATCCGTGAATTAGATTCTAGGGTAGTAATTCAAATTTATCCACAAACAACATATTTCTCCTCCTTGTTTTTTCTTGTGTTCTGATAGTAAAATCATAAGAAGAAGACTTGATTGGCTAGTATTTTAGTGGATACAGTTGCATACGATGCCACTTTGCTGTCTAACTTCAGCTTCCCTCAGTGGATCCAGAGTTCTGCAAGAATTATAATGTGATTCGTGACGTGGAATCCTCCACCTCTGGCCTAAAGGTATGTTTATGATATAACAATTCGTTGCTTTAAGGCTTTGCTTATCCTAGAATGTTAAGAAGCTTTATGTTTTTAGTCATTGCTGACAGCATGTGAGAAGTCGTCTGTCTTTTCGTTTTCTTGGTACTATGGTTTTTAGAGCAGATGAGAGATTAATAAAGTTCTTTTGGCTTTTACTTTTTTTGTTGGATATATATAGGCCCCAATAAATTGCTGTTCTCGTTTTCTTTTATTTAGGGGTTGGCTTTGTACTTTAGAGTCCCTGACATTAGTTGGCTGATTGCAGTACTGCCCTGTTTGTGTCGCTATTCAAAGTTATTACTTTCCACTCAAAGAAGCTTAGAACTAGAGAAATTAGCATAAAGGTGAGCAATTTCTGAGAATTAAGAAAATAATTGTGTTTGGTCATGGCTAATGTAGAACTAGATGCATTGTTATAATGTTGATTATCTCGTTTAAGAAAGCCAGAAGCTTGCCTACTTCTCCATCTATCTCAATGGACCTCTCAGTAGGATTCGAACCCAGATGCAATCCATATTTTCTGTCCCTTGCTAGTAAAGGTGAGAGAGTCTTGGCTCTATTTGCATTGGCATGCCATTAGGGACCTCCAAAATTGCTTGATATACAAAATTGTCATCTCCTCCGTTTGTCACAGCCCCACTTAAGTTTTTTACTTTTGGAAGACCAGTTTTTGTGGTTCATATAGCAACAGAGGTGTGGTAGTTGAGGTGAGGACTTATAACTAGTTTGTAGGGTACTCTATTGTCTTCATCTGGGGATAACACCCATCTGCTTGTTGCCTTTTAAGTTTAACTATCACTACATAGAAACTAGACATAGTCTTGGAATTCCATATCAGAGATGAGGCCAGGATCCGAAGCTTTGATTCAGTTAATATGGGCCACCCCTTGTACCAAAAATAAAATAGAAAAAGAATGCCCACCCCAAATTTTAATGGGATGTCAGCCAATCCAGTCAATCGATCCCTAAAAGTTGACTTTGTTTTATTGTTAGAGATTTTTGTAGTCATAAATGCTGAATGAATGGCCTCTGGACTCCAAACCTTGTGGACTACCCTATAGTAATGCTGCTACTTTACACGCCAGCAGTATTAGGTACTACCAGTGATATGCCACAGTATAATGAATATTCAGTCACAACTCATAGGAGTCCCATGATCGGCCTATTTGAGGGAACTGCTGCCAGCTTATCCTCAACCGGACCGTAGATATCTGAATTTAGAACACCAGGGCCGATAGGATCAGGTCCTCCAATGAAAAATAAGCCACTTAAGGAGTTCATGTACCTAAATTCTTCCCCGCAAACCTCATTGCTGTCACCATGTAATTTAATGCAGCACTAGCATGTCTTCACTGCAGCACTGGCATTGGTTTGTTACTAGGCCAGGCTGGGTATGGTATAGTCTTCTGAGTTAAGAATCAACTATAGCTGCATGAGCACTATCACTGGAAACCTCATATGAGCTGGTAAATTCGCCAGGTTAGATAGCTGATATGGTGATAGTTGCATTACATGGTTGTTGTTGTAGTAGAGCAGATTTTCTTTGTGAGAGGTTGATGATTATGAATATGATGTGATTGGCACAAGAAGTGGTACTAGTAATAGATGGTGCCGCAAGAGAAGATATGACTTTCTTATCTTAGTCTTCATTTCTTGAGAAAGATTGTACGAAGAGAAATAAGGAGCGCTTTATGTATGGTATGAGAAGTAGTCCCACGTTTTCATTGGCGGTCTTTTCTTGTGGTTCATCATTACGAATGTTAACCATAGATTCCTAAAATCCCTGTTTGATCTTTGTTTTACATATGAATTTAAACTACGACTAATGGAATTCATCTGTCGGTGAAAGTTTCCATACTCAAAAGATTTGGATTCTTACTGGCGATTCTTTCTGTCAAGTTGTTTTTTCTTGTGTTTTTTCGACCAGTCAATTAGTGGGTTAACTGTAGACGGGTCATGATATTCATAATTTGAAGAAATTAGATTAAGACCTGCAGTATGTATTATACATTTCTCCTTGTTGTATCTTGCTATATTCTTATTGTAAATATCAGAAGGAAGACAGGTGATGGAAAAATTGAAGAACTTGAGCAGTGGAAATCAGGATGTGATGCTTGCAGAAACATTAGGAATTAGGATGGCCCGCAGATGAGCTTCTAAACAGGTCTAACATTATTTGATCATCCTACAAAAACCAAGAAAGAAAAAAGGTGTGGTGACAGTTAGTGGAACTATTCTGTGCTCCTGTCTACTCTTGTGCTCATGGCTTCTTTCAATTCTAAATGTTTGATCCAAGTCAGATGTCAGGTTGACATATATTGTCCATGCATGGACAAGTCGGTTATGCTGAAGCCTGAAAGCTTTCTCAAATTGGCAGAAGTGTTACTCTAACATCCTGGACTGTGTGAAAGGTATACCTCCTACTAGATCATTTGTCACGGGTTTTGCATGGTTTTCTGAAGAGATGAACTGCTAAACTTAAAGAACTTGCCTGGTTTTGTTTTTGCTTACCCAAAAAAAGATCGCAGAGTTAGATAAGGCGCATGCATTTTAATTCCTCTTTCTTAATTCTGCCAATGGTCTTTGGCAGGCTTCCAACTATGGTGAAAATGTAATAACCGATGTGGTTAATTTGGGTCTCTGGCCTGAGAATTGGAGCTTCAAGGACGATGGAATGACTGGAGTCCCAGCAAGGTGGAAGTGATTCTGTGAATTCTTCCATCATGTGTAACTGAAATTTGATCGAAGCTCAATGCTTTAACAGCAGTGTGATCGCTGCCAATCCTGGTCTCGATCACTATGAACTCACCAAGACACGAAGAAAGTCATGGTACCCACACTTCATCTACTGCTGCTGGGAACTAAGCACAAGATGCTTCATTCTTCAGATATGCTGATGGTGCTGCAAGAGATTCTCCTGCTGCGGCAAGAGTTTCGATACAAAGTTCTTTGGGAGGAAAGTGAAGGTCTCTACTCATCAGATACTCTTGCCGGTTTGAATCCAGCAAATAGCTGATGGTGCTGGTCTGGATTTTGATAACCTCCCTGTATATGAAGATCCAATTGCTATTGAAAAATACTAGAACCCCCTACTATATGGGTTCAATATATAGAAACCCCACTAAATGGATCCTTCATTGCCAACTCCATATTTTAGTAAAATGATATTACTAGGCCCAAAATATCAAAATTTCTTCAGATCTGACCCATCATTAATTATTACGAATTTTAAAAATGGCAACACTACCCTTTAGTATATATACAAGAGGAATATCAAAAGATATTTTCATTTCACTATTGTCTTTCTCTCTCTTCTCCATTCTCTTTCTCTCTCGACTCCGTCAAACTCACATCGGCCAGGAAGAAGAATCGATTTGATTCAACAGATCATCAATTAATATACATTAATATACAAATCTGAATCAATCATCAGTCAATCGATAGATGTAACAACTTATCATCAACTTTTGAGGAGTTTTTAAGAATCAACGAGCAGTGTTGATAAAAATTGACATCAACAATTGAATCTGCTAATTCAACAAATACGATCATAGAGATAAGTTTAACCTTTTGTTATCATTTGTTGTTCGATTGTGATTGTTAATTTTTTGATTCTGAAATGAAATTTTTGGAAAAACTTTACGGTTTTGAAAACCTAAAAATCTCGATTTTCAATTTGATTTCCCTTTTATATTTATGATTAAAGCTCAGATCTAAAATGATCTCATCTTAATCATTATTACATTTTTATGATTTTTTTCTTCTGGATAATTGATTTGTAGAATTTTTTTTCTGGTTTCCGTTATGTGATTTGAGTTCATATCTGGAATGTTATTATTGTCTTTGATCTTGGGAATTCTCCAATTTGATCGACATTAGGTTAAAAAAAATAGAATCTACTGATTCTAAGTAGGTGAATTCAAAGATAAAAGAAAAATAAAGATCTCCATCATTTCAGTGTAAATTGCTCGTTTCATGAGTAATACGTAAGATTTCTCTAGTTCTATTGTTTGGATTACTGGACAGAGGTTATGATAGTTTTCTTCATGTACACAGGTATCATCTATTCAACCAAGACCACAAGCGATTAGCGAGGTTTTAGAGTCTCTGCAACAATTCCCTAAAACATCAACGACACAATTACGAGTCAAAGTGCATGATGAGGTGTCTCAGTTTGTGGATAACTGCTGGCAGGTTATTTTAATCATTTTTATGCTTCATAATTTCTGTTCAATACCTCGTGGTAGTGGTGTGTGTATCAGGATAAGAGCTTATATTTCTTTAAAATGATTTGAATTAATTTGACAAGAACCGTGACAGTTGATTAGGTTGTGGAAAGTTATCATTAGTGGCAGACTCTTGAATTTTGGTGCTTAATTATAGTTTTGATAAGACAAAAAAATGATCAATGAACTGGAGTCATTCATGCTTTTAAGGATCTTCAAAAGAAAAATAGGCTAATGGTAATTTAAAGTGTTTTGATTTTTTATATAATATGTGTTATGCCCCATCTATATAGTATACCAATAGATAACCAGACACTAACTATGTGAGTCCAGATGAAAACCACTAACTAAATGTAAGATTTCTTTTATTCTATCCTAATTTTTATTTTTCTTATTTCCTTGGAATAGTAACTTGCATGTGCTTCTTTTTTGATTGAATTGTATGTATGTGATAAGTCTGTGCACTAGCTTTGTTCTCATCGTATCTATATATTAAGTATTAGCATACGAATTCGCTAGTAATGCTTTCCTTGGTCCAACTTCAGGATTTATTTGTATAGATATGGAGATTTGTATATTAACCAAAATGTTAAATAGCATCCACACTCATGCAAGCCCTGGTGGTTATATTTAGTATATAGTTTACATTGTGAAGTCTCTTGGTTTTGTGCCTCGTTATTTTTGTATTGCTTTTAGTGTGCATGGGAGTTGAAATAGTTTTTTTTGTAAGCATGTAATCCGAGACGTATACATAAACCTGAAGGTTGCTTCATTACAGTTTTGTGACAGTTTCGTAATTTTATTTTAATAAAATGTTAATATAATGGTCGTACTTTTTATGTAGATGCTCAGCCAGCAGCTGGTCAAATCTTATTCAGCCTTTTTTTCTTTATGGTTGTTGAAATATCATTCACTGTAAGAGTTTTTTTTTTTGGTAGTTTCTATATGTTTTCGTTTGTTTTTATGTGTACTTGGTAATACATTTAAATTGGTTTTCATGTTGTTTTCATTTATTTTTGTAGTTCTTTGTGTCTGGTACTTGGTGGCTGACTAAACTAGTTTTCGTGTTGTTTTGTGCAGGGCAAAGGAATTCAGGGACGTAGGTCTTAAGTTAATCCTTCTACCGATTTGTTTTAATCATAGAGTTTTCTGTGTGGCCACTTGTGAAATTCATAGATTTGCAAGTTTGGACCAGGTGAGTGTATAAACTCATGTTTTATGTGTGAGAAGGTAGAGGTGCAGGTTTTGGAGGAGGATGAGAAGGTAGTGGTGGTGGCCAGGAATGGTTCATGTGTATCTGTTGGAAGGTAAATATAGAGCAATATTCGTTTCCATTTTGCTTTTGGCACTAGTTCATGTGTGTATAGTTGGTTCATTGTATTTATCATCAACATTAAGCATTGGTATGGACTATTAGCTTTTGAAGTATGATTCCTTCAGACTTTACAAGTACGCAAGTTATATGAATGTGTAGCTGCTAGTTACACATGCTAATTAGAACTGTAACTACTAGTTACACATGCTAATTAGGTGTGTAACTGCCAGTTACATATGCTAATTTGATAAAGCTAGGTATGGAAAAAGTGATATGAATCGAAACCTATAGATAAAAGTACTGCTTTTTATGTAGAAGAGCTTGCTGACCAGTTGGGTCTAGGATCAAAATTCTATGTGATTGGATTTTCTATGGGAGGCAATGAGACTTGGGGCTGCCTCAAATACATCCCTGACATGTATGGTTTTGCACCCTCACTTTTATCTTTATTGAACTTGCTGAAAAACTTTTGTTGTACTAGACATTGGACATTTCTTACGAGTTTAGGTGTAAGACATTAGACATTTCTTTGCATTATATGGATGTGTAACACTCAGTTACACAAGTAAGGTGCATCTGTAACTCCTAGTTACACTATCCAAATGCATGTGTAACTCTTATTTACAGTAGTTAATCTTCTCACATCATGCATTCATGTTTTCTATGTTCTGGTCTGATACTGGAATACTACTCAGGCATGTATGAATAAATAAAACTTGTGTCCCTTGTTTATGCAGTACTGAGATGTTTTCCAGTTTGAATATCCCATGGGTTATTCTCAACCTCTCTGAAAGAAGTGCTTTGCTAAACGAATCAAATGAGGTAATTATTTTATTTTATTTATTTATTTTGCACAGAAGCTTAATTGCTATTGTTATGTAAAACTCTTGTGGCACAACATCTTTTCTTTGGTTTTTCTTAATTTTTATATAGTTCTGTAATATTGATTGGATGCTTTTGAAATATGGTTATGTAGTTCTTTAGAAAGAAAGTTGCATATGCACTTTCTCAAGGATTTAAGGTGATTGCTGGTGTCAGTGAGACTCTTGAATAACGAGGTGAGAAGTGATGATTCTTAGCTCTTTTATAGTTGAAAATGTGTGCTTTTATATGGATGTGTAACTCTCAGTTACACAATTCAGGTGCATCTGTAACTCTTAGTTACACATGATATATGCATGTGTAACTCTTAGTAACTCCTAGTTACACATGATAAAATGAACAAAGCTGCAACCAAAAAATTATGCATGCTACATATCCAAGTCATATGCATGTATAACTGTCAATTACACGTGATAGATGCATGTGTAACTCCCAGTTACACATGCTAAGATAGGTTATCATGTATCTTTTTTGTGATCTTTGTTCTATAATTTTGCCTTAGAATTGTTCTATATAACTCCTCATCTTTCGACGTTAACTTCGTATTGCAGATAGGAAAATTTGAGCTTCATATCATGGATGGAGAGTTTGCTGATCCTCAGATTGTAGTTATGCTTGGTGAAAACGGGAAGGGGAAGACGACATTTCTTTGCTTGCTGGTACACCTTTTTAGATCCCTCTCTTGTTGTTTTTAGTTTCAAATTATATGTCTAGACTGCGCATTTATTCACATTACACAAGTAGGATGCATGTGTAACTTCTAGTTTGTGCCGAAAACGGTTTGGGTTATAAAAAAATTACACAAGTAGGATGCAGGTGTAACTCTGAATTACACTAGACAGATGCATGAGTATCTTCTAGTTACATGCCAATTATGAACAAACCTTGTAACCAAAAAATTACGCATGCCAGTTACACAAGCTTTTATGGATGTGTAACTGCTTGTTACACATGCTAATTGGATGTGTAACTATAAGTTACACATTCTAATTAAATGTGTAATTGTAAGTTACACATGCTATGTGGATGTGTATCTGTTGCATATGCTTATACTTTGGTGTGTTTTGATGAGCATTTGTTTTGAGTTTGCAAAAAAATTGAATTCTTGCAACAAAGTTGTTTTTTAAGCTTTGTGTTTTAATCACTTGATTTCACATCTCCTTATGATAGAATGTGATTTCATGTAGGTGAAACTGAATATACATTTTTGTATGTACTGTTCATTTTAAACTTATAAATACTGATTGCTTGTTGTTATATTTCAGGTTTCAGATAACTTCATAAAAGCTAATTGCTTAAATGTGATAATGGTCTCGCTGGAATTGGTGTTGACGTTGAATACACAAATCAGATGCATGTGTAACTTTCAGTTACACTAGTTAGATGCATCTGTAACTCTCAATTATAATAGACAGAAGCGTGTATAACTTCTAGTTACACATGCTAAGAAATACATGTATTTTTTATATGCGTTCTTTTTTATGTCTATTTTTTTGATGTGTAACTTTGCATTACACATGGCATAAGGATGTGTAACTTCTGGATACACATGCCATATGCATGTGTAACTTCTGTTTACACATTCACAATATATTTTAATAATTTTGGGCCTAGATTTAATAATTTTGGACCTAAATTTAAATTTTATCTAATTAAGGGCTTGGCAATATATAAAAGGGTATGGATGTCTTTTAATAACTCGGGGCCTAGATTTAAACTTCTTTTAATTAAGGGCCTCATGTTATGAATTATTCATGGGTCGGGCCTTAGCATAATTTTCCCTTGCTATTTGCAGCGACGGAGAGGGGTGATTTTGTCTTTTCATTTGCGGGAAACGAATGCTTGGAATTCCTTCCTACTTCTGGGGTTGTCGTGCAATTAATGTTCATCGAAGGACTCTCAGGATGAAATTCACGGGTGTTACTAGCGAGAGTCAGCAATTCATAAGTACTAATATTTCAGAAGTTGCATTAGTTATTTTTGTCTCCAGTAATATGCAATTCCTTGAAAATGGATAATTCTCCTCTGCTGGATAATTGATCAGTTATCTAATGACTGAAATATTACTTGAAGTTGGAATGGGATTTGTGAGTCAAGTGAACAGTTCGACCCTTCCATGTGTAACAAAAAACTTATTGGTGCAAGAAAATTTAACAGGGGGGGTGATTGGTGCAAATCCTGGGGCCAATATCACCATGAACTCCCCAAGAGACGTCGAAGGTCATGGTTCACACACTTCATCAACGGCAGCTGGAAACTATGTCAAAGATGTCTCAGTTCTTGGATATGCCAAAGGAACTGCAAGAGGAGTTGCTCCTGCTGCTAGGCTTGCAATGTACAAAGTTCTTTGGGAAAAAGGTGAAGGCCGCTATGCCTCCGACGTTCTTGCTGGTATGGATCAAGCAATTGCTGATGGCGTCGATGTCATCTCAATTTCAATGGGTTTTGATAACGTCCCTCTTTATGAAGATCCAATAGCGATAGCGTCATTTGCAGCCATGGAAAAGGGTGTGGTTGTTTCATCTTCTGCTGGAAATGCAGGACCATCTTTGAGTAGCCTTCACAATGGGATTCCGTGGCAGCTCACAGTTGCAGCAGGCTCTATCGACCGTCAATTTGGCGGAACTGTGCTTCTTGGTAATGAAAAAATCATATTTGGTTCAGCAGTATACACTGGAACTGCAGAGGTTGTAAATGTGCCGCTTATTTATGACAAAGAAATCTCAGCATGCAATTCATCGGCGTTGTTGTCAAAAGTCCAGAATTCAGTTGTCATTTGCGATGACACTGGTAACTTATATAACCAAGTTCAGCAGCTAATCAATGCCAAGGTTGTCGCAGGTATTTTTATCACAAGTTCTTCCCCACAACTTGATATTGGCGATTTAGACTACCCCGCAGTATTCGTTACCCAAACTGAAGCACCTATAGTGATCAATTATGCCAAGGATAATAAAAGGCCGAAAGTGACAATACTATTTTAACAAACCATCTTAGGAACAAAACCTGCACCAGTTGTGGCTAGTTACACCTCCAGGGGACCTTCACCAAGCTATCCTGGTGTCCTAAAACCAGATCTAATGGCACCAGGAACAAATGTTTTGGCAGCATGGATTCCAAACAGTAAGAATTCCACCAATTTAAACAAAAATTACATCATGATCTCTGGAACATCCATGGCATGTCCTCATGCATCAGGTGTTGCTGCGCTAATGAAGGCTGCACACCCAGAATGGAGTGCAGCTGCTATCCGGTCTGCAATGATGACTACAGCAAACCCATTAGATAACACCAATAATCCAATCAACGATGAAGGTAGCATAAATTTGGATCATGCTAGTCCTCTTGCTATGGGATCAGGTCAAGGTGATCCTAACAAGGCTGTTGATCCTGGTTTAGTTTATGACTTGGGAACCCAAGATTATGTCAACCTTCTTTGCTCAATGAATTACACAAGGGAACAGATGTTAACAATCACCAGGTCGCCGACTTACGATTGTTCTAAGCCGTCTTCGGGTCTGAATTACCCATCTTTCATCGTTTTGTCAAGTAATTCTACATCAACAGTTCAAGAATTCCGAAGAGTAGTCACATATGTAGGCGACGGGCCATCAACTTACAAAGCGAAGCTGACAGCGCCGAGGGGATCAAAAGTCACTGTGGTACCTGACACTTTTGTTTAACAAAAAGTATGAACAACAAAGCTATGTTCTGACAGTGCACAAGAGGAAGAATGGGATAATATCTTATGGTTCTCTAGTTTGGTTTGATGAAGGGGAGAAGCATACAGTTAGAAGCCCTATAGTCACAGTCTAGTAAATTCATATATGATTCTGGTTCACAGCTGCAGTAAGTGCAATAATTGGTCAAATAAATGTTTGCTTAGCTACTCATATTGACTCATGTCTTCTTAGTACAAGTCAGTCAATTGATCATGGGTTTTGAATTGATTTCCAAATTGGTTCTTATGTTTCACAATCACAACTATGAACTACTAGAAAGCCAAATGATGCTTAATAAACGGCAACATGGCGCTGTAAATGCGCTGTGCGAAAAGACATTATACTATTAGAACTAAAGCTAACTATTAAGCAGCTTTAGATCGTCCGGACATAACATTTTCTGACCGAGATTTTCCATTACCAGTGTCATCAATTCTTCACAATGAATCTTTATCAAATGGCGACAGTTGGTACCGAAAAGTTTGTCTACTTTTCAATTTAAAGTGTCTGTAAGATGCTCTTGGAGTTGAGAGCGAAGGTAAAAATATTTGTTCGGCAGTGATCTAAATATCTAGTACTTTAGTTGGCCACACCATGTTATTGAGTGGAATTTGTGGCTTTCCATAGAGTAGAAAGTTGGGCAAAGATGATAACGAGTCCTTGTCTTTGATTTGCGTTTGCAATGGGTTTTGGGATAGAGTGGTAGAAAGATAATCTTGGAGGAATGTCAATGTATCATATTCTTAGTGTTTGCGTGTGTGCGGACAGTAGGTGCAAAACTTATGTTATGGAATATAGCCTGCAGATTTTTGTTCTTGCAGGAAATTGGCACACATAATTAGTAATAATTTACTATAGACATGAAATGCACAACACTGAGGCCTGGTTATGTCACTCAATCATGCAGGGATTGAGCCAGAAAATTCTTAAGAAGAATGGCGAAGGCTACAAAATTCAAAGCAATATCATTATGCCATTGAGTCTCGAAAATTCAGAAATAACTGGATCAACGCTACATTTCATAGCGTTTTTTTCTTCTTCAAATGTTCACACGGCGAATAAGAGTGTTAGAATACGGGCATCCAACTCAAAACCAATTGGCTATGAGTGGAGAGGCCCATAGGGTTATAAACCGCAGGATCTTAGATGCCCAGACAATGTGGGACTAATAATCTCAACACGCCCCCTCAAGTGTAGCCTCGTTGGGTCTAACACGTGGATAATTAAATCGGGTGACGCGGAGTAAAGGCGCGGTCAAATGACTCATCGCAAATAGCCTGCTCTGATACCATGTTAGAATACGGGCATCCAACTCAAAACCAATTGGCAATGAGTGGAGAGGCCCTAATAGATTATAAACTGCAGGATCTTAAATAACCCAACCTTGTGGGACTAATAATCTCAACACGCCCCCTCACGTGTAGCCTCGGTGGGTCTTACAAACACGTGGACAATTAAATCGGGTGACGCGAGTAAAGGTGCGGTCAACTGACTCGACACAAATAGCCTGCTCTGATATCATGTTAGAATACGGATATCCAACTCAAAACCAATTGGCTATTAGTAGAGAGGCCCATAGGGTTAAAAACCGCAGGATCTTAGATGCCCAGACAATGTGGGACTAATAATCTCAACAAAGAGTCTGCTAGGAGATCAGTGTACTAAAGAAACTTCAGCTACATACATCTGAACTTTGCACACTCTAATAGCCCACTAGCTTATAAGTCTATAAAAATCGCAACTCTGAAAAAGAGAATGAGGGGAACATGGATAAAAATCAACACAAAAATAGAAGTAATTATTGTCCGTTAATTCTCAATCTTTTTCCTTTTCTGTTCCGGCTATGGGCAACATTAGTATGAGATTCCAAGTTACGGAAGATAAGATGAGCGAAAACTTGTTTTCTTTTGAACAACAACACAAATGAAGGAACAAAATGCTTGGAAGATCACGTGGTGCACCTAAATTATTCTTTTTACTTGCACAATCATCTTCTTTTACACTAAGTAATCAAGATTTACTGCTATCTCGCATAGACAAATAATTTGATGGATTATATTCAATTTGGTAGAAGTCATTTTTGTCCAAGTTTGTTCCTTTTCAAGAGCTTATTCGAAACCACAACTTTTTTTATACATGTTTACATAAGAGTTTTCAGTGCTGTCTCACATGTTAACTAGAAGTTATCTGAAAGATAAGTTGTCGCACATCCAACAAAAAAAAATGCCAGTCCACCAAAATGCACAAGGGTCTTGATCAGAATATGTATTGCACCCACCACCGCCTGTTTGGTTAAGGTATTGGGACTGAAAAGACTAGCTAAGCAACTGCGTCCAATTTTTGACTTGATATAGAACTATAACAATCGAATAATGAATAATATCAAAATGACAAAAGTCCATATGGAAAAACAATCATCATTTTTATAAAATATCTTACACTGAAATTTTCCTTTTTGTTTGGATAAAATCCATATTAGCTTAGAGAGCTAGTTATAGCCCCATATGGCATGGGTCCTTTATCTCTCTAACTTATCACACGCGAATCCGCAAGTTGACATTTAAAAAAAAAACTGAGAGTTGATTTCATTTCCATAGTCTGAGGTATCTTCATCATCAAATCAGTGCTTATATAAGAACCAAATATGAGCTGAAACTTCAACCATTCTCACTACATTCTTCATCAATGGCTGCTGCCGTTGCTCCTAGTTCTTCAACTTCATTGTGTCTCATTTGGTTCTTCTTCATTACCATCTTCCACTTATTCACATCTATGTGGGCGAAATACGACACATATATCGTTCACATGGATTTATCTGCTATGCCAAAAGATTTCTCTGATCACCATAATTGGTACACTTCAGCTCTATCTTCCATTCGCCATTATCCACAAATATCAACCACCGCTACTACCCGTTCTATGGACATTATCTATACTTATAGTAATGTTATGCATGGATTTAGTGCAAGTCTTTCTTTATCTGAACTAGAATCAATTAGAAACTTACCTGGTTTTGTTTCTTCGTATCGAGATTTACCTGTTCGAGTCGATACAACTCGTGCTCCTCAGTTCTTAAATTTGAATTCCAACTATGGTGCATGGCCGACATCAAATTACGGCGAAGATGTCATAATTGGTGTTGTTGATACCGGAGTTTGGCCCGAGAGTAAGAGTTATAGTGACGAAGGACTGGGTGAAGTTCCGTCCAGATGGAAAGGAGAATGTATGGAGGGAACTGAATTCAATTCTTCTATGTGCAATAAGAAGCTCATTGGAGCTAAATTCTTCAATAAGGGTCTGATTAGTAGTATGCCAAATATAACAATCGCAATGAATTCTACACGAGACAGTGATGGTCACGGGACACATACTTCATCCACCGCTGCAGGGAGTTTTGTCGAAGGCGTATCGTACTTCGGATATGCCAACGGGACAGCAAAAGGAATGGCACCAATGGCCCGTGTCGCTATGTACAAGGCGCTGTGGCAGGAAGGTGCATTCTCGTCTGATATTATTGCTGCTATAGATCAAGCAATTGAAGATGGGGTTGATGTTATTTCCTTATCCCTTGGCATAGACGGAATCCCTTTGTATGAAGACCCTGTGGCTATTGCCACTTTTGCAGCAATGGAGAAAGGAGTTTTCGTTGCAACTTCTGCCGGCAATGAAGGCCCTTGGTTTGGAACTTTGCACAACGGAATACCATGGGCACTTACGGTAAGTGCAGGTACCATTGATCGTGAATTTAACGGAGTTGTAACTCTAAGTAACGGAGTTACGATTTTCGGTTCATCTCTTTACTCGTTAAATTCATCTTTGAGTAAAGCACCCTTAATGTTCATGAACACATGCAACAGTACAAAGGATTTGAAGGAAGTCGGATACAAAATCGTTGTTTGTGTGGACACGGATGATTCAGTTGGAGGACAAGTTGATAACGTTAA
The DNA here is from genome assembly GCA_023529315.1 of Papaver bracteatum. NCBI lineage: Eukaryota > Viridiplantae > Streptophyta > Magnoliopsida > Ranunculales > Papaveraceae > Papaver > Papaver bracteatum. The sequence continues at coordinate 1,430,152 of JAJJWX010001290.1, forward strand.
CAATGTTAACGTTGCTGGTGGTCTCTTCATATCCAACAGTTCTCTCATAGATTTCTTCTTAGAGAGTTCATTTCCAGCGGTTTTCATAAACCCGAAAGATGGTCAATCAATCTTAAACTACATGAAAATGAATTCTGATCCAAGAGCCAGCTTACAATTTCAAAAGACTCGTATTGGTAGAAGAAGAAATAAGCCAGCACCAAGAGTAGCCGATTACAGTTCCAGAGGTCCATCACATAGTTGCCCGAGTGTCTTAAAACCCGATATCATGGCTCCTGGAACTTTAGTTTTAGCAGCATGGCCTAAAACTACTGTGGCACTGGATACCGGTTCTCGTTTATTATACAACGACTACAATTTTTTATCTGGAACATCCATGTCGTGCCCACAATTGGCAGGTATTGGAGCGCTTCTAAAAGGTGTGCATCCTGAATGGAGTGCAGCTGCTATTAGATCCGCACTGATGACCACAGCCGATACCTTAGACAACAGTAACAGTTTTATAAAGGATATCGGAGATAATTACCAACCTGCCTCACCTCTTGCTATGGGGTCCGGTCATGTTAACCCCAACAAAGCCATGGATCCTGGGCTAATATACGACACAAATGCTGAAGATTATGTTAACCTTCTTTGCTCAATGAATTTTACTTCAAAACAGATTCAAACCATTACAAGGAGATCTAGTACTAGTTATAATTGTTCGAAGAACCCGTCTTTAGATATCAATTACCCATCTTTCATTGCCTTCTTTAACGTTAATGATTCGTCTTCGGATGCTAAAATGGTACAAGAGTTTAAGAGGACGGTGACGAATGTCGGGAATGGAGCGTCCACTTATATGGCTAAGTTGACACCTATGGACGGAATTCAAGTGACCGTGACTCCTGAAGCACTGGTTTTCAAAGAAAAATATGAGAAACAAAGTTTTAAGGTTTCTTTGGAAGGACCAAAAATGATGAAACACGTTGTTGCCCATTGTGCTCTTAGTTGGGTTGAAGTTGGAGGTAAATATATCGTCAGAAGTCCAATTGTTGCTACTAGACTTAGTTCAGTACCATTTGTTAGTAAAAATTGATGTCCTATTAACGAATTTTGGGTGGGAATAATTGCAAATGTGCAATGTAATTTAAAGTTAATGCTTAAATTAACAATTTGCTGTGTTCATTAATTTCAAAGACATTGATCTCCTCTGAATCTATTCAACTTCCATAGAATGACCTTATTAGGTGGTCCTTTGGATACCTATAGTTGGCACTCACGAGGCAACTACCCGTTTGACACTTCATGTAGAGACAGCGGAGAAGTTTTGTTTTTGGCAGAAACGAAAGAATGGTTAGAAAATGTTCAAGAACGCTAGAATTTTTGTGTCATTTTAACAGTGAATGAAGATTTCGATTTTTAGCTTAGTTTCTTGCCGTATGGCTGACATACCAATCATACTCCGGAATCAGACCATCTCTATTTTATACTGAATCTAACATGAAATTTAGAGCCGGGAATATGTAGATTCAGAGCAACAGCGATAAAAAAATTTGTTGGAACCCAACGCTGTACCAAACTTACTGATATTTTTTGTTTTATGTAACTACCTAACTATTGCCAATGCCAATTACAACAACTAGCAGTGAGTGCGACATATTTGCAATAATACATTCATGATTTAAAGCACGTGAAGAAGAAGAAGAAGAAACCGCCTTTCAAGTTTCAAACAACATACACTTATCGAGCAAATATGTGTCGCAAGCTGGTTTTTGAATCAAGGCCTGCAGAGTGCATTGATATTTGTTAGAAAAAACAATGTTTTGTTTTAATCAAAAAATGCATGGACCATGTTTTGATCCCAAGACCTATTGCTCCCTAGATGTTTTTTCATGTGAATGAATAAAACATTAGTCCCATATAGACTAAAACACTAAGAGTTTTAGACTTAAATAACATTGGTTTAGCCTTAAGGGCATGGCCCTTTGGGTCTTTAGACCTTTGTGTATGGGGAAAGCCCTAGACTATGGCAAGGTTGCCTAAACCTTATTGCATTTCTTATTGCCTTTCCCGTTCGCGCGGTGCTTCGTACAGAAGCACGCTCGCTCGGCGTGGGCGTGGGTTTATCCAACCCTTTCTTTTTACTGAAAATTTCCACTCGTTTCTCCCACACATGTAAAGAATTTTATTCTTTGCCTTCTAGGTTTTGGATATCCGACAGCCACTAGAATCATCTTTAGTCACACACGGTTAATTCTCACGCGTGAATTCTCTTAACTGTTTTCATCGTAAAGAATCTTTAATCTCACGCGTGTGGACACCTGTGCACAGAGATTTCTCGTCGAGAAGAATCTTGCCCGACAGATGCGTTTTTACTGTTATTTTAACGGATGCTTTTTGCTTTTACTCGTCCGACAAATTGAACTCGTGATTTACGGATCTGTGTCTCAAACGTTCGAATTCTTACCTATAAATACGAGTTAAGGCTTTCAGTTTAAAGACATACCATTCAGAACTCTTATCTTCTGAATTTATCCTTCTTCTCTAATTATTTTCGAAACTTAAGTTCTTATTCATATTTGTCTTAAAACTCGAAAACGTTCAGTTCTTTTTGAAACAAGTTGTAGTTTACGAAACATAATTTTGTATAACTAGTTCTTGATTTACAAAATTTTAGTTCACGAAATATAGTTTACAGAAACATAAAATTGTTTTTACATTACTCGAAACAATTTGTATTTTCAATTTGTGTTTTTGTTTTTATTTTTCTTTGCCAAGTTCTAAGGGTTCTCTCTGTGTATGCTACACATAGAGGAGAACTAACGATAGTTGTATCCTGGAGGTAGTTTGCTAATTGCTATAGCATCTCGGAGGAGTAGCAGGCAATATTACCTTTAGCTCAGCGTATCTCATACGTGCCTCTACTAAGTTTATTGAGTTATTTGTTACTACTATCAGTGTAATCTAAGTATTATTTCCCATTTGCATTCGATTATTGTAATTAATTCCAACAATCTAAAGGTAATATCGTGCCTTATTGTAATATTGTAATATTCTTTGTTGTAAGAACATGGGAAAGAATACTGTAGAAAAACCACCAAAGTTCAGTGGTAAGGACTTTAAGAGATGGCAGTCTAAAATGCTATTCTTCCTAAACGACCAAAGGTTAGATGGATATGCTTTAGAAAAACCCTCGAGAAAACTTCATCGCCGTGGTAATGAAGATAAATTGGACAGGTGGAATATGAAGAATTATTTGTGCAAGAATCATATTCTTAACTGTCTTGATGACTCCTTGTATGACTTCTATAATGCAAAAGAAGATTTTAATGCTTTTGATTTATGGGAAGCTCTAGAAGAAAAATATCATGCTGAAGCTGCTGGAAGTAAGAAGTTCTTGATGGCTAAGTTCTTAGAATACAACATGACTGACGAAAAGCCTGTGGTAGAACAGTTCGTCGAACTTCAACTCCTCATCGGCGAGATTCTTTCTGAAGGCATGACTTTTGATGAAGCTCTACAAGTATCGGCTGTGATTGAAAAGCTTCCACCCTCATGGAGCGAATACAAGAGGAGGCTGCGACACAAGACTCGTGAACTCACCATGGTGGATCTTGGCAAAAAGATCCAGGTTGAGGAGCTTATGTGCAGCAAGGACAAGAGCATGATGCTGAGCAAAAACATGTCCAACAAAGCTCATGTTTTGGATGATAAAGCCGCTTCAAAGAAAACCCCTGGAGAATCCAGCAAAATGGGTAATAAACGTAACAAACGTCGAAAACCCAGAGGTAACAATTTTAAGCCTAGAGGTGGTGTCACTAAGCACACCATCAAAGGCGACTGTTTTAATTGTGGTAAACCTGGACATATGGCTAAAGACTGTAAGGCCCCTAAAAGGATCAAATATGATCCAAAACAGAAAAATAAGGCAAACATAGTAGAGGACTCTGGATATTTCACTGGCATGGTGTCTGAAGTCGACCTTGTCTCTAGTATGACTAATGTGAGAGACTGGTGGCTTGATTCTGGAGCCACCAAGCATGTCTGTAAATTCAGAAATGCTTTCTCCTCCTATGCCATAGTAGGAGATGATGAGAAACTGTTCATGGGAAACTCTTCCACCGCGAAAGTGGTGGGGAAAGGCAAGGTCGAACTGAAGCTAACTTCAGGAAAAACTCTCGCATTGAATGACGTATTCTACGTCCCAGACATATGCAAAAATCTTATCTCAGAAACCATCCTGCTAGGAAAAGGTTTTAAAATTGTTGCTGAGTCCAATACTGTTGTGATTTCTAAGCATGGTGAATTCGTAGGAAAAGGTTATGTTACCGATAACATGATTAAGCTTAGTGTATCTGATTTGAAATTGAATGTTAATGCATCTTCTTCTGTTTATGTTTGTGACTCCTCACATGTTTGGCATGATAGACTTGGGCATGTTAATTTCAAATCGCTAGAAAGACTTGCTAATTTAGGTTGCATACCAAAAATAAACTTTGATAAAAAACAAAGATGTGAAATCTGTGTTGAATCTAAATATGCAAGAAAACCATTTAATAAAAGTGTTGAACGTAGATCAGTTCCTTTGGAATTAATACACTCGGATTTAGGAGACTTGAAATCAACACCAACAAGAGGTGGTAGAAAATGGTATATCACTTTCATAGATGATTACTCACGATACTGTCAGGTTCATCTTCTTAGAAGTAAAGATGGGGCCTTAGAGGCTTTCAAGTTTTATAAACTTGAAGTAGAAAACCAAAAAGGAGTTAAGATTAAAACTCTTAGGTCTGACCGTGGCGGTGAGTATGTGATACCCATAGGATAGTTTTGTAAAAATAATGGAATCATTCATGAAACCACTGCACCATATTCACCTGAATCGAATGGTGTAGCCGAAATAAAAAATAGAACACTCATAGATATGGTAAATGCTATGTTGACAAGTTCAGGTTTATCTTCGAACTTGTGGGGGGAAGCTATCCTCTCGGCATGCTATATTTTGAACCGAGTTCCATTTAAAAAATCAGATAAAACTCCCTACGAATTTTGGAATGGTAAACAACCTTCATATGCATACTTTAAAGTGTGGGGTGTTTGGCCAAGGTGGACATTCCTCATCCCAAGAAAACTAAAATAGGTCCCAAAACAGTCGACTGTGTTTTCTTAGGGTATCCTGAGCATACAATTGCACACAGGTTTATGGTCATCAGTTCTAACCATAATAACATTGGTCAGAATACCATATTGGAATCTAGAGATGCTGTGTTTTATGAACACATATTTCCTTTAAGGTATGGACCTCGGAAAAGGGTCCATGATGACCTCCCGGATGTTCCATCGACTAGTCAAACTCCAACTTTGGAGTATGAGACTGAACCAAGAAGAAGTAAGAGGGTTAGAACTGAAACAAGTTTTGGCCCTGATTTTTTGACTCTTACGGTAGAGTCTGAACCCCAAACCTATAAGGAATCTATGACTTCTACGGAAGCTCCTTTCTGGGAAGAAGCTTCATTAAATGAATGGGAGTCCATTCAGCAAAACGAAACTTGGGAGCTTGTAGACTTGCCTCCTGGAAGTAAATCCATAGGTTGCAAATGGGTGTTCAAAAGGAAACTTAGAACAGATGGAACTATAGATAAATATAAAGCTAGGTTGGTAGCTAAAGGCTATAGACAACAGGAAGGAGTAGATTTCTTTGATACCTATTATGAGTCTCTAGAATCACCTCGATTAGAATGTTGATTGCTATTGCTTCAATTTATGATTTGCATATACATCAGATGGATGTTAAAACTGCTTTTCTATATGGTGAATTGAATGAAGAAATTTATATGGATCAACCTGAAGGCTTTATAGTAAAAGGTTATGAAAACAAAGTATGCAAGTTAAACAAATTTCTTTACGGTTTAAAACAAGCACCTAAACAGTGGCATGAAAAATTTGATCATGTTATGATAATTAATGGCTTCAAGGTTAATGAATCTGATAAATGTATTTACATTAAATCTGTGGATGATTCTTATGTTATTGTATGCCTATATGTTGATGATATGCTCATATTAGGCAGTAACCTTGATATTATTAATACCATTAAAAGCATGCTTAGAGATAATTTTGACATGAAAGACTTAGGCCCTACTGATGTAATCTTAGGGATGAAAATCAGAAAGATGTCTGATGGATATAGTTTTAGTCAATCTCATTATGCTGAAACCGTACTAAAGAGATTTAATTATGAAAATGCTAAACCTGCATCTACTCCTTTTGATCCCACTTGTAAATTGAAAAAGAACAAGGGTAAGGGTATTGATCAACTTGAGTATTCTCGCATTATTGGTAGTCTTATGTATTTGATGAACTGTACAAGACCTGATATTGCTTACTCTGTGAGTAGATTAAGCAGGTATACTTGCAACCCATGGCGGGATCACTGGAATGCTCTCTTGAGTTTTACGTTACAGGAGAGGGACCTCAAACTATTGCTTAAGTTTTGGGAAGTATCCTGCTGTACTGGAAGGGTATTGTGATGCCAACTGGATATCAGACTCAGAAGAGTGCAAATCTACTAGTGGGTACATCTTCTTGCTTGGAGGTGCGTCTGTCTCATGGAAGTCTACCAAACAGACATGTATAGCTAAATCCACTATGGAGTCTGAGTTTATAGCCTTGGAAAAAGCTGGAGAGGAAGCTGAATGGATGCGATGTTTCTGGGAGGAATTCCACTGGCCCAAGCTTGTGTCTTCAATCGCCATCCACTTGTGAGTAAAGCTGCTCTTGGTTGCGCAAAGAACAATGTATACAACGGAAAGTCTATACATATACGTAGAAGACACAAGACGGTGAAACAACTACTCTCTACTGGTATTATCTCGATAGACTTTGTAAAATCCAAAGATAATCTTGCAGATCCTTTGACGAAAGGTTTACCGAGAGAGAAAGTTAAATCCACATCGAGGGGGATGGGACTTAAGCTCATAGAATAAATCACCATGAAGGATACTCAACCTTGTGATTGGATTTCCAAGATCAAGGTTCAATGAGACAACTAATTTATGGTGATATTGTGAAAGCACTATCTTAGTCCCTCCCTATGGTGTAACCGTGTGATAGTGCAGCTGCGGGATTTTGAGGATGATCTTTTGAGATCTTAATGGGTTCCATGGCTTTGATTAAAGCGGGGTGTGGCAGGACACTCTTTATGGACCCACCTTTGTGGATGTTGGAAGTGTGGCCGCTTCCTATGAGAATATGAGCTAATTCTCTAGAGACATTCATTAAGTCCGGGATTTTAGCCCACGACCAAAATGGGCACAACCGCAAGAGCTTGGCAGCTGTTTTCTTCGGTTGAGGCATCAAGTGTGGCTGTTATTTCTGAATTGCATTCTTTGTTGCCGGTTCAAGACATTGCGTTCACCGTATCAACAAGCAGTTCAGGTAACCTCTCACTAAGTTAAGGTTCAATCTTTGGGACACCTTAGCCTATTTTGTTGCCTTATGTTTTATCGTGTTTTATCGACATGTTTTATTATTCATGTGGGGGATTGTTAGAAAAAACAATGTTTTGTTTTAATCAAAAAATGCATGGACCATGTTTTGATCCCAAGACCTATTTCTCCCTACATGTTTTTTCATGTGAATGAATAAAACATTAGTCCCATATAGACTAAAACACTAAGAGTTTTAGACTTAAATAGCATTGGTTTAGCCTTAAGGGCATGGCCCTTTGGGTCTTTAGACCTTTGTGTATGGGGAAAGCCCTAGACTATGACAAGGTTGCCTAAACCTTATTGCATTTCTTATTGCCTTTCCCGTTCGCGCGGTGCTTCGCACAGAAGCACGCACGCTCGCTCGGCTCGGCTCGGCGTGGGCGTGGGCGAGGGAGAGGGCGAGGGCGAGGGCGAGGGCGTGGGAGTGGGTGTGGGTGTGGGTGTGGGTGTGGGTGTGGGTTTATCCGACCCTTTCTTTTTACTGAAAATTTGCACTCGTTTCTCCCACACATGTAAAGAATTTTATTCTTTGCCTTCTCGGTTTTGGATATCCGACAGCCACTAGAATCATCTTTAGTCACACACGGTTAATTCTCACGCGTGAATTCTCTTAACTGTTTTCATCGTAAAGAATCTTTAATCTCACGCGTGTGGACACCTGTGCACAAAGATTTCTCGTCGAGAAGAATCTTGCCCGACAGATGCGTTTTTTACTGTTATTTTAACGGATGCTTTTTGCTTTTACTCGTCCGACAAATTGAACGCGTGATTTACGGATCTGTGTCTCAAACGTTCGAATTCTTACCTATAAATACGAGTTAAGGCTTTCAGTTTAAAGACATACCATTCAGAACTCTTATCTTCTGAATTTCTCCTTCTTCTCTAATTATTTTCAGAAACTTAAGTTCTTATTCATATTTGTCTTAAAACTCAGAAAACGTTCAGTTCTTTTCTGAAACAAGTTGTAGTTTACATAACATAATTTTGTATAACTACTTCTTGATTTACAAAATTTTAGTTCACAGAAATATAGTTTACAGAAACATAAAATTGTTTTTACATTACTAGAAACAATTTGTATTTTCAATTTGTGTTTTTGTTTTTATTTTTTCTTTTGCCAAGTTCTAAGGGTTCTCTCTGTGTATGCTACACATAGAGGAGAACTAACAATAGTTGTATCATGGAGGTAGTTTGCTAATTGCTATAGCATCTCAGAGGAGTAGCAGGCAATATTACCTTTAGCTCAGCGTATCTCATACGTGCCTCTACTAAGTTTATTGAGTTATTTGTTACTACTATCAGTGTAATCTAAGTATTATTTCCCATTTGCATTCGATTATTGTAATTAATTCCAATAATATTTACATACAGTAACAACTTCCACTAAGCAACAGCTAGGATATACTCTGATACCCCCTCCAGTTCAAGATACGGATAAAAATAAGTATTAATATTGTTGTCTTAGCTTTGAGAACACATGTTTCAATAACGTAACTTAAGCTCTTGCGCCAACTATTGCCTGCATAATATATATAGACTGCAAAGAACAAACCAAATCACAAGCACAAAGCAGCGAAGGACATGAATAAAGCGAGCAAAGTAAACTTACACGATTTAGAGTTGAAACACAAAAGGAACGAACATGACAATTTTTGAGTTTGTCCCAACTTCCCAAACTCTTAAATCAGCAACTAGATGCGAGTTTTACCTCAAACTCCTGATCACCGACTAACCAACATATATGTATCTGTACTTTTTTTTTTTATATATGTATTGTTGATTGTCACGCCTAACAATAAGCTGGTCATCAGACTCATCATCACACCACAATCGGTAGAGCTAGCCAAGCTTTGAAATATCACCCCATTTTATGCGTAAGACCCGTAAAAGCCCGTACTGTATTGTTTTTGTTGTTTTTCTTTGTGAAGCAACCATACTATATTGTGGTACGACCACCTCTCTCCAAACATATTTTATAAAGATGACCTAGTTTGTCGTGTGTTGAGTTTTCTGGTCCATATCGTTTTTCTTTGTTTTGAAAAGATGGTACCTATGCTATATATTATATGAAATGTTTCTTGTAGACTGGATTAACCGGAAGTCCTTGTATATAGGGGAGAATTTTGTAAAACCTTTTTTCGCTCTAGGTTTGCAAGATTTTAGTCCAACTCGTGGTAAGTTGCACCTTTTTCAACAAATTGGGGTATGGCGAGAAAATACAGTGGTGTGGTGTGGGTTGTTTTCCAAAGTGTTAGAACTCTGAAGAAAAGCCAAACAAAATGGCCCCATGATGTACAGGCTAATGAGATGAAGCTGTAGTGGGAGCACTTCTCATTATAGAGTATTCCAACTCTTATCTTTATTGTGATCTCCTCAATTCTCTTCAAGTGTTTTTTTTTATTTTTATTTTTATTTTGATAAGGTGCCAAACCAAACCAAGAAAGAAAAACAAAAGAAGAAAACAAAAAACAAGCAGGAAACAAGAAACTATCTTTTCCTACGCCTATAATAGATTTGTTGATCCTTATCCGCTGCCAAGATTTCTCTAAAGTCTGGAGAGAACTCTCCATGTCTAATTTCCACCCAAGTATCACTAAGATACAACCCTGCAAGATGGTCAACTGCTTTGTTGGTTTCCCTGTAACAGTGGGTAACTTTCCAAGAAACAAATTTCCTTCTCAAATGCTTTATCCTCCTCCATATTTGTAAGACATTCTAAGGAGGTTATGGTTCAGGGTTTGTGAGTAAATTATACACGGCCATGGAATCCGAAGCAATGTGAATTTTAGTTTTATCAAACTTGAGAGCCATTTTTAACCCCAACTCAACTCCCTGAAGTTCATGAGCCAAGACTGAAATAGGGGAACTGCCTCCACTAGCAGCACTTATAACATTTGCAGTGTGATCTCTAAGAATAGCACCAAAACTTCCAGCATCATCAGACATTGAGCCATCAATATTTATCATAATTTCATCAATATCAGGAGCAATCCAAGTACACTCAATAGTATCAGGTTGAACAAATAAGCAATCAATCCTCCATCTGCTCATACACCATGTCACATTTAAGTTGTCCTCTTCTTTACAGTTGACTGCAGACATTTTAAATCTCACATCTTGAACAATAAGAACACTAACTTGGTCTTGAGAATTAAAGGAAGATCTAAAAATTCTATTATTTCTCTCTCCAAATGTGATAGATGGAAGCATTTAGCACCAGTTTTTTAATGACAGCTACACAGTCCTGACCTTTGAAGTTTTGAAGGCACCAACATATTTCCTCCTCCCAAGTGTAAGGAAGTGCTCTAACATAGCCTAATTTCAAAATAAGCCCATTCCAAATACCAGAAGAAAACATGCAATCATAAAACAGATGGTCTTCAGTTTCTATAGCTTCACCACAGAGAATACATGAAGCATCTGAGATAGTTCCCCAACTTAACAATTTGCTTGTAGTTTTTAACCTTCTATGCAAAGCAAGCCAAGATATAAAAGAGTGTCTAGGTATATGCTTTTTGAACCAAATAAGAGAGTTCCATGGAGGAGAGGGTAGATGATCAGAAATAGCAATATAAGTGTGTTTCATTGAGAACATGATGCGTGTCGTATGCGTAAAAAATAATTCGCTTCCTCACTTTACTAATTATGAATATAGTATTCGATAAGAAAGAGTTCGTATCCACAGAGAGGCGATTATTGTTATGCAATTTTCAGATTCTTAAGTAACCAAGTAACCAAATAACCCAAGAGTGTGTTTTGTTTTTATCAAAGTAATAAAACTAAATAAAGCAAAGTAAATAATTGGAATAATCAATAAGAAGAAGATATTGGTCAAGGGATAGTATCATTCACAAGCATGTATTTTTCATCTATGATTAGAATTGGTATTTAATCTCTCAATTATCAAAAGTCCTAAGATATCTTGATCGCAAGAGTATCTCGTTTATTTCCTGATTTTATCACAAACAACATTAAAAGATGCTATCGTGACATCTTCTTAAAAAGCAACCTAAAGTGTAAAAGCACAATTAGATTTAACTCCCTAAGAGCAATAAGTTCTATGAAATAAGACTAATCGATGCAAACAAACGTGTAAAAGCACTAATTCGTTTTAACAAAGGTTATGATTCATATGCGATTAAAAAGATGTATCACTACAAGTATTAACCACAAGATGCTACTAAAAAATCAGAGATAACAACTTTTACGTATTGAAAACCCTAATATAGCTATAGAGATGAAAACAAATCCAATTGATTCCGGACTCAACCAAACTAGCATTCAAATCATATGATAATAAAAACAATGAATCATAAACGATAAAATTGAGACAAAACTAATTCATAGAATCAAATAACATGCTTGAAGAAATCAACTTTTTATCCCATAACCAATAATAGTATTTAGATACACATATTCATGGATTTCATCATCATAATATTCAAAGAAATAAGATGAAACATAAAAGAAAGCAAACCCTAGAAGTAGTTCTCTGCAAAAGCTCCAAGAATTGAATAAAACGTTGTATATAATTGTGTAGAAAACTTCCTTTTTATAGCTTTTTCTCCTTCCAAAAATAGGTTTTGTCTTCAAAGTCCATTAGTTGGAAATCCACCAAGCCCACGTGTGAGAGAAACCCATGTAGAAAATCTGTCCCAAAAACGCTCGCCAGAAAACTGGGTTTTTGGCCGGAAATTGTCCGGAATCCGGCACCGGAATGTAACCGCCATTCACCTGAAAATTCTGTCCGTTTGAAGAATATTCGACGGAATATTCTGTTACGGCGCCGTTGGAGATAACTGTTGACTTAACAGTCTTCTGTTAGTCAACTGAGTCAAAGAGGAGGAGTCAGTCAGCTTCTAGTCAGCTGTCTTGATCAGGGATGAGTTGGCTTACTCGGCTGACTCACCGAGTTACGTTCACCGGGTCATTGGGTTGACTCATCAGAGGGGAGATTCACAGAGTTCCCTCCGATTTACGGCATTTCTCTGGCCAATTTCAGGTCAACATTCATCTTGGTTCAAGCACATTCATTCCCTGCAATATAGCACAGCCCCTGCAATTGTTCCAACTCCAGTTGCACTTCTCCCTGCAGCTCAAACCACTTTCATAGACTTCACCATTCTTCTACAGCTTTAGTTCACCCAATTTCACCCACCAACAGCTGCACCAGCTCCACCACTTCCCTGACAAGCAGCAGTAGCTTCTTTCAATATCATCTACAACCCAATTGCAGCAACAACACCACCAGCTAGAGCGCCATTTCTCTTCATCTAGGCTTCGCCTGCACTTGTGCACAACACCAGCACCAACAAATCCATCAGATCCACCTGCCATCTTAACTTATCAATAGAACAGAACCCATTCGATTACCACCTCAAACCATTTTCAGTTCCATCACAGACTCAACACCAACCTCAAGAGTTTAACCACAACACAATCACTCCACTACAGGCTCTTATTAGCAACATCACCAGTTCATAAACTTCCTTAACCTGCAAAAAGAACAACACCAGCGTCTACTGCCATACCAACACAGTTCAAGTCCACCACATCAACTTATAGCGAAGCATCATCATCAACTCATTCTGCAACTCAATTCTTCTCATTCCCTGTAACTACTTGCAGTTCAGTTCCACCATCTCTTTTGCCACTGCCATCTTGAATCTTGCACCAGCTGTACCATTACATCCACAAATCCCTGCCAAACTCCAATCTATTCTTTGATCTCTCCGTTCAATGGCGACAGTTTCCACTCCTTGACTGTTTTTCCGGCAGTACTCACCTTCCCACTGTTCTCCAGCTAGCTGTCACCTGCAATGCCATAGCAGCCAGCTATGCCTTCATACCAGCTGCACAACCAATGGCCAGAGCACCAGTTCCAGTTCCAGTTGCAGCGCCATTCTTTGTATCATCCCTAACTTTACCAACACCATCTGTAGCTTCAGTTTCGTCTCCGTCCTAGCACTCACCTAGCCACAGTTGTGAGCCATCTGCATAACCCACAGACACCAGTTGGCCATATCAGCTCACAGCTCCCATGACTAGAAGCTACAATCTCACTACAGCAACCACAGGCTATCACCATGCCCATCATTCTTTGCCTCAAGACCCATTTCAAACACAACCCCTTCACCAGTTCATTATAGTATGCCATCTCCATCCTCCTCAAGACATCAGCTTCTTTTCTTCCTGTGTTCTGCAATACAGCTGCAACACTTGCACCAGCAACACTATTCTCTACAGCAGAAAAGCACCTTCCTTCATTGGTAACAACAACCTCAACATCACACCATTAGCTGTAGCTCATTGCACAAGTGCAATTTCTTATCTCAGACACCTCATTCAATCTTTTCTACAAGCACCTTGTGTGCCTATTGTAAACTGGCCATGGCTAGGTACCAGCTGCAAAGTAGAAGTTGCACAGCTCCTTCCATGCGAATTTCATACAAAACCCATTTTCAGAAATCCTCCAACATTCACCAACATCACCTATTTATCATCTTCCTCTCTGGTTTGAGTGGTCATGAAACTCAGGCAGATGTTCATCGTGTCGACCCCAGAAAAACCCCTAACCAACATCAACTCCACCAGATCCATCTACTTGTTCTCTCTCGTTGATTATAATCAAACCAACACCCATTTCATTCACAGCTAGATCTCCATTAATTACTCATTTTAGATTCACAGTCTTCAAATAACTCAGCAGCACCAATTTGATATATCCCCATCGTGTCCTTCAGTCCATCTTCTAATCATTCACCAATTACACCATCTTAATTTCGATTTCTCAATTTCAGACCAAAAGTAACAGCTGGTGTTGTTGATTTCAGCTGCAAATAATTGAATGAGTGAATGAGAGGCTCTCTTGGTTTTAGGGTTTGTAGCCTATGATAGGATGGTACACCCCACTGCTGGAATACACCCACATATTGGATGCCTCATAGTAGATGGTTACTTATGATAAGAGCTAGCCAGCTGGAAACCCCTTAACCTCAACTAATATGTATTTAGTGCTCTTCCATGAAAAATGACGGCTCTGCCCTTTACGCTCCAGATGGACTTTTTCTCCTTCTTTTGAACTCTTCCACCAGCAACAACCATCCTTTACTTCTCATATCCACTTCTTTCCTTCAATTCTATTCATCACTAAAGCAGTCGTGCTTTTCAGACAGAATTCACATCACTAAAGCCGACAAACTTTTCAGATAGGGATGAAGAAATAAAAACAAATATGAGAAATAATCTGCCTCCAACTCTTTTTCCATGTTTCCTCTTCTTTTGTTCCAAATGACTCCAAAGTACCTAAATACTCAAAAACAAAACATAAGATACATAATTTACAAGAAAACTAGCAGAGAAAGCATAAACAATAGATAAATAATAAGGTGTTTTAGACACCTATCAGATTCCCCCACACTTATACTTTGCTAGTCCTCTAGCAAATCAAACAAAATAATTATAAAACGTACATAAAACTCCGTCTCGTCGAGGCTACGGTCACTTTAAGCATAAATAACAAGCCTTTGAACCCCTAGGTGTCCCTAGTGTACGAGTTTAGTCTCGTGAAGGTTTACAAGAGGTATGGCTACAAAACCTATATTTCCAACTCCGTCTATTTGTGACAAATCAATGAACGAATCCAAAATGATTACAGGAGGAGGTACCTTGCACAAATTCAATTCATATATTAGTAAATAAAGCTTTAATTAGATAGTCGAACAAGCCACAATACTCGGAAACGAACAAACCACAATCACAATGAAAAGATTAAGAAGATGGATATAGATGTAGATGTTGGCGAATGTTCACAAGTGATTGATGTTTCCCATATCTGTCTGAAGGTCACTGCCAAGATGAACCTATTCCTATTGGATTGAGCTACTGGTTTGAATTCTACATAAACTCATTGGCGTATACAAGGGAACCAGAAGCGACTTTATTCAACCAAATATAATACTTTCTTTTCTTTTTCTTTTTCTTTTTCTCTTTTTCAAATTTTTTTTTTTTTAGACAACATGATTGGATCAAATTGGATCCAAGCGCATGATTCTTGTCAGCAGATTACACGATAGTTCCCTTGGATCCTGCATTCCATGCTTGTTTAGGCGACGGAGACAGGGAGAGCACACACATATTGCTTTATCCAAGTGTCTTTTATTCCGTTTGGTCTAATTAGTCGGTCTCTTTTTTTTTATTCTTTTTTTTAGCAACTCAATCACTCTATTTCATCCTAGCAGCAATAACACGTCGATGTTTAGTGACCCACCAAAGCACTTAGAGAACAATAGATAAATATGGAAAAATAAAAATAGAATGCGATATGGTGATATTCCGAGATATGGTAACAACTATCATGTTAATTGTGATTTCTGAGCTATGTTCGTCCCTTTTAGTTAATTTGTTCCTTAACTCCTGCATTCAAAATGGTTCCATCCTAAAGGCACAAGTTTCTAGATTTCGGAGTTCAAAAAGCACAAATTTTTTCTTGGTTTTTCTATTTTTCTGATTTTTTTTTAAAGGCATAAAACACACTATACAAACATATAAATGCTCCCCCACACTTAAACTTTACATTGTCCTCAATATAAAATTGAATCATCTTAAGAAAGTTCAAGGTGGGAAATTTCCACAAATGATATGCAAAAACAAGAAAATAAAGATAAAATCAAATGCATAAAAATAAAAAGATAAAGGATAAAGATACAAAACCGGTGGGTTGCCTCCCACTTAGCGCTTGGTTTAAAGTCGTTAGCCCGACTTAATCCTTGCTTGTTACGCCTTAGCCGGCTACCAACACATTATGGAAATATGCTTGAATGTTACTTGGGTGTTTTCTCGCCTCAAAGATGTTGAAGTGAATGACTTCTTCATCAAAATCCATAGTCAAGGTGCCATTATAGACGTCAATCTTCGTTCTAGCGGTACTCAAAAATGGTCTACCCAATAGTAACGGTGTAGACGAGGATGAATTCACATTACCCATGTCTAGAACATAGAAATCCACTGGAAATATTAGTTTTTTTACCTGCACCAAAATATCCTTAACACTCCCTTTAGGGTAAACATTAGATCTATCGGCAAGTTGAATAACTATGCCGGTTTTCTTAAGAGGACCAAGATTTAAAGCATCATAAATTGAAGTAGGCATAACATTAATGGAATCTCCTAAATCTAGCATAGCTTTTGTAAACCTTGTTTTACCAATAGTGCATGGAATAGTGAAACTACCGGGATCTTTCAACTTAGGTGGGAGTTTCTTTCGAAGGTATGCCGAAGCATTCTCCCCCACACTCATTACCTCATTACCGGTTAGCTTGTGCTTGTTAGTGCACAATTCATTTACACACTTTGCATAGCGAGGAGATTGCCTAATTACTTCAATGAGAGGAATATTCACTTGGACCTTCTTAAAAACATCCAAAATATCCCTATCTTGTTCCACCTTCTCATTAGCTTTAGCGAACCTGCCAGGAAAAGGTAGAGGAGGAACATAAGTATAAATAAGAGGTTTAGAGTTGGATTTAGTTACCTCGGGAGTTTGGGGAAAATATGCGTTCTTTTCCTCCAAAATTGGTTCCTTTGGGGCTTCTTCTTCACCCGAATTTGTAACTTCGGGTTGCACAAATTGTGTACCACTTCCCAACTTAATAGCATTGACACCCTCACTTGAGTTAAGAGGTTGGGAAGGGAGTTTCTCACCATTTTGTGCATGCAACTGATTAATCTCCTCGGCCATTGAACCAACTTGTGTTTGCAAGTCCTGGACCACACCCTCCGTTCTTTGCATAAAATATTTCAGCAACTCTTCCATATTGGACCCGTGATTTTCAGGTGGTTTTTGTTGTTGCTAGAATTGTTGTTGTTGCGGAGACAAACTTCTGATTGCAACTCCTTAATTGCATTATCCGTTTTCTGCTGATTTAAGATCGCTAGTTGTTGATTTTGTTGTACTACGGACATTAGAGCCTCCACCAAAGTAACCATCTTCTCCAATTCTAGATTATGCCCTTGTTGTGGTTGTTGCACTTGTTGTTGGAATTCATGCGGATGGCTGTAAACAGAACTTGCACTTGCAACTTGCTCGTAAGTGTTGGAATAAATACCATACGGCCGAGTTGAGAATATAGCATTGACATGCTCTACGTTCTCATAAGCTGGGCGTGATGGTTTTACAACCACTGCTGCAATTTTTTGCATCATTGCCATCATATTGCTCATTTGTTGACGTAATTCGATAATCTCGTCAACTTGATTAACTCCCTTGGTAGGTGGTTCTGATCCACGACTTGAAAATTGTTGAGAATTTGCTGCCATACTCTCAATCAACTCCCTAGCTTGTGTCACCTTCTTGTTCATAAGTGCACCACCACTTGCAGCGTCAATAAGATTCTTATCACTTGCTTGGAGACCTTCATAGAAGTATTGGATAATCATTGCGTCACTAAATTGGTGATGAGGGCAGCTTGCCACCAATCTCTTGTATCGTTCCCAACATTCATCTAAAGATTCTCCCAAATTTTGCTTCATCCTACAAATCTCCTTGCGAATTTGAATAGCCTTTGATGCAGGAAAATATCTTTCTAAAAAAGAGTTTCTTCAACCCATTCCAAGTTGTGACACTTTCGGGAGGCAAATAATACAACCAATCTTTAGCACTATCCACCAAAGAGAATCGAAAAACTTTCAACATTGCACCATTCTCCTCAATATCCACTGGAAGCACAGGCATGACAATGGTGTGGAAGTCCATTAGATGCTTGTTTGGGTCTTAATTCACCATGCCATGGAACTTTGGTAATTCTCTAAGCAGCCCCGGCTTGATCTCGAAAGTAGAATTTGTTTGAATACACCCTTGTTGTGTATCTAGCTTGTGAGAAGCCAACTCCTTGAGTGTGCGGTTTGCATCACTCATTGATTCTTCCGGTTTGTATTTCAGTAGGGTACCGGAAACACAATTCTCAAAACCAAGTCAGAAAAATGAAACCAAAAACAAGAAGCAATGATAAAAGCAAAAATAATAAAAAGAAACTAAAAACTATATAACAAGCCGAATGCCTCCCCGGCAACGGCGCCAAAATTTGATGCGTGTCGTATGCGTCAAAAATAATTCACTTCCTCACTTTACTAATTATGAATATAGTATTCGATAAGAAAGAGTTCGTATCCACAGAGAGGCGATTGTTTTTATGCAATTTTCAGATTCTTAAGTAACCAAGTAACCAAATAACCCAAGAGTGTGTTTTGTTTTTATCAAAGTAATAAAACTAAATAAAGCAAAGTAAATAATTGGAATAATCAATAAGAAGAAGATATTGGTCAAGGGATAGTATCATTCACAAGCATGTATTTTTCATCTATGATTATAATTGGTATTTAATCTCTCAATTATCAAAATTCCTAAGATATCTTGATCGCAAGAGTATCTCGTTTATTTCCTGATTTTATCACAAACAACATTAAAAGATGCTATCGTGACATCTTCTTAAAAAGCAACCTAAAGTGTAAAAGCACAATTAGATTTAACTCCCTAAGAGAAATAAGTTCTATGAAATAAGACTAATCGATGCAAACAAACGTGTAAAAGCACTAATTCGTTTTAACAAAGGTTATGATTCATATGCGATTAAAAAGATGTATCACTACAAGTATTAACCACAAGATGCTACTCAAAAATCAGAGATAACAACTTTTACGTATTGAAAACCCTAATATAGCTATAGAGATGAAAACAAATCTAATTTATTCCGGACTCAACCAAACTAGCATTCAAATCATATGATAATAAAAACAATGAATCATAAACGATAAAATTGAGACAAAACTAATTCATAGAATCAAATAACATGCTTGAAGAAATCAAATTTTTATCCCATAACCAATAATAATATTTAGATACACATATTCATGGAGTTCATCATCATAATATTCAAAGAAATAAGATGAAACAAAAAGAAAGCAAACCCTAGAAGTAGTTCTCTGCAAAAGCTCCAAGAATAGAATAAAATGTTGTATATAATTGTGTAGAAAACTTCCTTTTTATAGCTTTTTCTCCTTCCAAAAATAGGTTTTGTCTTCAAAGTCCATTAGTTGGAAATCCACCAAGCCCACGTGTGAGAGAAACCCATGTAGAAAATATGTCCCAAAAATGCTCGACAGAAAACTGGGTTTTTGGCCGGTATCCGGCACCGGAAAATCACCGCCGTTCACCTGAAAATTCTGTCCGTCGGAAGAATATTCCGTCACGGCGCCGTTGGAGATAACTGTTGACTTAACAGTCTTCTGTTAGTCAACTGAGTCAAAGAGGAGGAGTCAGTCAGCTGTCTTGATCAGGGCTGAGTTGGCTTACTCGGTTGACTCACGGAGTTACGTTCACCGGGTCATTGGGTTGACTCATCAGAGGGGAGATTCACAGAGTTCCCTCCGATTTACGGCATTTATCTGGCCAATTTCAGGTCAACATTCATCTTGGTTCAAGCACATTCATTCCCTGCAATATAGCACAACCCCTACAATTGTTCCAACTCTATTTGCACTTCTCCCTGCAGCTAAAACCACTTTCATAGACTTCACCATTCTTCTACAGCTTTAGTTCACCCAATTTCACCCACCAACAACTGCACCAGCTCCACCACTTCCATGACAAGCAGCAGTAGCTTCTTTCAATATCAGCTACAACCCAATTGCAGCAACAGAACCACCAGCTAGAGCGCCATTTCTCTCCATCTAGGCTTCGCCTGCACTTGTGCACAACACCAACATCAAAAAATCCATCAGATCCACCTACCATCTCAACTTATCAATAGCACAGAACCCATTCGATTACCACCTCAAACCATTTTCAGTTCCATCACAGACTCAACACCAACCTCAAGAGTTTAACCACATCACAATCACTCCACTACAGGCTCTTATTAGCAACATCACCAGTTCATAAACTTCCTTAACCTGCAAAAAGCACAGCACCAGCGTTTACTGCCATACCAACACAGTTCAAGTCCACCACAACAACTTATAGCGAAGCATCAGCATCAACTCATTCTGCAACTCAATTCTTCTTATTCCCTGTAACTACTTGCAGTTCAGTTCCACCATCTCTTTTTCCACTGCCATCTTGAATATTGCACCACCTGTACCATTACATCCACAAATCCCTGCCAAACTCCAATCTATTCTTTGATCTCTCCGTTCAATGGCGACAGTTTCCACTCCTTGACTATTTTTCCGGCAGTACTCACCTTCCCACTGTTCTCCATCTAGCTGTCACCTGCAATGCCATAGCATCCAGCTATGCCTTCATACCAGCTGCACAACCAATGGCCAGAGCACCAGTTCCAGTTGCAGCGCCATTCTTTGTATCATCCCTAACTTTACCAACACCAGCTGCAGCTTCAGTTTCGTCTCCGTCCTAGCACTCACCTAGCCACAGTTGTGAGCCATCAGCATAACCCACAGACACCACTTGGCCATCTCATCTCACATCTACCATGACTAGCAGCTACAATCTCACTACAGCAACCACAGGCTATAACCATGCCCATCATTCTTTGCCTCAAGACCCATTTCAAACACAACCCCTTCACCAGTTCATTGCAGTATGCCATCTCCATCATCCTCAAGACATCAGCTTCTTTTCTTCCTGTGTTCTGCAATACAGCTGCAACACTTGCACCAGCAACACTATTCTCTACAGCAGCAAAGCACCTTCCTTCATTGGTAACAGCAAGCTCAACATCATACCATTAGTTGTAGCTCATTGCACAAGTGCAATTTCTCATCTCAGACACCTCATTCAATCTTTTCTACAAGCACCTTGTGTTCCTATTGTAAACTGGCCATGGCTAGGTACCAGATGCAAAGTAGAAGTTGCACAACTCCTTCCCTGTGAATTTCATACAAAACCCATTTTCAAAAATCCTCCAACATTCACCAACAACACATATTTATCATCTTCCTCCCTGGTTTGAGTGGTTATGAAACTCAGGCAAATGTTCATCGTGTCAACCCCAGCAAAACCCCTGACCAACATCAACTCCACCAGATCCATCTACTTGTTCTCTCTCGTTGATTATAATCAAACCAACACCCATTTCATTCACAGCTAGATCTACATTAATTACTCATTTCAGATTCACAGTCTTCAAATAACTCAGCAACACCAAATTGATATATCCCCATCGTGTCCTTCAGTCCATTTTCTAATCATTCACCAATTCCACCATCTTAATTTCGATTTCTCAATTTCAGACCAAAAGTAACAGCTGGTGTTCTTGATTTCAGATGCAAACAATTGAATGAGTGAATGAGAGGCTCTCTTGGTTTTAGGGTTTGTAGCCTAGGATAGGATGGTACACCCCACTGCTGGAATACACCCACGGATTGGATGCCTCATAGTAGATGGTTACTTCTGATAAGAGCTAGCCAGCTGGAAACCCCTTAACCTCAACTAATCTGTATTTAGTGATCTTCCATGAAAAATGACGGCTCTGCCCTTTACGCTCCAGATGGACTTTTTCTCCTTCTTTTGAACTCTTCCACCAGCAACAGCCATCCTTTACTTCTCATATCCACTTCTTTCCTTCAATTCTATTCATCACTAAAGCAGTCATGCTTTTCAGACAAAATTCGCATCACTAAAGCCGACAAACTTTTCAGATAGGGATGAAGAAATAAAAACAAATATGAGAAATAATCCGCCTCCAACGCTTTTGCCATGTTTCCTCTTCTTTTGTTCCAAATGACTCCAAAGTACCTAAATACTCAAAAACAAAACATAAGATACATAATTTACAAGAAAACTAGCAGAGAAAGCATAAACAATAGATAAATAATAAGGTGTTTTAGACACCTATCATAACAGACCTGTGATGCTGGATTTCCAAAAGATTTGATTCCTTTCCAAGATATTAAAATCTAATGTACTGATTTGCTGAACCATTTCTTGAACATTATCTTCCATATAAGAGGGAAAACTCCAACCATCTTCTGAAATGAACTCTGCAACCAAAGTGTTATCAGAAGCACCAATAGTAGCAAGAATATCTGAGTCCACCCAATCCAGTAGTCTTCCCTTAGGATGCCAATTATCAAATAAGAAACTAGTAGAATTACCATCACCTAAGAGAGTGCCAATGTGTTGTTTATCTAACTCTCTATGCTCCAAAATTCTTCTTTAACACCAAGAGCACCCATGTGGAATAGGCATAGTCCATAAATCCTGGTTTTTGATAAGATTTCTTTTCACCCAAGAAGTCCAAATAGTCTCTCTGCCAGAGATGAGGTCCCAAATGTGTCTAAGATTAGCAGCAATATTTGTAAACTCCAAGCTTTTAACACCAAGACCTCCTTTCTCATAAGAATGACACACATACTCCCAGCTAATGGGGTTGTAACTCTTTTTCATGTCAGCTCCAGACCATAAAAATCTCTTGAATTTAGTATTCAGCTCTTTAATGACTCTCTTTGGAAGAATGAAACAAGAAAACCAGAAGTACAGCATACCACTTAGAACAAATTTAATCAATAAATCCCTCCCTAGATAAGTTAGGAATTTTGGCTTCCAAGAATTTAATCTATCATCAACTTTCTCAAGCAAAGGGAGACAATCTCTATAGTATAATCTAGTTGATAATAAAGGAATTCCTAAGTATCTGACAGGTAACTCCCCCACAGAGCAATCCAGAATAGTAATAATTTGTTGTAAGGTGACATCTTCAATAGCAGAATGAAAAAGAGAGGTTTTTTGGTTATTTATTTCAATCCCTGTACACACACTAAATTCAGTTAGAGCAACTTTGATACTATAAGCAGCTGAGGTGGTACCTTTAAAGAATAGCATTACATCATATGCAAAGCATAGATGAGTAAGACTTGTAAGCTTGCATCGTGGATGGAAACTAACATTCTGCAGGTGCACTTGTCAGAGCAGAGTAACATTCAGCATCTCCATAGCTAAGAAAAACAGATACAGAGAGATTGGACACCCTTGTATAAGACCTCTAGTAGCTCCAAAAAAAACATAAGGTGAACCATTCACAAGCACAAAAAATTTAGCTGAAGTTATACAAAGAGAGATCCAATTAATGAACACCTCTGGAAACCCTAATTGCTTTAGAACATGAAAAATAGCACTCCATTTGACTGTGTCATAAGCTTTCCTTAGATCAATTTTTAGAGCACATCTTTGAGACCCATTTAATCTGTGATAAATCCTGACCAACTCATGAGCTAACAAAATATTGTCTTGCATACTTCTGCCAGAAATAAAAGCAGATTGATTATGGCTAATAAGACCCCCTAATATCCTCTTCATTTTAAGAGAGAGAATCTTAGTAATACACTTATAAATGACATTACAACAAGAGATAGGTCTAAAATCAGAGACCGTTGAAGGATTCTTATTCTTAGAAATTAAGGTGATAAAAGTGCTATTTACTTCCTTTAGAAGCTTAGATTTGGTGAAAAAGTTTTGAATAGCAGCCATCATATCATCTCCCACTATGAACCAGCTTGATTTGAAAAAGTGCCTTGAGAAACCATCTGGACCTGGTACCTTGCTAGAGCCAATAGACTTTAAAGTTAAAACCATTTCCTCTCTAGTAACAGGTTTAATGAGATCAACAATATCATCTTATTTAATACAAGCCTCAAACCTAATACTAGAGAAATCAGTACTCTCACAATCCTCAAGATCACTACCAAAAAGATTAGAAAAATAATCGACACATTCAGTAGCAATATCTATATCTTCAGTGAGTTTAACATTATCACTATTATGGAGAAATAAAATATTATTCCTGGATCTCCTTTATTTGAGAGAATTATGGAAAAAAAAACTATTAGAATCTCCAAGATGTAACCATTTAACTCTAGACTGTTGTTTGAGAGCAGATTCTTCATACTTAGCTAATTTGACATACTCAGCAACATAGTCTCTTTCTCTTTTAGCTAGATCTTGATCAAGAGGATGGTATTGAAGCAGTAATTGAGCAGAATCCATGTTATTCTCAACCAGTTTCACATCCTCAGACATAGTTTTAAATTTTAATTTTCTCCAATTAATAAGGTCACCCTTAACAATCTTCAATTTATTAACAAATTTCATCATAGGGTTACCATTGACAACCAAATTCCAGCCAGATTTAACTATATTCAGGAAGTCCTTTTCCTCAGTAAGAAAATTATAAAACCTAAAAGGTGGAGGACCATGCTTCCTATATTCATAGATAGACACAACTGCAGGGGAATGATCAGAAATACCTGGCAAGAGAAAATCTGCTATAGATAATTGAAAATGCTGAATCCACTCCATGTGGACCATAACTCTGTCCAATTTAGATATAATAATGGCACCATCTTGCTGACAGTTAGTCCAAGTATAAAAACAACCAGTGAAAGTAAGATCCATCAATTGAGATAATTGGCTACAATTTACAAAACCATCATAGTGATAAGGTAAAATAGGAGCTCCTCCAATTTTATCAGAAAGACCAAGAATAGAATTAAAATCCCCAATAAGTACCCAAGGCTTGCTATTAGAATCAGCAAAAGAAGTAAGGGATATTTTGACTTTGGGTCACATAAAAGTGACCAGAGTTACGTTTGGGTCACCTGAAAATTTTAATTAGAGTTTGGGTCACAAGACTTCGATTGACCGTCGTGACCATTAGAAAACTATATTTAATTTTAATTATTTTCTATTTAGGTAACGACATAAGTTATCATTAAGTTGTGACATAAATTTCATTGAAAACTTTTCACAAACACCTGATGCGCGCTTCAATGTTGAGTGAGATATGTTGCTCGTTGATTTTGTGTACCCATTTCTACAACTCCTTTCATGCAAATTCGAGTTGGATTAATACCCAACAATTCCAATCACACCAAAACACTAAAAATTCTTCCATTTCTTAACCACACACAACCACTAATTCTATAAATGAAGATGAAGTGATACCCCAAATTCAGTTTCTGCGTCTTTCATAATTCCATCTCTTAACAACAACATTGATATTTTCATCATCAAAATGAGATCTATAAACACATCCAAATCCACTCTCACCCTAAATATTACTCTTATTAAACTAGTCAGTTGTTGTTTTCAATAACTAATAGCTCAATCTTTGTAACATATCCCTCTTTGTTACCCATCTTCATTGAACCAAACTTACCCAAAACATGACCTAATGATAACACGTTCATGCCATCTACACAACACAATTTACAAAAAAGAAAATGTAATGAAATCAGAATCATTGGTAAAAATGTCTTCTTTTCAAGGTTAGAATGAGAATTGCACAAACAAAAAGAATGAGACAATTGCACAAAGCTAACTGGACAGAATAATCAGTGCTATTAGCATTTTGTTGTTTAATGGATAATCATGTATCATATCTCTTAGATTCGGATGAGGAAGAACGAGAGAGATTAGTTTCCCTTAGTAAAACTTGAATATTGTATTTCTAGTTGGCAGTGATCATGCGGGTGGACTGATGGAGGAGTTTCAAGGTGTTAATGGAGGTGGTGAAGGAGAAGAATTGAAACAAAACTCGACGCTGGTGTTTGGGCTTTATCTGGTCAATCTTTACCATACAAGTTTTCACATAAAGTAATGGAAAAGTTAGTAAATAGAAGAAAACTTGAGTTTTTGTTGGACATTTCCGTATTTAACCTATTTATGTGACGGTCATGACGGTCAATCGAAGTCTTGTGACCCAAACTCTAATTAAAATTTTCAGGTGACCCAAACGCAACTCTGGTCACTTTTATGTGACCCAAAGTCAAAATATCCCAAGAAGTAATCATATCCCATAAAGAGTTCCTAGTAAGGTAATAGTTATCTCCGTACACCACTGTAACAATGAAATTAAATCTTGAAGAAGTAACTTCTAGAAAAATAGATTGAGAAGAATCAATAAGTAAATTAACTTGAATTTTAATTGGATCCCATCCAACCCAAATTCTTCCAAAACAAGTATGAGAATCATTATAAAGAAAACACCAAGAAGGATTAATGTTGCTTCTAATTCTAGATTTATTATTAGATTGAACATGAGTTTCAACTAAACCAATAAAAGAAAGATTACTATTCCTAATAAGATTTTTAACTTCCATTTGTTTCAGAGGGGATTTAAACCCCTGATGTTCCACCCTCCAATGGTGAACATCATTTTAAATTTGGGAGAGAAATAGTACCTCTAACAGACTTTTTCAAGTCTGCAAGCTTCAGAAAAAGATTCATAGCTGGTGGAACAAGAGCTCATTTCTTCTGAAAATGTGCTCTAGATCCAGAACAAGAAACTGCATTTGAAGGAACAACATCAACTGAAAAATTCCCTTGAAGATTCTCTTTATTAGAATTTGCAGTTCTCAAACAACTATCTTCATTCATCTTATCTAATAAAATAAACTTGTTAGTGGTAAGAAGATTTCCTTGTTCTCTGAGTTGAATAATGGGAACTTCATTAAGAACAGGGCTATCCAAATCAACATGCATTGTATTGCTACTAAGATCCATCATAACTGCTTGAGAACTTTCACTACTTTATGTTGCCATAAGTCCATCTTCTGAAGAGTAAGAACCTGTGTCCACTGGATCCCTAACCCTTTTACCAGTCTTTAAAGTCCAATCCTCACCATTTGTAGATGTACTATTTTGACTGAGGTTCTCTGTACCTATCTTAGTTTTTGAAATCAAACCATCTTCATCCATTGGAATATTCTTCTTTTAAACCCATTTCTGCACCATTTTTTGAATATGCTTTACTTGTTTTGGACAATTAGATAAAGTATGACCAAATACAGCACACTCAGTGCACTTAGGAGGTTTCCATGAATAATCCATTTTGATTTCAACTTTATCCTTACTCCCAAGAGTGAAAGTAACATCTACTTCAACACAAATTCTTGCATAGATCATTCTAGTTTTATTTAAGGTTTGTGTGTCCATCATAAGAGGTTTACATATATAGCTAGCAATCATACTCAACCTTTTATTATTCCACATAAAAAGAGGCACATTTCTGAAATTCATCCAGACTGGTAAAGATTTTAATTGAACAATTTCCTGTTCAACAGTTCTAGACCAAGGCTTTATGATAAACAATATATTAGAAATAAACATGGATCCCATTTCTAAGGCACGATTTCTATCCTCAGCAGATTGAAAATCAAATATGAACATACTCTCACCATGAATTGTTATTTGAAAAGTACCTTTAGGTTTCCAAGCACGGTTTACAACATTTTTCACCCAGTTGAATGGTAAACGTCTTCCCACAAATTCTCCAATTAATTTATCTTCACATCTACGAATATCTTCATCAAAAACCTCATAGGGTATATCCATTTCTTTCTTCCCATCAATAATTGGGTAGGAATAAAACTCCATTTCTTCAGAGATCATCGAATCCTTCTTTTGATCAAAGAGAGAAGACCATGTAGCTTGAGAACTATTAGCACCCGATTTAGGAAAACCTTCAAATCCAGGTCGAATAACTGGATTAATCACCAAATTACTACCAGAAACATTAGAAGTAGAAACATCCCTTATTGCAGGGACCTCTAGAGGCAATGGGGGAACCACTAGAAGGGTTGATGCCGGAGAAGAACGATGCATCTCACCAGAGGAGACGCATAAAAAATGAGAAAAAACCTTAACCTAATCGCCTTTGACTTAGTCAATGCTCGACGGACCTAAGTTGATGTGGTGTTAACAAGTACAATTCTCTTCAAGTGTTGCTTTCTTCTGGAAGGTAAACTTGTAGTTGTTATACTAACTAAAGTGTGAATCAATATATTCCCTGGCGAAGAATTGCAGGCTGCAAGTGGCAATTCAGATTTTCAGATAATCATATATTATTTATTTATTTAAGTTTAATTGCTAATTGGAGTTTGGCAAATAACCATTGAGAATCAAAGTACTCAAACTTGGTAGGAGAATTTAAGCCAACTGTGGATAACGTTTCCTGAAAAATAACTTGTCAAAAGGAATAAGCATGTCCAAGTCATTGATATGTTTTGAAGCCCAAAAGTAAATCAAAACCAAGTTGTTGCTTGTAAGGAAACGTGGGTTTCCTAGTTTAGGTTAAAGAAGACGGCTAAATTCTAGGAGGTTCCGAAAAGGCTCCGTTAAGGAAACATAGCTAGTTTAAGACAACTTCCATATATAAGATGGGTTTCCTAATTGACCATGGTTTCCTTGGGAACCAAGTTTGTGACTCTTATATAAGGAGGTCTAGGCTAAGTATTTTATTCATGGAATCCTCAATGTAAATATCGTAGAGATGTGAGGGATTTATCCCACCTATTGAGGTGGTTATGTGAGAGACCTAATGGTGGAAGGAGTATACCATTATGGTGCTAATGGGATACTTATCAATGTTGGAATATATGTCGTTATGGAGATGTTGGTAAAATATCTTGTTGAGGAGAAGATCATCTTGGTGGTGCTGGATTAGATTATTGGTCTTAATCTAAAGGCGTCCATGGTAATCTATATCAGGGTGTGCAGAGAAGATCATCTTGTTGTGGTAGATAATATGGTAAACGTTATCTCGTATGGGTGAAGACACTACTTTGGATCTTATAGGGTGCTTATGAGAGTTCTTGTGTTCGGTCACGTTGTGGTGAGTCGATGGATTGATTTAGTCAATCAGTTGTGTAATTCTCAGTGGTAATTCTATAATGAATAAAGAGGTCATATCCGTTTGGTGGATGTAGACAATATTACATACATTGCATATATTGTTGAACCACGTTAAATTCGTGAGTACTTTATGTCTTGTTTCTTTGTTTATGGCTTGCATCTATGTGGTTCTCTTTCTCTTCTTCTTATCCTATATTGTAATAAGGTTCATGGAGCAATCCGAGAGATCAAGTGTTTCTTGTTAGCTATTTGGTTTCTGCAATATTAGCTTATAGATGGCTCTGAACCCAACAATTGGTATCAGAGCTCTAGGTTGGATAGAAGATTTGAAGAGATAAGTTTTGGATTTTCTGGATTCGCAGAAAATTTTCAAGACAAAGGATTTGGTTTCATCAAGTATGTGAGGATTTGATGTTACAGCTTCCGAAGATGCAGAGTTTAATGTTATCAAGTATGTGTAGGATTTGATTTCATCAGTTTTTGGAACAAAGAAAAGTAAAGTGTACTTCTGAAGGAATGAGATCATATCAGGTGATCTTCATTCGATATGGTCAAGATGTATGGTCTTGGTGTTTGTGGTGCTCTAAAATAGAGATTTGACATTGATACTTATTGGAGAGTAAACCCTATGCATGGCTTCAAGTAAGTTTATTTATTCTTTATACTTCGTACCATATTCTTGTGTACTGTTTGAAAGACCCACGTAGATTGGTTTTCAATTAATCGGTATTTGCTTGGAAAGACACAAGAAGGCAAGAATATTGTAGTTGGGATACAAATATTGGTTTCTACGTTGGTGGAAGTGAAGATGTAATATTCGCATGTCAAAGTCTCATTATTGTTCCAAACCAAGGAAAATAATAATTCGGTTATCAATCGTCATCAGTTGATCATGTTGCTTATTTTTTTAACCTGAAGTTGAAGAATGCGAAGATGAATTCATACTCGTTCTTCCTTAGTTGTTTTTACAATAAGGATTTTGGGAATCTCGTAGTAGGTTTAAATTTTGGAAGTGTTGACCGTTGTCAAGGATTTGATACGTTCCAGAAGTGAAGAGTTTGATTCTCAGTCTTAGTATTTGAAGCATATGGCTACAAATAAGTTGCAAGCCATTGATCGTTATATGAGATGTGATATTGGTTGTGGTAGAGCTATGGATTCTTATTATCGTATAAGAAGAAGATTTTCGACACAGTTTGTAGGGTTTGTTTTTCGGTGTTGAGTATGGCATTGTGTCGGGTAGAACAATTTTTTTATGCAGCTTCTCTCGTACTGTTTCCGATGGAGAAGCTAGATAGTTTGCGATCTTTTGATTCTTGTCGATGACATTCATTCGAAGAGTTATTTTTTGGTTGTACACTATTTGAAGTCGATCGGAGCTAGTTGAAGTGCAAGACTATTTGGAGAAACAGGTTGGTCTATTTATGTTGCGAATACGTTCCTATTTTGGTAAAGACCCGTTGTGAGGAATTAAAAAGGTATCTCTTGGACACTTCAAGAGTTTTTAAGAATAAACATACAATACTACAGAATATATGTGGTAGTGTGGCTATGGAGGCTAGCGCATATTATTTAGGAGAAAACACGATGCATGAATTTGAGTAGGGCTACAATTTCGGCGTGTTTTTCCGTCAACCCTTATTATCCATTGGCTATTTAATTTCCCGATGATCGGCGTGATACTTTCTGTTGGAGAGAGCTATATTATAGCAATGATAATATTTGGGGATTTGCTCATCTGCTACAGTTATTGAAGTTGAGTTCAATAGTGACAGAGCATGTAGAGATGAAGGTAAAGATTTCTTTTGAGAAATTTGGTTCAGCAACGATATAGTTTCTGTTAAGTTATTTTCTCTACATAGCATGAGAAGATAAACACAACTGCGTCTTGAATTTCTTGGAGCTTGAGGAAGTTGCCAAAGGTTTCAGATTATGGCTGGGTGTAATTGGGTCTTTGTTTGAAGGACAGATTATTAGATTTCGCAACGTTGGTGTACGTTTGGAGAAATATTAGGAAAGAGATATGCACAAGAGAGAATGTGTGACATTATGTAGTGTTACAAGGGTAATAATGAATTCTTCGACGATGGTCACAGTTCTATCCGAGTCTGATTGTGTTGTGGTTTGACTGTCATGAAGTCGAAACTACATGCTTGCTTAAGAAATTGATAAAATACTATCTTGACAATTATACCTGTAAAAGGGACATTGTTGTCAAAGCCCGTTGAGGTTGCTGAAGTGGCGTAGTAAAAATATTGGGATGTCAGTTTTTGAAGTCTCTGTGAAGCTGGACACGTGTTTGGTATGTATGCAATGGTTGAAGATATGATGAGCTTTTTAAAAGGAGTAAAACTCAATTGGGGAAATATGGTTGTAGAATCATGATCCAATCGGAGATAGGCTTGTAAATCAATATTCATAAGAGATGAACTAGACATTGGCATACAGTGGAAATGATCTGTGGATTGGTTGTATTTGGTGCGCAGTTAGAGTCATGCTCAATATGATTTGGTACATACACCATGGTTAGTTTCTTGTAAGCTAACATAAAGGTTGGTTTATTATAAACTAACATAAGGTTGGTACATACAACATGGTTAGTTTCTTGTAAGCTAACATAAAGGTTGGTTTATTATAAACTAACACAAGGTATCTCGTTAACTCGCTTTGGAGGACATGCTCGTGGAAAGGAGCAAGTGTGTGATTAGTTATTTGAAGAAGCAATTAACTTGGCTAGAGTTTAGAAACGAAGATGAAGACTATGGTTCTGCTAAGGTAATGCTTAGGCAGATGCATGGAGGCTACTGTGGTAGTTTTATTTTCTTATCGAGTAGTTATGGATGTCAATCCTAACGGATGTGGTGCAAAAATTGGAGTTAGTGGATTAGAAGAGCGGAACATTAACTCAGGTGGAGCAAGGTAGGCCAAGAAGAAGTTTTGTTCGTTGTATTAAGCAAGTTCGAAGGTGAGAAGGCTCAAAGCGCATAGTGAATGTAACTAAGTTCGATTGGTAGCATATGGACAATGATAGTGTATGATCTGATTGAGTTGGCATGCAATACACATATAATGATACCAATCAATGTGGAGTTGTGAACATAAAGGAGTAAGGTATATTTTCTCAAGATGTTGAATAACGGATGATCATGTGATATTGATTTGTTGAGATGATCAGTTTTTTCACCGTTGTGGAGATTTGTACAATCACCAGTAGGTTGGATTCTTAAGTCTGAGTTAGTGACGTTCAAGTTTGGTTTGCTCTCTTCTGTTGGAGATTTTATGGAACAATTTGGGTGAACTACATTTTTCGGTTTGATTCCTATTGAGGATATGTAGGCAACCAGTGATGGTGCAATCGATGTTCAGAAGATGGAGGGATAACAGTTGATAGTCTCATGCATGAATGCATGATCCAAGGTGGAGAATTGTAAAGAAACGTGGGTTTCCTAGTTTAGGTCAAAGAAGACGGCTAAATTCTAGGAGGTTCCGGAAAGGCTCCATTAGGGAAACATAGCCAGTTTAGGACAACTTCCATATATAAGATGGGTTTCCTAATTGACCATGGTTTCCTTGGGAACCAAGTTTGTGACTCCTATATAAGGAGGTCTAGGCTAAGTGTTTTAGTCATGGATTCCTTAATGTAAATCTCGTAGAGATGTGAGGGATTCATCCCACCTATTGAGGTGGTTATGTGAGAGACCTAATGGTGGAAGGAGTACACCATCATGGTGCTTATGGGATACTTGTCGATGTTGGAAGATATGTCGTTATGGAGTATTCATATGGAGATGTTGGTAAAATATCTTGTTGAGGAGAAGATCATCTTGGTGGTGCTGGATTAGATTATTGGTGTTGATCTAAAGGCGTCCATGGTAATCTATATCCGGGTGTGCAGAGAAGATTATCTTGTTATGGTAGATAATGTGGTAAACGTTATCTCGTATGGGTGAAGACACTATTGTGGATCTTATAGGGTGCTTGTGAGAGTTCTTGTGTTCGGTCATGTTTTGGTGAGTCGATGGATTGATTTATTCAATCAGTTGTGTAATTCTCAGTGGCAATTCTATAATGAATAAAGAGGTCGTATCCGTTTGGTGGATGTAGACAATATTACATACATTGTGTATATTGTTGAACCACGTTAAATCCGTGAGTACTTTACTTCTTGTTTATTTGTTTATGTCTTGCATCTACGTGGTTCTCTTTCTCTTCTTCTTATCCTAGATCGTAGTGAGGTTCATGGAGCAATTCGAGAGATCAAGTGTTTCTTGTTAGCTATTTTGTTTCCACAGTATTAGCATGTAGATGGATCTGAACCCAACATTGCTTTCTGATGAAAAATCAAAACCAAGTTCTCTGGGGAAAGACCCTACCATGATTCAGTTGATTCCCGAAACCAGCCTCTCAGTCTCAGCCTAGGTAGGCAAATGACTCGTCTTAATCAAATTCAGTTAACCAAACAAAAGCCCAGTACTCGACCCAAACCTTCCCTTACTTGTTAGTTGATCTCTCATTCTTTTAAGAAGTATATAATTTTAGGTGAGTATCGTTGTGTGATCCGTCGGTGCTAACCTCAGCTTTATGTTTTTGTTCAGTATTATTCAACATTGTTGATTCCTTTTAACTGGGAAAAAAAAGAAGCAAAATTGGTTTAAAATTGAGTCACAAATTAAGTGTGACAAAAAAAAAAAAAAAAAGTAAGCTTGAGAGTTGAGAGGAAAGAAAACTAAGCCCCCATTCCCATTTACAAATTAAATGAAGTGAAGTGAGTAACCTTAAAATAAATTTGTACTTAGAGATAAGTTGAACAGGGTACATGTGACTGCATCTATAATATGTTTCAGACTTCTTCCCTTATTTGTATAAATTCTATCATTTCTTTCCCTCCACAAAATTCCACCAACCATATTACAATGGATACCTCTATGGATGTCATTTCTTATCAGTATCACTGGACACTGAGTATCCCATATGATATGGATACCCGACCTGCGCGAACCATGCGGGTTTATCCGAATGATCACTTTGTAAACATTGTCATTCGACACTCGTGTGCTTCTAGCATGAAATTTGTTAGTCATGGCTCATGAGAGCTACCCTTCTGACAACAAAGTCTCACAACTGTAACGTTGCAGGAGGTTGCTTCAAGCCGGGAAGGAAGAATCATGGGTGAGTTTGAAACCACATTTGGGCACATGGTTTAGTGTATAAGAATGGGACTCATATACCATTCTTTTGTGCCCTATCTTTCAGAAGCTTCACCCTTTTTTACTACTCAATTCAATGCCTAAGCAGACAATTAATGAACTAAATACTCTAAATAGAAACCCTTACTCTATTCAGAATAATGAAGCCCTAAGAGAGGTTGAACATAATCTCCAGCTAGCTCAAAAAGCTCAAGAATCCTTTTATGCTCAAAAGTCCAGGGTTGAGTTCATTAAAAGCTATGATAAAAATACCTCCTATTATCATACAAATTTTAATAGGAGAAGACATTTTAATCACATTATCTCTCTGAAAATCCCAAATGGACAATGGTCTGAGGATAGAGTTACTCTTGAAGACCTGTTAGTCACTCATTTTAAGAACATATCCACCTCCACTAATCCTATATTAGATGAGAGATTTCTGAATTGCATTGATGCTAGCATCACTAATGAGGACAATGATACTCTTTTGAGTCCCATTACTCTTGAAGAGATTAGGAAAACTATCAAGCAAATGGGACCATGGACTGCCCCCGGACCGGATGGTTTCCCTCCAGGTTTTTACAAACAAAACCTGGCTTTGCTAGAAAATGATGTTTTGAACACTGTTAAGCAGTTTTTTAATACCAAACATCTCCTTAAAGAAATGAACCATACTTTCATTTCTTTAATTCCTAAGGTGAGCAAGCCTACAAGTCCTTTTGACTTTAGGCCCATCTCTCTATGCAATGCAAATTACAAAATTATCTCTAAAATCTTAGTTAATAGAATGAAACCCCTCTTAGGCAAGATTATCTCACCATACCAAGCTGCTTATGTTCCTGGTAGGAACATACAGAACAATGTGGTAATTTCCCATGAATTAGTTCATTCTATGAAAAAGAAAAAGGATAAATGTGGAATCATGGGTCTTAAAATGGATATGTCTAAGGCCTTTGATAGAGTAGAATGGCCTTTCTTGATTGCTGTCCTAAAACGTTTTGGTTTTTCTGAACATTGGTGTAGTCTTATTTTTCAGTGCATAAGCACCACCAATATCTCTATTCTTCTAAATGGTTCTCCTTGTAATTCTTTCAAACCCACAATGGGTTTAATACAAGGAGATCCATTGTCTCCTTATTTATTCATACTGTGTATGGAGTCTTTCTCTAGGTACCTTGAAAATGCTGAGCAATCCCATCTCATCCATGGTATGAAAGTAACTAATGAAGCTCCCAGTATTTCCCATTTACTTTTTGCTGATGATTGCCTTCTCTTCACTAAGGCCACTCATTATGAATCCAACAATCTAATGTCTTTAATCAATGATTTCAGTAGTGTTTCTGGGCAAATGATAAATTTGAAAAATCTGGATGCTTTTTCAGTAAAAATGTTCATCCAGATAAATGTGTCTCCCTCATTCGATCTATGAATGTTAGAAAAATTGAGCTTCATGAAAAATACCTGGGCATCCCTCTGTTTCTCAATAAAAATAGAACAGAGACTATGTCACATTTGAACACTCACCATGATTCTAGAGTGTCTAAATGGAAAGGTAAACAGTTAGCTCAATCTGGTAGGTCGATTCTTGTCCAACATACTTTGAAATACTCCTCCAACTATCATATGAATTCTCTCCTTCTCCCTGATACTATCTTAAACAAAATGGAGAATTCACAAAGAGATTTTTGGTGGGGGAAATATGGTCATAAGGGCTACTATTTTAGAAAATGGGAAAGGGTCTGCACTCATAAAATGAATGGTGGCTTAGGATTTAGAAATTTAAAAAAGATGAATTTAGCTCTCCTTACCAAAACTGCTTGGTTGCTAATTCATTGTCCTAATGAACTCTGGGTTCAAATTCTGAAGTGCAAATATTTTAAGAACTGTCATCCTCTTCATTATGTTAAACCTTGGAATATTTCTTGGATGTGGTCTAGTATATGCCATGGTATGGATATTTTAAAACAACATGCTTTTTGGGATGTTAGAGATGGAAATTCTGTCAATGCTTTTTATGATAACTGGATTCTTAACCCTTCTACTCCTATTTGTGTTAATTATCCTAATCATAATTACAAAGTCTCTGAATTCATTAATACTGAAACAAACAGTTGGAATATTCCCTTAGTTCAGGCTTTCTTCACTTGTGAAAACAGTCAGAAAATTTGTAACATGAGAATTCCTTTATCTGGCAGCGACACTCTGGTTTGGCCTTACAATAAGAATGGTGTTTTGACAGTAAAATCAGTTTATAAGTTGCTAGCTAATGAATTGCCTCATAACTCTTCCCAAAACCCTGATTTTGATATGTATAAAGCTCTATGGAAATCTCCCATGCTACCTAGAACCCATCTCTTTCTTTGGAAATGTGTTGAAAACATCTTACCCACAGGGACTATGCTTGATAGATACAACAACCAGCATGAGGATAGATGCAAAATGTGTAGCTTGGGTGTCCATGAATCTACAGAACACATGATTTTACATTGTCCCTTTGCCAGAAATGTTTGGCAACACATTCCAATGGTGAACTCTTTGGTTTTGCTGGATTCGAGCTCTCAAATGAATATCAAAGAGTGGATTACAAAATGGCTTACTGCAAGTCATCTCCAGATTCATCTTGTCACTACCATGAACACTGCCTGGTGCATCTGGAAGGCTAGGTGTGCCAAGGTTTTTGAGGATAAATCTTCAAACCCTCAAATGATAGCTAGAACAGCTATGAATATAGCTACTGAAACTGTTAATACATTAGTCATTGATCCCCCAGCCATCATTGTCAATACTGATGTTATAATCGATTCTAATGTCTTCATACCCCCTCATAACTGCACTACTATTTACTGTGATGGTTCGTATGATAATGAATCTAATTTGGCTGGTATTGGCATTGTGGCTATGCATTCTACAGGTGGGTTCAAGGGATGCAAATTAATTGCAAGAAGAAGTACCAGTGCTGAGGAAACTGAATGTTATGCCTTACTAGAGGCTGCAAAGTGGATCAGAGACAAGGGTTTTCAGAATATTTACTTAGTCAACGATGCCAAAAATGTTATGGCTTACTTAAATAATAGCAAAGACCAAATTAGTTGGTCCTCTTGCTCTGTTCTAGATGATTGTTTGTTTCTTTTACAAGACTTTAGCAGCATCTGCTTTCAATTTGTTAAGAGAGACTTTAATAGCCTTGCAGACATAGCTGCAAGACATAGTAGAGTTTGTAATGTCTCGGGAGAATGGTTGGAGAATAACTGTCCATTCTTCCTACAAACTGCTGTAAACTCTATTTAATGAAATTCTACCTCTTTTCCTAGCAAAAAAAAAAAAAAAAAAAGCAGACAATTAAACATCAAACAAACGCCTCTTCTCGGCTATTTCCTCTACACCAAAAACCATCGAACTTCATATGAGAATCTTCTAATTATTATTATCTGTTTAATTCACCGAACAAGTCTCACCTTACCCTTTGTTTATTAACTATTATGCTTTTCAAGTTAATCATCACTACCGACATTTATAGTGGAACTGTGGAAGTGTAAGCTCAATGATTTAACTCGGTCAACTATCAGTCTTGTCTTGGTCAAATTCATTCTATATCCGGAGGATTGGTAATTTACTACCACGGTTTTTTTATTAGTAAATGATTGTAATGGAAACTCTGAATCTGACTTACTGGATCCCAATGGAAGCATGCATGTTGCAGAGATATAGCCTCCCAGCAGAATGGATGCATCTCGGTCAGATTAGCCAACTTGTAATTAAAATGGTCAGTAATGAAAGTCAACTTTGTTAGCAGGATCTAAATTTTAGTTTATTTGTGAGGAAGTTTCCATGGAAGGGCATTTACCTCAGAGCAGTAAATGCCAATGGGTATGTACTATGTATCCTAGTTAGTAATTCTTCGAATCATTCCCGAATGATTCGTGAACGTATCTGAACTGGCCGAATTCGAATAATATTTCCGAACTATTTGAACTCCGAACCTAGTTCCCGGATTATATGGACCTCACGAACGTATCCGAATGATATTTCCGAACTAGAACTCCCATAGGTAACTCTCTCACCAGAGTTCTGTTGATTGGTTTTTGTTTGATTTTGTATATACTTTACATTTAAATACAATTATTCAATTAAATTTTTCTATTGGTAGTTGTTTAACCATTGTTTTGTGCGTTGATTTTTGTTTAAAAGTCTATAAGTTTTATAATACATTTATGCGATTAAATTGTTTACTTCTTGTTAAATAATCACGCTAAAATGTTTTTTTCCATCTTATAAATCATATACAAATCAAATTAGTCTCGTAATAAGGTCATAATACTTATCAATTTATCATATATGTTAGCCGAATTTTAAGTGTCGAACTCACATTTATAAAACGAATATGCACGTACGTATGCCGTTCTGAACTATTGTCCAAACAACGAAACGTTGACCAGATTTTTGACCGAATCCGATCTATCTGAATCCATATAATTCCTGTACGTATGCCGTCCAGAACTACTACTCGTATCCCGAATTGCTAACTAGGCTATGTATGTATTGTCTAAAATCTAAATGCCAAAGAGACGGAGAAAATGGCGGTGTAGGACACATCTGTTGTTTCAATTTATCTTGTTTAGACCATTTGTACCAGTGGCTTCTTCATGTATCTGTCTCCAATCTCTATGACCATTTAGCGAATACATGTGTGGAAGGAGGACTCAAAAGCTATCGTGTTAAATGATTATTTTTGATCAAAAATAATTAAGCAGAGTTTGTTTAAAAAAGGAAAAAACAAAATCTAAATTTAGAAAAATATTTGAATAAATTGGCATTCTTGAAAAATTAACAATTTTTTTTGTATTTTTTTTATTCAAAAAGGTTTTATTAAAATCATTTAAGAGATTAAATAGAATCATGATCAACCCAATCATGTATATCCGGGAAGATCATCTAAAAATTCAAAATCGGACTTCATAGCTCTAGCTTTTTACCTAGTTTTTTTGCTACACCATTGATTTCTCTCTTAACTGAAATACACTTCTAATGATTGATTTTACTCAAAAGAAACCTAATATCCAAAACTAAAGACTAATTCATCCAATGAACATAATAAGTTTGTTCATTAATGGACTTTATTAAGAACGCGCGATCGGGGGATATTGAAACTAATTAGGGGATATGAATTACTTCCCCCAACCAATAGTGTCTGCTAAGGGGTGATTTCTGGGTATGAAAATACTAAAATACCCTTTCGTTAATTAAATATAAAGAACATAATGAAAAGACTGTAATACCCTTTCTACTAAAACTTAAAATCTAAAAACCAAATCATTTATCCCCCATTCTCTCGTATCAGTTCTGGCACATTAGGGTTAGGTTTTGATTTTCTTTTTCCTTCCATCTTCTTCTTCATCTTAAAAATTTCTTTGTCGATTAACCTACCTGAATCATAACCATGCCTCCAAGAAAGAAATCAGATGCCCAATCGAAGTCAAAATCGATTGCTCAACAAAAATTAGAACAAAGGCTTGATTTGATTGCTCAAGAGAAAGAAGAAGAAGAAGAAGAAGAAGAAGAAGAAGAAGAAGAAGAAGAAGAAGAAGAAGAAGAAGAAGAAGAAGAAGAAGAAGAAGAAGAAGAAGAAGCGAACTCGGACAATAAACCTCTCGTAAACATGGCTTCTGTGAGAAGGTAAGTGATTTTGAACTGTTTTATAAGTGTTTGAATCGATTTATAGCAGTGGGTTTGGGTTAGAATCACGAACCCTAACTCAAACTGTTTATTTTCAGTGAGTACCGGCATTGATTTTAGTATGAATACAATGCTGGTATTGGATTACGACATTCAATCTAGAATGAAGGCAATGCCGGTAGATTGTTACAACGTTGAATTTGGTATGAATACAATGCCAGTACTAATATTAAAATCACCTGAAAATGAATGTTCGATACCGGCATTGAAATTAGGTTGTATACTATGCCGGTAGTGTGTTAGGGCATCGGTTTGCATTTATTCGGGTATGCCGGTAGTGATCTTTTGGTATCCAAGAAACCACTAGTAATTGTTATCAGTACCGGCATTGATTTTAGGTTGCATTGTGTGCCGGTACCCGGTAACGACATGGAGTTGAATTTTTTCATCTGTGCCAGTAGTGCTCTTTTGGTATCCAGGAATAACCTAGGAATTACCGGCATTGTCGATAGTTATTGTTCACTGCCGGAATGGTGTACCGGCATGATGTTATTGCCAAATTACTATGTCATTTTTTGTTGATTTGATAGCGGTTCCTTCCTCGGTCTACCCCTTTTGTTTGCAATCGTCGCTTCCGCGAACCTTGCTTCCGAAATCTCACATCTGGTTGGATCTCGTTTCTTACTTGCCTCGAGTTCACATTCACGTTGACTCATTTCTTTCAATTCTTTCTTTTATTTTCTCCTTGTGGTTTTAGTTTGTGGTCTACCTGGAGGATCTCCCTTTGTTGGCTCTTCACTTTGTGCTGTCCATGGGCGTGTAATTAGCCTTAGTTGGCTCAACAAGACTTGTCGGCTAACCGAGTTTACACGTGAGTAAGCTTCGAAGAATTCCTTTGCTTCGTTCGTATCCCATAGTGATTGTCCGGGATCTTCCGTGGGTGGTGGTGGTGGTGGTGTGTGTGTGTGTGTGTGTGTGTGTGTGTGCGGGGTGGGGGGGGGGGGGGGGTGAAAGATAGTTTCTTCCAAAACGGATCAATAACCTCAATAGGTATCACTTCTTCATACTTCACAAGCATATGACGACACAGAATCCCCAATGAAGACATGTCGGGACAAATACACACATCACCCAGTTTTCCTTAGTTTATCTCCTTTTGCATCTCTCCCATCATATGTTTATTGCCCAACGAGAGACGTTGAACTATATTCCTCAGAGAAACTTACCATATTGTAAATATGAAGTCATCCTTTCCATTGAGCTTTTCTCAAAGGCCTTCTTGATCCTATCGATATCACTCTTAAAGTATTGCTCCATTGCCTCGGTGACCGTAACCACGTTTCCTTGGCCGGACTTGATGAGATCTTTAAATATCCCATGAGCGGACTCCGCTACACTAGTCGCTTCATTATTGTAGTATCTATACCGGTTTGTCCATGCACACACAAATTTTTCCTTGAACTTATCCAACCATTGAGTCCGACAATACCAGACGGCAGTCGGATGAACTTCGTTCCAATCGGCAATAAAATTGTCCAATCTTTTTTCATACATATCCTCCGTAAGAGACCAATAAACTTTATCCCAATCTCTTAGAAATTCCAACCACTTTTTATGATTTTCCTCACGTTCTTTGTCCACACGCTCTTTGATCTTTCCTATCTCATCTTCTTCTTATTAGGGTGATAGTTTGTTCTTGCGGACATCTTCCTCTAGTTGAACAATCATTCTCTTCTTAATATCCGCCTTATTGGGTTCAAACAAGGCATGGCAAGTTTTTATGATATTTTGACGTATATGATATGTACATAGGAAAGTTTGTGCATCCGGGAAGATGTCGGATATTGCATTCATTAATGCGTCATCTTGATCGGTTATGATGACCCTCGGAAGTTGATTTTCCTGGAAGAATAATTTCAATTGTCGTAATGCCCAATGATAATTATAGTCCCTCTCGTTTTCCATTAAACACCAAGCCAATGTGAATGATACCTTGTCCGATGTTGAAAAACGGCATATTGTATTTGTTTGTCTTGTAGGTTCAATCCATCAAAACAACACCACAACATGTATGAGCCAATTGTGAAAGTGAAGGATGCGAAATGAAT
This sequence comes from Papaver bracteatum, assembly GCA_023529315.1. Classification (NCBI taxonomy): domain Eukaryota; kingdom Viridiplantae; phylum Streptophyta; class Magnoliopsida; order Ranunculales; family Papaveraceae; genus Papaver; species Papaver bracteatum. The sequence goes on from JAJJWX010001290.1 coordinate 1,472,240, forward strand.
ATTTGAAGGTGCTTGTTGTCCGGCCCTCTTTTAATGATTCAAGTGTAGTTGTGATCCCAAACTATCTTCTAAAATTCTTGCATAACGGTCCTCCCTTCCTATTCAACCCTCCTAATACTTTCTTGTGCGCTATAAATTGTACTTAGAGAAGACACATTCGTCTGATCCTTTTCCTTAAGCCTCTGAGATTTGTCTCGGTTTGATAAATAATTTGGTCAATCTCTTTACTTCCTCCATTTCATGAGGTTTTAGCTTCGCAACTAGGGAGTGACCAACAAAATCTTTCGGATCCCGGTGGTTATGGCGGCCGAAAAACACCGTACAATCCCATTCATTGTTCTTGTCTCTTAAATGGAATACAAGCTTAAAGGGGAAATTATCCTTCCTCGTACGAGTCTTGTATACCTATTAGTCTTTTTTGGATATACATAACCCTTTATCTTGTGGCTATTCTTCTCCTTGTATTTCCCACTTCTCTCGCAAACCATCTCAAAATGATTATTTGAACGTTGGTTATTCCTTAACAACACACACATGTTCTTAAGAGCCGTCGCTTTAGCCCAAGCAATTACTTCCTCTGGAGATTTTATTCCCTACATTGCAAACAATGGGAGATTATAAGGTTCATTACAAGCAATCCATTAGTAAAGTTCAAGATACTAGGTGAAAAGTATTATTTGGTAACAAACCGGAGGCATTTTATAGTATTCCGACGAATCCCGGCCAAGCGGTTTTGCATTTGTTGGATCAATATATGTGACAGCCTAAGGATCGAATGGAAAGAAAATAAATTAGTTCCAAAATAAATTAAAATACTATGTTGAACCACAGTTCCGGCATGGTCGAACTGAACCAAAACTAAAGTCCAAATTTGAAACTCTTTCCGGCATACATATTTCATTTGAAAATAACGTCGGAAACAGAAGTGTCGGCATGCTCGTTATCTATGGTTCCACGACGGTTCAGATTTCTGGCGTGGCCCATAATTAATGTACCATGTCGGGATTTAGATTTGGAAAACACTTATTCCTGTATGTTTTTTTTGTAGGTACCAGCATGGTAACGTTAAAATTGAACAATGTCGGTGGATGTACCGGCATTGCCATCATCTACGGTTCTACGCCGGTACACAGTTCCGGCTTGGTAGTTAATTAATCTAGTGTGCCGGTTTTTAGCTTTGGAAGGCACTACTTCCTGTATATTTTTCATGCAATACCGGCATGGTAACCTTTGAATTTAACCATGCCGGTAGCATATTTCTGAGAATATTCCGTGGTAAGTAAAAAGTAACTTTTGTACCAGCATAGTTTTTTGGTTGAATATTATGCCGGTTTTGGTTTCAAATTGGGGGATATCGAGTTGCCGGCATGGCCATAGTATGAATACCATGATGGTAGAGCAACTTCTGGCATTTAATTCATACAACATCCATGTTGGCACAGAGCTTTTTCAGCTGCAAAAATGGTGGATTCAAAAAAAAAAATATCAAAATTTCAACCTCTTAGCAGTTTTACCTATGTTTTAGGGATGCTTGTATGTTGTGCAAGTTTACTCTCTTGTGTAGGTTCTTCAAAAAACTCTCCATGCGCGTAATAATCATCATTCAAGGGTGTTGGATCAACAAAGAGTTGCAATTGTGAGTTGTTGTTATTGGTTGAAGATCCAAGATATGCTCCTTATTGTAGTTGAGCTAAAGATTCAGCAGCAACAATTCTCTCTTCACAATCATCTTCCATTTTCACCAAAAAAAGTTCCCTCTCTAATATTTTTTTCCCTCATTCTACTCTCACCTCACTCACCCAAATACAAATAAAAACACACACCAATCTTTTAGCAAATACTTAAGATTTTTTCTAATTATAATTAAACACTAAATCTGATTAGTGAGGGTTAGATTAGGAATTAGGTAAAATACTTAGATAAGGGGTGACCCTGATTTGATATTTGAATCCGATTTTTGTCCTTTTCCTCTATCCCCCAATTAGTTTTACTATCCCCCAATCACGCGTTCTTTATTAAGACCTCATTATCGGACTCAAAATATGACCTTGCTAAAATTCTTTAAAAGTGCAAAAGTAACAGCTGCTTTCATAGCCTTGCACTCCAGTTCCTAAATTTCAATTTCTTCCTTAATTCCTTCATTAAGGTATCTCACTTGAACACCAAAGCAAGTTCCTTCAAAATCCCTCACAATTAGTCTTATACCTCTTCGTAAAGATTCATGCAAAAAAGATGCATAAAAAATTATTTTCAGATAACCATTGTTTGGAGGCTTTCATCTTAGTACCTGCAAATTATCATTACTTCTAGGAGAATGAATAGTACCAGAGGAAACAAGCATATTTATGCTATTTAATGACATTATTCTGTTAGGATTGATATTCTGAAAAACTTTAGAATATCTATCTTTCCAAATGGTCCAAAATGTCACCATAAGTAACTTATATATGGCATGTCTAATAATACCTGAACTAAAATTTAAATTATTACATGCAGAGAACCAAGATATCACTTAGTTTCTAAAAAGAACCATACTGAGTGTAACACCCCATGTTTTTAGCATGTGCGCCATGGCCTGAGATGAAGCTTCATCCAAAGCTTCAGTTGAGTTAATAGGAATATTGTCCTAGAGCCAATGCTGCATCATCATGATATATTAGGCCAAAGAGGGTTGGCCAAGTAAATATTGCACAATCATTGTGCATCGGGCTAGAGAGGGCTAGACGAGTGCATATTGCACCATCATTATTCGATAGCCAGAACCAGTATTGCGCATTTATTGTCCATGAATAGTGAATCAAGTATGTCAATTTGTTCCCCTATTCTAACTTGTAGAAATTGAAATTAACATATATTGGGAGGGGTAGTTGGTTGAAGGTGCATATGTGGACCATGCACCAAATAAGATTCACAGCTTAGCCGGAAGAGTATAAATGATGTCTAAGTCTCATTTATAGCTCTTTATCCTAGACAATAGGGCATATGATGCGAAGGCATCATTATGCTACGCCCGGACCTGATAATGCATAATCATTGTGCATTTGGATACTTGGAATACTTCTCTTACTAGCTCTTTTCAGCACTTTGTAGCTCCTTTTTGGACGATTCACCTAATAGAGACAAATAAGAGAAAACAAGAGTAATAATACGAATACATGCAAGAATAATAGCTAAAACAAGTATGGAATGAACACTAAAATCATATGAATTATGCAATTATCACATTCCGATAAAATTTCGGTACATGTAAAATCATGTAATCATGATGTACCAACTAGACATATTATCAACACAAGTAGGTCCGATGAAACATGTTTTTATGGTGTTGATACTGGTTTAAGATATCGGAAAAATCTCCTTTCTAGTCATGTGAAGATAGAAAGCTCTGCAATGCACAACTAGAAATCAGAAACAGAAAACTAAGGTAATTGAGAAAAGATTAACGATTAGAAACTCAAGGTTGAAGCAATACGAACGGAGATAAGGAGTTTATAGGGTAAATCTAACTCACTTGTATAATCAATAGATTATGAACGTAGTAAAATTATAATAAAAGTCTGCCTTTTCTAGAAGACCTAGCAATCTATTTATACTGTGAAGAAAAACCTAAAAAAAAAGAAATCTAAAACTAGGACAAAGTTGACCTTACTTAAGAGATAATCTAGGAAACGAATTTTCAAACAATAAAATAATCTAAAGAGACATATTAAGCCCCTGTATCAACCACCTTAGTTTGAAAATAAGCTCGTCTCCGACGAGAATGTTGCTTCCACTTCAGCATATATCTGTGGGTAGCGTCGTTTCAGCTCCTCTTCTGTAATCCAGGTACTTTTCTTAGCTGTCTTTCCAATCCACTTAACTAGAAAATGTCGATATGGATTTCCAAGGATTTCCACGACGGGATCTAGTCTCCTTCACATCGAGTACTTCTTGAATCACATCAGGTGGTTCGTCAGTCAACCTCCCTTATACTGGTTGTTGTTCAATTGGTATATCACCATCATCATCTCCATCGAACCCATAGAAGTCATAGAAATTAGAAACATTGAAAATGGGATTGATCTGTAAGTCATCAGGTAACTCAAGAACATAAGCATTGGAACTGATCTTCTTCAATATCTTATACGGACCCATATTTCTTGAAGTCAATTTATGATATCTTCCTCTAGGAAATCTCTCTTTTCGCATGAACACCATCACCATTTCACCCTCCTGAAATTATTTATGTTTGCGATGAGTACTGGCTGCATTCATGTAGTGCTCATTACTCTTATTAATGGCTGCTTGCACATCTTGGTGTATACTCTTTATATGGTCAGCATAAATCTCCCCGTCATTACAGATTTGGGTATCTAATGGAAGAGGTACCAGATCAACAACGTGTTGTGGATGAAATCCATATGCTACCTCAAAAGGTGTTCTATTAGTCGTACGGCTAACTGAGTTGTTATATTCAAACTCAGCTTGAGATAAAATCTGATCCCAACTCTTAATATGATCTCCCACTATACTCCTAAGTAAATTTCCAAAACTCATGTTCACTACTTCCGTCTGTCCATCAGTTTGAGGGTGGGCAGTTGTAGAATAGCATAAGTGAGTTCCTAATTTCTTCCATAGAGTCCTACAAAAGCGTCCCAGAAATTTGACATCACGATCAGATACAATATAAGAAGGGACTCCATGTAAACGTACCACCTCGTTAAAGAAAATAGATACAATACTGGAAGCATCAGCAGTCTTAGAACAAGGAATAAAGTGAGACATCTTAGAGAATCTATCCACCACCACGAAAATAGAATCGTGTTGTCTTGCTATTTTTGGCAATCCTAGCATGAAATCCATACTGATGTGTACCCAAGGAGAGTGTGGAACTGGCAATGGAGTATACAGTCTGGTGTTTTGGTACTGTCCCTTTGCAAATTGGCATATTCGACACCTCTTGATCAATCTATCAACATCCTTGTCCATTGAAGGCCAATAATAACGGCTCTTTACAGCTTTTAGGGTCTTGTCTTGTCCCCAATGTCCTGCTAACCCTCCACCATGAAGCTCCCGGACAATACTCTCCCTTAAGGAGCCAACGGGAATGCATAATCGATTACCACGAAAGAGATAACCATCATGAAGAACAAATAACATACCTGACGCTGTTGGCAATGTACTTAAATGTTGTACTACTGAACCAAAATAGGGGTCATCAGCATATTGGTCCTTAATCACCTCAAAACCGACCACACGAGCTTGCATTGTTGTCACCAGCACATGTCGGCGACTAAGAGAATCATCTACCTTGTTCGCTGCTCCAGATTTATGCTTTAGGGAGAAGGTAAACTCTTCAAGATAGTCGATCTACTTTGCATGTCGAGGCTTGAGTTTCTTTTGAGAGTGTAAGTAGCGCAAAGCTTCGTGATCAGAGTAAACCACAAAATCTTTGTGGACAAGATAATGTCTCCAATGTTGTAAAGCACGAACTAAAGCATAAAACTCCAGATCATAAGTAGAATAATTTAGTTTAGCTTCAATTAGCTTCTCGCTAAAGAATGCCACATGTATGCCTTCTTGGCTCAAGACCGCTCCAATCCCTACATTAGAAGCATCACATTCCACCACGAATAGCTTCTCAAAATCTGGCAGAACCAAAACTGGAGCCTCGATCATTAGCTTTTTAATCTTCTCAAATGCGATTGATGCTTCTTTTGTCCACTGAAAAGTTGTCCCTTTAAGACACTCGGTTACAGGGCTCATAATGGTACTAAACCATTTTATAAATCTCCGATAGAATGTAGCTAACCCATGAAAACTACGCACATCAGTCACACATTGAGGATCAGGCCAGTCCACAATCGCTTTCACCTTCACAGGATCATCCTTTAAGCCACTAGATGAAACAATATATCCCAAAAATTCTACTTCTTCGCGCAAAAATGAGCATTTTTTAAGATTGAGATATGTTTTTTCCCTCAAAAGAACCTCCATCAACTGCTTCAGATGAACTAGGTGTTCTTCCTTGGTACGACTATACACCAGAATATCATCGAACTATACTACTACGAAAGAACCAATGAAAGGGCATAATACCTCTGTCATCATACGCATAAACGTAACATACTAGGAGCAATGGAAAGTCCGAAAGGCATTAAAAGTCATTCATAGAGGTCGTACGGTGTTTTGAACGTTGTTTTCCATTCATCCCCAACACGAATACGAATTTGATGGTATCCACTTCGCAAGTCTAACTTCGAGAAAAACTTAGCACCTGCCAACATGTCCAACATATCCTCCAATCTGGGTATAGGAAACCTATACTTGATGGTGATCTTGTTGATTGCTCGACTGTCGACGCACATTCGCCAAGATCCATCTTTCTTGGGAGTCAATAAGGCTGGTACAACACACGGGCTCTTGCTTTCAGTGACCAAACCCTTCTATAGCAATTCTTCGACTTGTCTACGCATCTCCAGCCGGTGTGCATGAGGCATCCTATATGCAACTCTTCGACTTGTTATTGGTGCGAAAGATATGCTCCTTGCGTGCGAAAGATACTTTTCCGACGCCAATCTTCCTCCTCGTTATCAACCCTAGGACATGTAAGAATTCTGCGAACAACCAGATTTTCCCCTCTCACGGGCATCAAGTCTTCCTCTTCAGCCTCTGATTCAGCATACTTCGGATCCTCAAACCTTTCTTCATCATTACCATATTCAATGAAATTAACTCGCTTTTGTGGACAAGTGTAAGTAAAATGATCATCTCCCCCACATGTAAAACACTTGGTACCTAAACGAGTGTTGACCTTGTGTACTCCGCTTGTAGTTGGAGAGGTCGCCGAGGTGCTTTCCCCTTATTTGCTCTTGTTACTCCAAGATGATGCCTTTAGTGCAGTTCTACCCTAGTTGGATGTAGATTTCATTCGAATTTTAGAGTTCTGGTTCTTCAAACGGTGATTCACCCTCTCCTCCGCCTTCAAAGCACATTGATAAGAATCTTCTAGGTTGGTTACCCTTAAGAGACGAAACTCTTCTCGAATGCCAATGTTTAAACCAATAATATATTGTGCTGCGAGTTGCTTGGGTGTTTCATTCAAGCCAACTCTTAAAGAAAGATTATAGAACTTTGTTGTATACTCTTCAACACTAACATCACGTTGACGAAAGTTATAAAACTTTTCATACAGCGTTACCAAATAATAAGGTGGAAGAAATTGCTTCCGCAACTTCTGCTTCATGTGATCCCATGACCTGATCTTTTCTTTGCCTTGCCTTGTACGCTGTTTTTCCATCTTTTTCGACCACTGCAAATCCATTATCTTCAGCTTCAACTTCATAAACAACACCTTACGAATTTTAGCCATAGGCTTCCATTCAAAGTAGTTCTCTATGCTAGTTTCCCAATCTAGGAAATCTTCAGCATGCATCCACCCAGACATATCACTCACTTCGACTTTCACCCCTCCAGAATTCAAGTCGAGAGCTTTCACCAGCCTATCTTCCAATTTGCCAGGTTATGGACCATGAACAACACGATCATGAAAAGGATTCTCATCTTCGTCGCGTTCACCTTCTTCAAATTAACCTTCCGGTGAATCCAAAGAGTTGCGTCGACCCTATCGTCTCTTCCGGTGAACCTTCTTCCCTGTTTCTAGCGCCAATTAATGCACAACTAGAAATCAGAAACAGAAAACTAAGGTAATTGAGCAAAGATTAACGATTAGAAACTCAAGGTTGAAGCAATAGAACGGAGATAAGGAGTTTATAGGGTAAATCTAACTCACTTGTATAATCAATAGATTATGAACGTAGTAAAATTATAATAAAAGTTTGCCTTTTCTAGAAGACCTAGCAGTCTATTTATACTGTGAAGAAAAACCTAAAAAAAAAAAAAAAAAAAACTAGGACAGATTCGCCCTTACTTAAGAGATAATATAGGAAACGAATTTTCAAATAATAAAACAATCTAAAGAGACATATTAAGCCCCTGCATCACTCTATTAATCCTGATTGTCATCTGTACTATGATTATATCACTGGTACGGCTCACAAATATCAACCAAAAATAGTGCATGAGGATCTCTCTGCACACCTTTCCACTTGGTAACTTGATTAGCACTACCCCATTTGTATATATCTTTAGATGGGGCAAGAAATGGTTTGATTTGTGTATACTAAGGTTAATATGTTATTTTGTCCTCCTAGGATATTTGAATAAGCTTTCTACTGCATTGTTCTCTCTCACAAACGTGTGTTTTCACGTGTTGCACAACCTTGATGTGTAAATATCAAAGAAAATCCTACATTTTATTTGTGGGTCGCGGTTCAGAAACGGGTCCAAGCCCATTAGTGAGTATATAAAAAAGTAGTACGCGTACCTTCTTCCTTCTCCCATCTTGTCCGCGTATGTGAACACTATAGGGTTCATGATATTCCTCCATTAAATCTTCTTTGGAGAAAAATAAGAAAAAGGGTGTTCAAGTTTCATTCCAAGTAAATGATTTCCTCTTGTTTTCCTTTCGAATTTCTAGATCTCATGATGAATTTCAAGGTTTCAAAATCAAAAAAAAATTCAAAAAAATTGGGTTCTTCATCTTCTAACATGAATTTTTCTATAAATCAAGATTCTCTTAGGATTAGATTTGTCAATGATTCTTGTGCTAGAGTTTTTGAAAGGATTTCATCTAATAGATTTATCCTAGAAAATAAATTGGATTTTTCTAGTGGACACAAAGAGGATTTAATTTGCTTTCAAAAATTCAAGCTTGGAAATATCTTTGATGGTCTTGGTGAAGGTTTTGACTCTCGTACAAGAATTTTCTATGCTAACATCTATGATGTGATCATGACAACATGGAATTCAAGACCATGGTGAATAGACAAATGATTCATGTAAATAAAGAGTTGATTTCAAGAATTACTAATATCCCCTTGGGGAGTTTTCGCCTTCCAAGACCTAGAAAAGAAAGACCTTCATATGAAACCATCTCTCTTGTTCTCTGTGGTAAGAGTGTTGTTTTGAATGAAGGAAAGTTTCCTATGAATAATATTAATCTTGCCTTGATGTCCTTTGGTAAACTTAGTATATAAAACCTTTGTCCCTCCACGATTGAGAATTCTCTTTGGAGCCGTGAGTTTGCAGAGTTGGTCTATTTTCTTGTTTTGGGAACTCAGGGTCTCGACATTTGTGGGTTCATTATATATCAAATGATGTCGATGACGTCCTTAAAAAAGAAGCTTGGATATCCTTGCTTGATTGAGCGAATTTGCCTCACTCTCTCTATAAATCCAATTGGGAACTATATTGGAACTCCCAAGCTAGTCCGTCCTTGTACATTCAATCGTATGAATGAAAACGCTTGCAAGACACAAATAAGCAACACACTTGATGGCACATGTGATTCCACCTCCATGAATCTTCTTCATCAAATTCTCAAAGGTGTTGAAAAGATTAGTGCCAAGGTAAAGTGCGTTCAAGAACAATTACTTGTGATTGCCACCAAGTTTCCGGATATCAAAGATAACATAGAGAAGATTCAAGCCACTCTTTTGGTCTCCGATGATGAAGATGATGACTAGTCATTGGTGCGTTATCAATTTGTTTTGATTTATTTTTCTAAGAAACTTCTTATGAGAATTTATTTCTTGTGTTTTTAGAAGGATTACTAGGGTTTGTAATAGCCATTATTGTGAGTACACATAGCTATTTCCAAACATTTTCATCTTCAATGTTTTTAGATTTATTTATATTCTAAGTTTTGTTTTAAGATGATTTTTGCAATTTTAATCCTTATAATTTTATATATTGCAAATTGTTATGGGATATGTTTTTTACGTCCGTGAACATGTGACTGTCCGATACTTGTTCAAAAGTTATCTCTATTATGTCGGTATGAAAGTATTGATAAAAGATAGGAAAGACTTTTGACAAACAAAAGTTAAAGCCTTTTATGTCATTTTTTGATGGAAGAAAGGATAAAACTTTTGTTTACAAGGATTAAGTCTATTATATGTCATTGTGCAAATAATGATGAAAAATAGAATGAATCATTGTAGTTCGACAAACCACCATCATCTTGATCTGTTTCATATGTGACTAAAACAACAACATCATTCGTCAGATTCATTGGACATGTCTCTTTATTAATAGAATTAACAAGAGCTTCTAATTTGACAGTGAGATTCATATTCTCTTCAGCCAGACTATCTAGTTGACGATATTTATTTTTGATCTCCTGTTTAAGAAGATTTGACTCTGTCTTTAAAATAACTATTTTAGAAGACAGAGATTTTATAGGCTTTAGGAGTTTTATCAACTCTTTGTCAACATCTTCTTTTTCATCAGAATAAGACACAGGTGTTTTCCCAACTCCTGGATCATGAGTCAACGAAGTAGTAACATCTTCAACCTTTGAGTAATCATATTCTTGCTTAATGTTAACTGAATAAGACATGGATTCAATTCTTATAGGATGGATCGCACCAAACACAGATTGTTAGATCTTTTCGTGTTTGCCTGCTCTGATACCAATTTAAAAGGCGAGGGTACCCAAATATACCTCAAGCTAAAACTTTTCCTTCCTATAAGTCCTTTCTCTGAAAGTGATTGTCTGTGGAATGAGTCGAGATAATGCAACTAATCGGTTCACACTTCGTGTGATTGTCTATGGATACAAGATCGAGACAATACAAAAACGAAGTATGTTTACTTGATACAAAGGTTCGAACTTAACCAAACACAATAGGATTCACGTATCAAGTAAATAGGAACTAACATTTGTGCAATTTACTTTAATTATAATAAAACAATTACAATGTGAAAATATATAGTAAATGACACAACAGGCTTTTGTTAACGAGGAAACCGCAAATGCAGAAAAACCCCGGGACCTTGTCCAGAATTGAATACTCTCAGGATAAAGCCGCTATACAAAATAAACCAATTTCGTATAGTTGAGACCAAGCAACTAAACCTATAGTTCATCTAGTTCCATTTGTATTCCCACACCTCCAACCTGTAAACAAGTCACGTACTTAGACCAATTCCTTTGGTTCGTATTCCAAACAATAAAGGAACAACAAATCTGTTTGGTATCAACTCTCTTCAACCAAGTGATATGAGTTGCGCAAAGGTTCCCTTGTTTATATTAACATAAACTCCTTTGCCAGGTTCCAAGATCTATCTTATGTTCAATCACCAAAAGGTAATCGGTAAGATTAAGCCAATCAACACTCTTAATCCAAATAACTGTGTTGATGCCGATCTTCTCAATTAATCAATCCAATCTACCACTGTAGGTACCGAATATCGCAAGATGTTGGGTTACGAACATAGTAACAAGTACAAGAGAAAAGTGTCGCAAGATAATGCGATGATATAAGAAACACGGGAGAAGTGTGAAGGGTTTGCGAATATAGAATAAATTTACGATCAGAGGTTGCGATGATTCGCAGGTTATATACAGTTGTACAGATTTCACTATAAATAGTAGTTCAAATGCTAGATTAAAGGGGTTCTTGAAGTGAGTGTTAGAAAAAGTCTTAGGAGAGAGAATAGAGAAAGTGGTAACTGTTCTAAGTTCCATTAACATAGTTCTTTGTAATCAGTTGAGAGTATTAATCAGTAAATTGTCATTTTTTATCAAGAACTTCTTAAAGTTTTATGAATTCTACTGAGGGTGTAGTTGTAGGATTTCCTGCAACTACATAATTGGCGCTAGAAACATGGACAAATAAAGAGATAATTAAAGAATTTTGCGTCAGAGAAATGGCTAGAAGAAGAAATATATCAGAACCATTGACTGCAGTAAAAAGAAGTATAAGACTCGCAGGTGGAGAAGCAAACGTAACAGGAGAACCTAGTAGGGGAAGGAGCAATCGAAGAAATCAAACTCAACAAACAGTAACACAAGAAATAGAAATAGATCAAGATCGAGTGAGTGTACACACTTGGAGAACTGATACACAAGTAGAAGCATATAGAGAACCGCAAATCAGAGAAAATGGGAGATTGATGGGAGGAACAATTCATGAAAGAGAAATGGAGGCATTAGAAACATTGAGACAAGGAATTCAGGAAGAACGAAGGTTTGAAGCTGAAGAACATGCAAATCTAACAAGACAGAATCAAGAATTGAGGAGGGAAAATGAGATGTTACAAAGGAGGAGATCTCAAAGTGCTGCGAGATCAAGTGTTAGACCAGAGAGAGAAGAACGAAATTCGCCAACAATCAATAGTGAAAGTGTTATGCAAGGACAAGCATAGAATCTGGTTGAAAGAAATCGAGAGAATCGCTTCATTTTAGTACCGAACAACGAACAAAACGTGGAAAATTTACGAACAGAACCATTTCCAAGGGAAAATAACCAGAATGACGAAGAAAATCGAGAAGAAGAGCAGAAACTTGTGGAAGAAATTGAGAGGCAACAAGCAATGCATCAAAACAATTACGAGGATGGAGTAAGAAAACATGAACAGACTCGCAACAATCAAAATCTTGAGTATGGTAGAATTCAGAGGAGAGTTCGAAATCAACAAACAGAAATAGTAAGATATGAACCAAATCTTCAAATCAGAATTCAGGAAAATCAGGGAGAGATAAATCGCAGAAGGAGGAGAAATGAAGAAGAAGAAATTCCTGATATTCACATGAGAAGTATGAGGAGAACAGAAATAGAAGAACAAGAATTTCAAGATGCTCTGCAACAAAACAATTATGACAATCTGGAAAGAAGATATTTGCAAAATTGTACAAATGTAAACATTAATGAAGAGTATGATAGAATGCGAAGGATCGCAAGAGAAGAAATGCAAGAACGTAGAAGAAGAGAGGCTGCGTTGAAGAGACCAATGGATGAGAATTTTGAGGCAAATGAACGGATCTTTCGAGAATTAGCGGAAATGAGAGGAATGTTAAACAGTAGAGGAGGAGGATATAGAAGTCAATTAGATGAAGCAATAGAAGAAGCTGCGAGGACTCCTTTTTCTAGAGAAGTGCAATTGGTGGGGATTCCACCAAAATGCAATCTGCCTACATTAACCAGCATATTTTACGGGACTTCATGTGCTATTCAGCACATTAAAGCATATATAAGATGCATGTTACAATGGGAGAATCACGATGCTGTATTATGCAAGTACTTCGCATCAAGCTTAACAGGAGAAGCTCTAAAATGGTTCGAAGGACTTCCAAAGAACACTATTACATCATTTAATCATCTACAAGTAACTTTCTTAGGAGCATATATCACAAATCATTCCTCGCGACTTGGTATTGAAGATGTGTTTGGTTTAAAACAAAGAATTGGCGAAAGTTTGAAGCATTTGGTAAGAAGATGGAAAAATATGTGCAGTGATATGGCAGGGCGTGTGGACGAGAGGTACCTGATTTTGTCTTTCGTAAATGCGATATTCGCAACTGAACAATTATATGTTCAAATCTTCAGAAGAAAGAATTCCATTATGATGACAGAGTTGCGAGAATTACAAGAGGAGTACATTACATTAGAGGAAAAGCAAAACAATATGGAGTCATATCCAGTGACAAATACCAACACTCAAGATACAGGAGCAAACTTACTTCCTAAAATAGTCAATGTCGTAGCAGGTACCTCGCAGATATCCTCGCAAACATCTTCGCAGATATCAGAAGATAAGAAAATTGACAATGGTCAACCAAAAATGGTAGCAATGAGTAGCAAGGATCAAGAAGAGTATGATAGAGAAAGGAATTTCTATAGCCGAGGAGGAAATAACCAGATCCCAAGATTAGATCAGCAACAGGAAAATTATGGAGGACAAAGGCAGAACTATTTTGGACAAGGGAATCATAGACAAAATTATAACAATGGACAGGGAGGTCAAAGAATGATAAGAGAAGAAATAAAGATGCCACCTTTGAATACAAGTGTAGAAAAGATATGGCAAGCAATCATCTTGATGGAGAATATACCAACGCCATGGAATATGGGAAAAGAACCACCAATGGGTCCAAGAAGTCATGAATTTTGCTTGTACCATCACTTTCATGGGCATTCTATAAATAATTGCAATAATATCAAAAAGATTATCTTGCGAATGATTGATCAAGGTAAACTGGACCACTTTTTACTCAAGCAAGCACAGTCGCAACAATTACCACAGGCTCCAGTGATAACTCGCATGGTGAACACAATACAAGAAAAGGGAAAGGAAACCTTACACATAGAAGTGGGACCAAAAGCAAGGAATGTTTTCTGCAATTCTATTGTTCACTCATGTAAAACCATAGAAGATTTTCATGATAATGTGTTAAGCAGGGTATATGCGAGAGATGGTGAAGGAAGGGAAATAATGAACATCGCAAAAATTTCACGACTTGAAGGTTGGCAGAAGCGTGAAATTTCTTTTGAAGCCACAGAAATTCCAGAAGGTTGCGAAATACATGATAATCCATTGGTAGTGAGATTAGAAATTTGTCTGAATACGGAAGAAAGCGAAGATGATACAGACGAAGAATCATTTGGTCTTAATAGAATCTTAATTGATACGGGAAGTTCTGTCAATATTCTATTCTATCCTGCTTACAAAACCATGGGGTAAAAGACGCAGATCTAATACCTTCTACCTACAGGATTTATGGCTTTAATGGAAATGCTAATAAACCTAAAGGAGAAGTAAGCATGCGAATTACTTTAAGTGGAATGCGAACTGAAATTCTATTTTGCGTTGTTGATGTCGAATCACCATATAATGCTTTGATATGGAGACCTTGGCTTCATGGGATTCTAGGCGTAGCTTCAACTCTTCATCAATGCATAAAATTTCCTCATCCAAAGGGTATTGGAGTTATCAAGGGTGATTGGGAAGAAGGGAAGAAATGTTACGATACAGAAGTAGAAGTTTGCGAATGAAAATCTGTTGAAAAGGAAAGTTGGAGAAAAAGAGCAAAGGCTGCGAAAAGAAGCGAAAATTTAATGACTGAGGACTAAGGCATGAAGGAGTAAAGTTACAATGATTAAGCATACAAGGAATTTACGATGATAGAAAAGGGATATGGTTTGCGAAGAAAAGAGAATGAAGAAAAAAGGTAATGAAACAAAAAGGTAATCAGTATATTTGTTCGCAACGTATAACAAAATGTATTTTGAAAAACAAGAAAATGAAATGAGGTATTTCGCAACATGGAAAACTTTGTGATGAGTTTTTACGAATAAAAACGATTTATTGTGATCAGCTTTCATTAAAGAAAGACGCAAAAATTTATTTGCGATCAGTTTTCATAAAAGAAAGCCGCAAACTGTGATCAACTTTCAAAAAAGAAAGAAAGCCGCAGAAATTTTACACAGGAAAACCTTTGTGACGTACACCCTAGTTCGCAAAGCAACATTTCGCAAGAGGCAAAGTCCTAAAGTACGTCATTTAAGGGGGTACCTATAAGCATGTCTCAGGGGAAATGGAACACCACCACGGAACCTGAGTACATGGACATTACGGGGTACATAACCTAAAAACGGGGTACCTATCCAGGTAAGACACCTTGGATTCTCAACCTAATCTTGCGATGTAACATGATTTAGGTTGGGCGACTAAGGCATACTGTCTTTCCCAAGAAGTGCAGAAAACGATCAAGGCGCCGAGGTACACGGTTGAGTCAAGAGTGTCGGATGGGTTTGAAACACATCTGCCATTCTTGACAAGTCTTGGCAAATGATGCACTTGGCCCAAAGATACCCCATAGGGTGCAACCTCGTAACTATAAGCCCTATAGGCAAAAAGGATAAGAGGCTGCGAACAAAAGCTGGTTGTTTCTAGAACTGGATGGGAAGAGCTAACCTTGTATAGTCGATGTACGCTTCCTTGAAGGGGCAACCAAGGGGAAGATAAAGGGCAGCACCCTCCATTAGGGAGCTGATACGTGCTATAAGACGCAAATGTCACGAGGCTTTTTGTTCGCAAGAACATAAAGGCTTGTCATATTTGTGCAACAATCATATTTCTGCGAGTAAAAAAAATATATATATATATACTCGCAGAATTAAATACAAAGAAGTTAAGATGAGATTAATGGGTTATTACATGAAAGTGTGATAACGTCCTGAGATTTCATCGCAAGACGATAATGTCACAAGGATGTATATTCGCAAGTATATTCAAATTTGTCATATTATCGCAAACACAAAAATATTGTTAAGATAAAGTCAAGGGGTTGAGGCATGCGAATGCACCAACGTCATGCGACTTTATCGCAAAAGAGGTGGCAAAGTAAGACGTTTACTTAGGAAGGCATGATAAGACCACAGAAACTAATGAAGTCAATTCCGTAAAAATCATTGGAGATTCTTTATATTCTCAACAAGAATATATATCAATAATTCCTACCAAAAGAGGCAATTTTATTCGCAATCAAGGACGGATATTTCATACTCATTAAATTTTTCGGGGATTGAATACTTCTCATATTTTTTCAAGGATTGAATACTTCTTATACTTCTTCAAGGATGTTTCATAATTCTTATACTTCAAGGGGGAGTTTCTTATCTACTTCGCAAACTTTGCAACTTAAACTGAGGCAAATATTCTAATATTTCCAACAACAACTGATCATCTGAAGAGCAATAACAAGGAGAAAAGGAATACTAAGATAGGTCTTCAAAATATATTATTTCTCTTCATATGATCAAGTTATGCAAATAAGGAAAGCATTAAATTAAAGAAAGATCAACTCATCATCGCAAAATTAAGACATTGATACTAATTAAGTTGCGAAAAGAAATTGCTGGTTGATTAAAAGTGCAGGAAAGAAGAAAATATTGTACTCAAACAGACAAGACAAAAAGAACTAAATCAAATATACAGGAAGGAATAAAGCTACTCTATGGGAGATTTATCTTCATCAAAATGATCTTCTCTTTCTTCTTCAGAGATATCGTCTTTAGCTTCACTATCAGAGATATCCAAATCTGGGGTATCATCAGGGATTTCTTCAGAAAGGAGCGTCTGATACTTAGTGAGAGGAATTTGATTGTCTTCACAAATCCTGCGAGTCATCATATCTCGGAAGCGTTTGATGTTTAAGCCATGGTTGTTCTGAGAAATTTGATGTTGAGACTTTAAATCAGAAATCTTCTGATTACGCGCAAAGAAGAGTAGCTTCCAGCTCTTCAATCCTCTTCGTATAATTTTCTTCAGCATTTACAAAGAAAAAGGATAAGTAAGAAATAAGAGAATAAAGAGTAAGGGAATAAATTAAGGAATTGATTAGCAAATTGTGGAGTTAAAGTGATCAAGATTTGCGAACTTGCCTTCTAATTGATTCTTATCATTACGAAGAGAAGTGACTTCAAGCTCCAGTTGATTATTCTTCTCAAGGAGAGAAGAATTTCTAGTTGCGAATATCTTATTCTGCGAGAGATAAAAGAAAATTACATCAGATAACTCATGATGGAATTAATAGGAAGAGAAGGAGATAACCGAAGAAGTGATGTGAGAAGAAGATGAAGTTGCAGAAGTAAAAAGAGAAGGTAAAAAGATAAGGAAGGGAATAAAAGGAGTATATATAAGGGAATAGTTAGGAAAAGACGGTTACAAAAGACATGTTCGAATTCTGATAAAAAAGAAAATAAAGAATAAGTAACGGTTATATTCTCACGATCATTACTTCTTCGCAGAAATGACATGAGAAGAGGCAAGATGTAGGTACCGAATATCGCAAGATGTTGGGTTACGAACATAGTAACAAGTACAAGAGAAAAGTGTCGCAAGATAATGCGATGATATAAGAAACACGGGAGAAATGTGAAGGGTTTGCGAATATAGAATAAATTTAAGATCAGAGGTTGCGATGATTCGCAGGTTATATACAGTTGTATAGATTTCACTATAAATAGTAGTTCAAATGCTAGATTAAGGGGGTTCTTGAAGTGAGTGTTAGAAAAAGTCTTAGGAGAGAGAATAGAGAAAGTGGTAACTGTTCTAAGTTCCATTAACATAGTTCTTTGTAATCAGTTGAGAGTATTAATCAGTAAATTGTCATTTTTTATCAAGAACTTCTTAAAGTTTTATGAATTCTACTGAGGGTGTAGTTGTAGGATTTCCTGCAACTACAACCACCAGGATAAACCGATTATTAATTGGATCCTCTGTTACCCCAAACAAGTATTGTGCACACCAAAGATTAAAAAACCAAGTCAGAAATCTTCTATCTCTTCTTTGTCTTAAAATCTTCTTAGATCTTCAATAAACACCTGCACACAACTACTTGAATCTCTTGTGATCAATCACACACAGAACGGAGTCTGTTAACCATGGATTATCACAAGATCGTCTTTAGATCTGACAACAGTGTAAAGGTCCATGTCGAAACCTTGAACTAGTTTGAGTGAATCTTATATCAGAAGAGAAGATTCTCAAGCATAAACAAACTAGGTGCAATCAAAGTTCAACCACCGTTAGTCAATCAAATCAATACGAAAACTAAAGATAAACGCAATATCTAGTTTCTCACCAACGGGACACGCTAGAGCTTCTCAATCCCAAAGAAGACTTTAAATTGAGCGGCCGTAAGAGCTTTCACCTAATTAGATTACTCTCCTCTATGATGGGCGACTTCACCAGTAATAGTACAACAGAGGAAGTTTACTGTCACGAAGGATTAGTTTGCTAGAAATGCAAACTCAAAGTATTTATAGACAGCGAAGTTTGGACACCAAGGAATTTCCAAAACCGAAAATATTCTAAAGATATTTTTCCATAATAACCCAAATTCTGTTTTCATAATTCCTGTGAATGCACTGTCCAAATATAATGATCGAAATCTCATTGGAAAATCCTTAACTAGCAAATGCACATTACTAATTCTTATTTTCCATATATAATTAAAAACCTTAATTAAAAGATTCTTAACTTATTTAAATTCGATCTTGGGATTTACTTCCTTCTTAGCCGTTAAGGAATATCTTTGAACAATAAAAGAATGGGATAATTAGAGTTTGGTACTCAGGTTTAGACCAACACTAGGCTTTGGTCTAACATTTGTCCAACGTTAGGCCTTGGTACCTGGACCAGACGTTGACAAGAGTTGACCAGGTTAAATATTAACTTATAAATTATTAAATAAATGAAAAACAAAAAATATAATTAAATTAAATGGAATTAAAAGATGAAATTTAATATTATAACCTTTCACCAAAAAATTATTAATAAAACCATCTTCTCGTCTTCTTCGTAGCACGACCACCACCATCAATTTCTTTAGCATCGCCATACCCACCACCGTTCTAACACTACTCAACCGCAATCACCACCACCAGTTCGAACAAAACAACAACAATTGGGTTTTGATTCATCCAAATTTGGATTTCAATTTAGAGATATTGGGGTTTCAAATTGATTCATCTTGGGGGTTTTATTTGATTCTATAAAAATTAGGGTTTTATTTGATTCAAAAACTAGGGTTTGATTTAATCGTTAAATTGGGTTTTGTTTGATTCAGAGAACAAGGGTTTTGTTATTAAGAATTCGTGTTTTGCAGGGATAAAGAGATGATGCCGATAAGGGATAAAGAGATGATGCTGGTTCTTAAAGGAGAAACATATGTGAAAGAAACATGACCACTTCCACTGAGTTTTGAAATTGAATAAATTTGTAAGAGTGGGTTTGAGTTGAATTTCAAATCGGAAGTCAAGGATCGAAGTGGCTGAATTTAATGAAGTTTCAAGGATATAAAAATCAGAATACTCATCATTCTTCATCTATGTCCTCAATTAACAGATCCCATCCTCCAAATCGAACCCAAATTTCATTAATTGAACTTTTGCACTTGTCGTTCTGATTCATTTTCATCTGCAGCTCTATTTTCTCAACTAGGCATCCAAGTTTGTATTAACCGGAAATCTCTCTCATTGTCGGAAGCTACTCTTGGCGAGATGGGTTCGATGCTGTTACGATTTGATGAAGATTAAATAACTTTTTGCTTTGAATTTGAGACAGGGAAAGAACAGTGATGCTGCTATTGAACTCGATAAGATGAAATTGAATCTGAAATTGAAAGATGACCATGAATTGAGAGCGGAATATGGATTTGAGTAGATCCGTTAATGAAGATCAGTGATTCGGCTACTGGTAGTATTGAATGATGCACAAAGAGGAAGAAATTAGGGTTCCGATTGTCTGTAATTGAAGAACAAAGATGTAATTGAGGTTGGGATTTTGTCAAATCTGTAGATTGAATCTTAGATTTGATGTTTATGGTAGAACATGGTGCTGGTAATGGAATTAATGGATCAAAAAGATTGCATAGGATTAATGGAGTATGCCCCAATTGATTTACAGGTAATCAACTGTGAAATAAGGGTGTTTATTTGTAAACTCATTATTTTTACAAATCCATTCTCAAGGAACCTAGTTTCAGGGAATAAAACCCATCTCAAGGGTACATTTGAAAACTCGTGATTTTTACAACATTTTTATTTTACAAAATTATGAAAGTCTGGTCATAAACGGTCAACGTAGGTCAACGTATAGTCCAGGTACCAAGGCCTAACGTTGGACAAATGTTAGACCAAAGCCTAGTGTTGGTCTAAACCTGAGTACCAAACTCTAATTATCCCTAAAAGAATACACATTAATGTGCGTGTTCAAAGTGTGTCGACATCTTTCTCTTGCAAGTCCTTTTTCATACTTACTCACTTGAAACCGATTTACCACACTTCCAAACAAGTTTAGAATTGGTTCATATGACTTTCAAGAACTATGTGATTGATCAAGTAACACTCAATCACAAACCATGGGTGTAACGGTTCTACCAAAACAAGTTTCGGTTCTACCTCCATGTGAGTACTGTGCATAGTTACACTAGCTTACCAAAGATACAGCTGACTACGTACTAGGATCGGTTCCCCACATATATTTTGTATCTCACTTGTATGCACTGCACATGTCCATAGGATCGGTTCCCCCTTGCCTAAAAACATGTTGCACATGTTCATAGGATCGGTTCCCCTTTCTTCTATAAACCTTGATGCACCTCATACAAGGATCGGTTCCCCCCTTGTGATGTATTGCACCTCTTCATAGGATCGGTTCCCCTTTTACAAATTTGGTCAGACACTCACAAACCCGATCATACCCTAGGTGATTACTTAAGATCTGTTTCACTAATAAAATTCATACCAATACATAAGTCAGGACTCATGTATATAGTTTTACCAAGAACACAAACAAGTCATGAGCGGTTATACTAATCCCACATATTGGTCGTTTATAAGATTTGCAATGAAGAACATCTCCAATAACGCCTGGCGATTTCCTTTTCAGTTCACAACACATATCATGAACTTACTTCCTTAAAACACACGTAAACATTGTTCCCTAGGATGATATCCTAACCTCATATCCATACATACGATTATGTCAATGTCTCATATACAAAGTTTAATGGTTAAGCAAGAAACTTCATATTGTATTCCTTAATACTATGTATATCTAGAGTGTTCATGCGTCGCAGTTTTATGTTTTCAATATGCACGAATTAAAAGATACGTTAGGGAATAAAATAGTTGAAGTCAAATATCACTAACCTCAAGTGAAAGGATGATGTTGTGGTTGTAGCTCCGTACTTCTTCACTTCTTCAAGTATTCGCAATACTTATAATGTCTCACCCTAATACTTTCAAGATAACCTATACAAAGTTAACTCTAGTACATTTAAATCAAGCGACTCTTAAATGAGTTTTGGATCACTAAAATATGACAACCAAACTTGACATACCAACGCTTGGTGGGTTCAACCGAGATATGCTCTAACAATGAGATTTTCAGAGATTGATAGATCTCTCTTAATTCTTTCAATGAGATTTTCATAAGTTTTTCCCATTCTAAGGACTTCCTTATGATTCACATCAGTGTGATTGTTTGAAATAATTATTGGATATCCCTAATTGTTCCTTTTGGTAGATATTCTCTCTTTCCCTTCCTTATGGAACCGTCCTTCATCAAAACAAGAATTGTTTCATCATGGATGAGGAGGAATCTTCTTCCATAAGGTATTGTCAACTCTTTCCGCTGATTTTGAGTTGATCTTATAGGGTTGTGGCACAATCTGTCTTTCTACTGAGGAATGATCTTTCATTTTTTTAAGACAAAAAACTTCCTTCAATATTTTGACCACAATATGTTAAAGAAGTATAAGTAAGTTTCCTGTCAAGTGACTGATAAGTGTATTCCTTAAGATCATTGTCATGGAATCGGTTCAAAGTTTCCTTTGGACAAGATTTCATTTGATTATCAGTATATGTAGAAGTTTCTTGTTAGAGCATTGCTTGATCAAAACTATAAGTCTTGATTTCTAGCATATTTATAGATGTATCAGACTAGGACATTGATTGTGTAGTTGAACTTTAGACTTCACGTCGT
This sequence comes from Papaver bracteatum, assembly GCA_023529315.1. Taxonomy (NCBI): domain Eukaryota; kingdom Viridiplantae; phylum Streptophyta; class Magnoliopsida; order Ranunculales; family Papaveraceae; genus Papaver; species Papaver bracteatum. The sequence goes on from JAJJWX010001290.1 coordinate 1,494,620, forward strand.
TCATCATTTGAAGACGAAGAACTACTAAGGGGAGCTTGTAGAACTTCATCGACAAAAGGTATATGGAGACTGAAAATCATATATCACTTGGAAAGTCTATTTATAATCTATCTCCTATATTGATATATAAGTCGTATTACGATATAGATTTCTATATACACATTTGAGATTTCGAGCTGAGTTTATCTCGCTTATATATTTTTCGAAATATGTGTTGGCAAGCTTTTGCTTCGACCAAGTTCATCTTATATCATGAGAAAATTTCCGAGTAACATCTTACATAGTTTGTGTGATACAATCATTTGGTGTAGTCTTGGAATGTTTCGTTAATAATTATTTCAATATCTTGAAAATTGCTTTGATGCTAATAGTGTGTGAAAACGACTATTGTCATCCTCTAAGAAAGTTTCAATGATTGAAATAAAGATCTTATAATCATGTAACCATGTTTGGATATAAACATAGTGTGTTATCACATTTGTGTGTAAGTCCGAAAACGGTAACCTGTAGTATGCGTGCCCGTACGCGTACTAGCGGTTGTTGGATGTCTGAGAAAGTATGCGTACCCGTACGCATACTGGAAAAAGTCTCACGTCAATTTCTGCTGGAGTTTGGAGTGTCAATAAGTATGCACACCTGTACGTGTACTGACGTAACCAAACTCGGTCCGGCTACTTAAGTATGCGTACCCATTTGAGTACTCGAGTTGGTTAATTTCTAAAATCGGTTTTACATGAACTTAAACATTTATAAATGAAGGAATGCAATCTTTGCAAACCGCGGCTATAATGTTCATGTATTGATTCGAGTGAATCAAATCGATATTTCTTCAATTGTGTTCTTGTATACTTCTATGAAAATATTGCAATTGAATGACTCTTTAACTAGTTTCATTTGAGTCATTTGAACTAGTTATGGTTAAGATGAATATGGTTGATATGAGAGTAATCATATGGCTAACTTCGGTTAACTATTGTTGAGCCAACATGGTGTACACATTTAGGTATGATTACATAAACCTAAATGAGGGTACATTTCATTTTTGTGTAACAAGCTAAGTTCGATCTAACGGTTAAAAGATATTAGCTTGGTTGAATCAGATTTTTCATCTAACGGTGAATATTGAATGCTTTGTTACCAAGGTAACTTGGATTGCAAACCTTGATTTGAAAACTATATAAAGGAGAACTCTAGAAACTGGGAAACCTAATCCCACACCACCTGTGTTTTACTAGTTGCATCAACTAGATTCAATTCTCCTTTAACCTTAGGTTTCCATTGAGACCATGTAGGTTAACGACTTCAAATACTTCATTGGGGTTGTGAAGCCAGGCCCAACTATTTTCTTTGTAGTTTCATTTTCCGATCTTGTCTGATTTTATCGTATTGAGTTCAATTGAAATAATTGACTCGAGATTAATTTCTCCGATAGGAAAGATAAAAAAAAAATCAAAAACATCTTCGTCTCATCGTTTGTGATTCCATAATATCTTGTTTCGCTAGTTGATTTAGATTATTGTGAGGTGATTGATAATAGTAGGTTATTCTTCGGGAATATAAGTCTGGTTTATCAATTGGTTCCTGTTCACCTTGATTTATCAAAAGACAGAAAAAAAATATCTTAAGTATTTATATGGGTCCGTCACATTGAGTCAAGATATTACTTACATTGATGTTTACATCCAACCATACAAATCTGGCATAAGAACAGTAAATGACTAAATGATTACTATTTTTATTAAGATGATTGCACATACTAAAATGTAGATGAATATCATTTTTGTATCAAGAGTTCTTGTCCCTAGTTGGACTATATCCTTAATACACTTCCAAACAAACAATTTAACTTTGTGAGGTAGTTTAACCTTCCAAAGTGATTTCCATACCTGAACAAGAAGAGATTGAGTACATATAAAAGAGGCAGGCATGGCTAGACAAAACTTTATAAACACTTTTAAAATAGAATTGGCCCTTCCTATCCGAAAACCAAATAAAAACATCATTTCCTATAGCAAGTACATTCGTTTCCAGAATTCTAATAGCAGAATCAGGTGAAAATAAATAATGAATCAGATGCACATTCCAGTTTCTAGTACCATTATGAAAAGCTCAAATACATAGATATAGGACACAATATTAACTAAACCTTCAGTTGGAACAGGAGGATGAACCAATCCAACAAACCAACAATTTAACCAAATTTTAGTCTTAGTACCATCCCTAATAGCTCTGAAACCATTGTTCTTGATGATTTCTATACACCTATAAATTCCTCTCCATATCCAAAAAAAAATTCTCATTAAGCTTTTGAAAATGTAAAATACTACAGTTATTAAAATACTTAGCACTCAAAATTTGTACCCACGGTTCATACTGTTCATTAACAATTTTCCTAACCATCTTAAATATAAAAGCAATATTGAAAGTCTCTAAATCCTAGTGTTTGTAGGTGAAAATGGTTTCTGCTGATTTCGGTAATTTCAGGTGTGAAGGTGAGAAATAATTTAAACCCTAAACAATGTACTGCAAGGGAGTACTTTAGATTCGAGAGATCAATCTTTACAAGTCCGACCTAAACCAAGAAATGGTCGTTCCAGACTTTCTTCGGTCACAAGTCCGACCAGAATAGTTGATTCTAGAAGATTGGTTGTGTTACTACGACTTGTATCATAAAAGTGGGAAGTGTTAGAGCATTGCTCGGTAAGACTCGCATGTGTTGCTATCTCAAGCATGTTTGTCAATCTTAGTGATTAAAACTATATAGTCTTGATTTCTAGTCTATTATAGATAAGGTCTCGGACTAGGATAGAAAGTGTAGTTGAGCTCAAGAACTCCATGGTGATCATCATACAAGACGAAGGACTACTCAAGGAACCAGTGGATCTTCATCGAAAAAAAAGGTATGTGGAGACTTGAACTTATCTATCACTCAAAATTCTATCTACTCTATCTCCTATCTTGAGACAAAAGTCATTTTACTATATAAACCAAGAATATGCACATGTGACATTTCTAGTTGAGTATATCTCGTTTATCTATTTATCAAAATATGTGTTGTTAAAGATTTCGCTTTATCCAAGTTCATCTTTGCCTAGACGAAAGTCATGTTATGTTTCAATCACTTTGGAAATCACTCTGACGAAAACTAGTTCGTGAAAAAAACTATACGACGTCCTCTGAGAATATTTCAATGATTGAAATGAGAGTTTATACTATATAACCATTGTGGGATATAAACATTGTTGTGGAAACACATATATGTATAAGTCCTTAACACTTGAACCGAAGTTTGCGAACTTTGTTGATCAAGTGGAACCGGAACGTGAGTAGCAACTCAGTCCACGAACTGGCATAAGTTTTCGAACCCAAGAATATCTGCTGAAGTTGAAGCTCAGGTGCAGTCCGCGAACTGACGGAAGTTCGCATCCCGAGAAATTCTGCTGGAGTTTATTAACTTTAATTGGTTAGCTTGAGTCTGCGAACTCAAGAGGTTATGTCTGAAAATGTTGTTCGTGAACTTATTCTAAATTACTAAGGAATGCTTTTTCAAACCGTGGATTTATAGTTCATGATTAATGATTCGAGTGAATCACATCGTTTATAATTCAATTGTGTCTCTTGAAGTACTTGAGATCTCATAGCAATTGAACAACTCTCTAACTAGTTCATTTGAGTCATTTGGACTAGTTATGGTGAAGAAGAATATGGTTGATATGAAAGTAATCATTTGGCTAACCATTTGGTTGACTAATATTGAACCAACCATTGTACACGTTTGGGTACAGTTACACGAACTCAAAACGTCAAGTACATGTGTGTATGATAAGCTAATTTTTCGATTTAACGGTTGAGAGATTTTAGCTTGTGTCTAATTAGGTTTTCATCTAACGGTGAATATTGAATGCTTTATTACTAAGCTAACATTGATTGCAAACCCTGATTTGAAAGACTATATAAGGGAGAACTCTAGCAACTGGGAAACCTAATCTCCACACATTCTGTGTGATACTAGTTTGCTAAAGCTAGAGTCGATTCTCCTTTAACCTTTGGTTTTCTTCTTCTAAAACCAGGTTAATAACTTAAAGACTTCATTGGGATTGTCAAGCCAGATCGATACTACTTATCTTGTAGTTGTGTGATCTGATCTTGCTATTTCTATCGTACGAGTACAATTGTAATAATTGGCTTGATATTTCTATCTCTGATTGGCAAGATAAAAGTAGTCACGAACATCTTCGTCTCATTGTTTGTGATTCCTCAATAATCTTCTTCGCTGCGTCGATTAAGTTTATTGTGAGGTGATTGATGAAACTGAGATGTTCTTCGAGAATATAAGTCTGGTTTTATCAATTGGTTCCTGTTCACCTTGATTTATCAAAATACGGAACAAAACTCATAGGCTTATTTGTGGGAGAAGAATTTATATATTACCTGTAGACTTTTCTGTGTGAGACAAATTTGTTTGCTAAAGTCTTCGACTTTGGGTCGTAGCAACTCTTGGTTGTGGGTGAGATCATCTAAAGGAATCAAGTGCACAGTATCCTGCTGGTATCAGAGGCGTAAGAGCATAACTGTACCTTGGATCAGTGTGAGATTGGTTGGGGTTCAACTAAAGTCCAGACCGAAGTTAATTTGGAGTAGTCTTGTGTCTGTAGCGGCTTAATACAATGTATGTTTAATCTGGACTAGGTCCCGAGGTTTTTCTGCATTTGCGGTTTCCTCGTTAACAAAATTCTGGTGTCTGTGTTATTTCTTTTCTGCATTATATTTTTATATAATTAAAATAATACAGGTTGTGCATTGTTCAATCGATTAGAATATCCGACCTTATTGGTTGTTGATTTAAATCGATTGACACTTGAATATTGGTCTTTGGTACCATCCAATTTATCTCTCTTTGATTAGGATCGCAAATCATATTTGCTTAAGTAAATCAAATCGATAGATTGAGATAATAACTCCTTGAGTATTTTCTATTGATTGGGTCTTGTTGATTCTCTAGAAAACAACTCGAAGTTGTCCATACAGATTGCTAATCGAAATATTGGGTGAGGTTGTTAGACCCCCCGCATTTTCAATTGGTATCAGAGCAGGAAAACACGTTAAAGACCCCACAAGTCTTTGTTTGTAGCGATCTGATTCTATGGACAAGAGTAGTATCTCTAATAATGCAATACCAGTACAAAGGCACTCATGTGAAGCTCAAATATTTGAAGCTTCTGAGAAAAACTCTGTCAACTGTCCTGTGACTGAATCTACATTTGACTGGGAAAAATCTCTTGATGAGAAATTGGATGACCTTTCAGATGACAGTGATTCAGAAGAAGGACCGAGTATTGATAAGGAAGTCTCACAATATATCAAGCTGTTTGATCATGAGCTAAAGATAAAAAGGTCAACAGCTTGCCTGAGTAAGTATATGGCTCCTCTTTGTGAAGAAAACAAAAAATTAAGAAAACTCTTTAAAGGATATGATGGTGGGTACAATCTCCTAAAATCTATCGTTAAATATCGTGAAGAAGATGTCCGTACAAAAAGGTCTGAATATGACAATCTTCTCTGAAATCTCTATGTGTTGAAAGAAAGACTTGCAGATATTGAAGCAAGATATGACTCTCAACAGAAATGTTTTAATGACAAAGAACTCAGACTTTTTACTAAAGAAAAGTCATTGGAGACTGATCTTGTAGCTTCCCTTGATAAGGTAAAATCACTAGAAGAGAGTCTGAAAAGATTCAACACTAGCTCAACGAAATTGACTTCTATGATTGGAGCATGTAAAGAACATCGTGATACACGTGGTCTGGGCTATAAAGGAATAGACGCTCCAAAAACTAGTAAGATCAATTTCGTCAAAGCAGTCGATAATTATTCATGTGGGAAAATGTTTGCAGCCTGCAATGTGCCTAAGGAAGGAACGTCTCCCAAAATTACTCACAAGATAACAGTTAAGAATAATTCCATTAACTGCTATTACTGCGGAAATAAAGGACATCTTGAGCGAAAATGTCATTTTCGGTTAAGAAATAAAAAACTTCACAACGTTCTTATATGGGTGTCTAAGGAAATAATTAAACCTGTTTCTCATATTGTTGGAGTAAAAGGCACATTAAACAATCAAGAAAACTACCTTGACAAGTCGTCTCGTATCCATGACTTTGGAATACAAAATATGAATCAAGGTAGAAGGAAGAACAAAAAATGGGTAACAAACAACACTAAAAAGAGAAAAAGACACAGGAGAAAGAAAAAGAATTCTAGTTTCGTGTCCCCTTCTGTGAAAAGCTGTGAATCCAAGACTTTTGTTCCATATTTTCTTCACATAAATAATCGAGTCTCAGAACTGAAGACAAGTATAAGCATACTCAAACGGGGCGTCTCCAAAACATGGAAAGTTGCTAGCTCAGGTACTTCTAGTTCCACTTCCAGTATAAGTTCTTCACTTTTGTTGAATAATTCATCTATATGTTTTTCTAAAGGAGAAGTCAACCATGATGGGCAAAGTGCTCATCTTACCACACCATGGCCGCTTTTTGAAGCACCCTTCTTCTGAAATAAGAAGGATGCTTTGTGCTCTCAAGAAAAGTGTCTTGAGAAAGCTGTCAAAGGTGTATGTATTGTTCCTTATCTTAAGGATTTATTTCGAGTCTCCTTCGAAGTATGTTCAATTGTGTTTGTCAACGATTTCCTTGTTGAATTTTTTTTTCCTCTCCTCTTCTTGTTTGGTTCTCCACGTTTTGGTCAGCTTTGACCACCTGTGCACGGCCACTAAAGCCGCACGGTTGTTCTTGTGTCTAGGGTTTTATATGAACCCCCTTATATATGTTTTTAATTGACACTTTATTCTAAGGATAAAAAGATTCTACTGGATTCTTGGCACAATGGAGAAAAGTAACAAAGAAGTGATCATGGAGAAAAAATCTATTGAGTTTCATGATGACCCTGTTTTCATAATATGCCATCAGGCTATTGACCATGAAAATAACCTACCAGTTCAGATGTCCTCACAATTGGTAGGAAATCTTCTTCGTGATATTGAAGTTGTTCGTGAACAGCTCGGGATAGCAATAAGAAATCTTGAGTTCCTAAAGAACGAACTAAAGGAAGCTTCTGATGAACTCACTGTTGTTCAAACTTTAGTTGGAAATCGGATTTAGAATGTCTAGTAAATCTTCTATGTTTTCTGTTTTATTTATAAGAATAACTAGTGTTTTGGAATAGCAATGATTATGACCACACATAGCTATATCCAATGTTTTTATCTTCTTGTTTTTAGATTTATTGGTTAAATTCTAAACTGTTTTGGAAGATGATGGTTGCAGTATCAATCTTTTTGATTTTATATATTGCAATATTTTGATGGGATTTGTGTGTTTACGTCCGTGAACTTGATTGTCCCATATTTTGTCGAAAGTAAAGTCGTTCACATATTGGTATGCAAATATTGATAAAGGAATGAATGGACTTTTGGCAAAACACAAAAGTTAAGCCTATATTGTCAATTATTGATATAAGATAGGTTAAATATTTTGTGATTCAAGGATAAAGTCTATTATGTCACTTTGTGATGGAAAAATAGAATAGGTCCTTATTCTGTTATCCACGGTATAGAGATTAATTGTTCCATATTATTATGTATTACCGTGAAGGTTCCATTGTGTATCTCATATTGAGCACGATACAACTAAGTCGATTTCTTATTAGCATGGTTGGTTGTTCCATGAGATGCTATATGTTGAGCTTTAAGAACTAAATTAATCAACTTGTGTGGTTATTTAGTTTGTATTCCATGAGTTCTCTCATGTTGAGTACATGTACGGTTAAGGTTGTCATTTCGTATGATAATCTTAGTCGGGGTTCCATAATCTCTTATGTTGAGCCCAAATGAACTAAATCAATCATCTTGTGTGATTATTTAGTTAACACTCCATAGATTTTTCTCATGTCGAATGTGGACAATTGAATTGATTACTTTGTGATTAGTTTAATTGTGTAATCCGGTTAGAATATTTATGGGTTTTCTTGTGAATAATCTAATTGATGAATTAAGTCTCCATAAGTTTACTTGTGTTGAGCATATTTAGTAAAATTAATCATGGTTCGCTTTGGTTAATATGATTGAATATTTTGGATTCCAAATTCATACTTGTATGCAATTTGTTGAGTCTAAATAAATCCTTCTTTTCTCTTGAAATTAAAGTCGCTCTTGTTGTTCCTAAGGGAATGACATCTTATGGAGGAGAGTTCTTTTGAACTTGTGCTTAATTTCCAAATCTTTGTGGGTGATAGGTGTCTAAAACACCTTAATATTTATCTATTGTTTATGCTTTCTCTGCTAGTTTTCTTGTAAATTATGTATCTTATGTTTGCTTTTGAATATTTAGGTAATTTGAAGTCACTTGGAACCAAAGAAGAAGAGACCTTCCATTTGGAGCGTAAAAGGGCAGAAAAGTAATTTCACAGGCAAACATTATTTGGAGCACAACTAAGGATAAAGGGCTAGAAATTTGGTTAGCTCTTATCAAGAATTGATCACCCATTATAAGAACCCCATTTTGGGGTGGTTTCTTTTATTGGGGTGTACTTATCCACCCAATCATTCCATTACCCTAAAATTGAGTAGAGTCATTTTGTTCTTAATCATTGTTCATGAAATTGAGAACACAACAAGTGGCCCGCTACTACCAGAAACCGAGAGAAAATTGAGTGAGGTTTGGGTTTCGCTGGGAAGATCTCAGAGGCCAAAAGAAGAAGCTGCTGTTGGTATGGATGATGAAATTGATATGGGATTAAGGGTGTTGTTTCCAGTATGATGGAGTTCAAAGAACAAATCAGGGACAGTAAAGGGGTTTTGAATTCAAGCTGCAAGGTGGAGCAGTGAGGGCATGAATCTGGGGCTGCCGTAGTAGGTGTTGAGCTACAATGCTCAAAAGGAGTATAGGCGATGCTGTTGTTTTGCTGGTGCAAAGAAGGAGTTGAGCTGGATTTGAGTAATTGCGAGTCTTTGTTGTGCGAAGAATGATGATAACAGAATAGTTTTAACAGCTGGTAAGACAAGGAAGAGCTAGGTATAGATATGTCTTGATGCTTGGAAGTTTTGTCTCGAGCATGGAGGTGATTTGGCGAGTTATTGAGATAAATTGCAGCTGCAATATGTTGCTGCCACAATCAGGATTGTTCAACAGGGGTTCGTATATAAAGCAGGAGTGTGCAAGACTGAGTAGTGATCTGTGGACTGAGGTGGGGCTGTAAAGTGTTGGTGATTTGTGGTGAACTTCTGTTGCAGTTGGTTTGCCACTTAACTGAAGTACAAGGAAGGGAAGTAATGTTTGTAAGCACAGTGAAGATGTTGTAGCAGAGAAGAGACCCATTGCAAGGCAGACATAAAGGAGATAAGTTGGTAATGGAGCTCAGATTGCAGATGTGCATTCATCTAGCGGAGCATTGCAGGTTTGCAGCGAATTGAGTTATAGGCAGCACAGGTTATGGCATTGAGCTGTGGTGCTTGAAGTTGGAAACGTAGCTAACACTGTGTTGTTGGTGGAATTCCAAGGCGGGAAAATAGCGAGATCCATGAGCTGTAGCCGTTGATTTTGAACCATGAAAGGAAATAGGAGTTGGGTCTCTATCTGATTCGGTTTTGCAGGTTGTGGAGTTCAGTTAGCAGTCGATACAAAGAATGGCAGGGAAGCAATTGCAGTGGCATGGATGGATTTACATCTGCAATTGAGTTGGAAGATTCTTGAGCTTGGCATAGAGAAGTAAGCAGTGGTGCAGTTCAAATGGTGACAAGTATTGAAGCTGTGAAGTACATATGTCGTTCAAGGGAACTTGAGAAGGTTGCAGGTGACTGAGATAAGCAAGATTCATTGCAGGTGGGGAATAACTGAAATTGGAGGAGGTGGTACTGTGATGTAGAGTGGAAGTGCATTGAGGTGTGGTTTGAGCTAGAGTTGGTTATCTGGGATGAATGTAATCGCAGGCAACGTTGAAGGGTTGCTGTGCAGTTGGAGAGCTGGCAGGTATTGTAGCTGGGAGATGCATTAGTGATGTTGGAATTGTGCTGAGACTGCAGGTGTGAACTGATTAGTAGCACAGGTGGTGATGGCGCTAGGGATTGAAGGTTATGCAATGAGACAGCAGCTGAGATGATGTGTTGCTGCTCAAACTGCAGGTGCAGCTGTTCAATATTGCAGTGGATATGGAGGTGATGACCATCTATCATGGCTTTGACTGTAGCTATTGCGCAACACAAAGCTTTGGCCGTGCAAGTGGTTCTAGCCAGACCAAGTTATCTCACTCAGCTGAGTCAGAGAAGCTGACACGGTAACTGACTAGAAACTGACTCAGTGATTGACTGAGTTGACTAACCGGATTCCTGCGCCGACGGCCAAGTTCCGTCCAAGTTCCGATGTGTCCGGCGAAAGATTTTTGGCAGAGTTTCTACATGGGTATTCTCACACTTGGGCTTGGTGTACTTTGGTGGTGGACTTTGAAGACTATGACCTAGTTTTGGAAGGAGAAAAAAAAGCTACAAAAAGGGAAGACTTCTACACTTTTGGATCACGTATTTTCTATTCTACTGGGAGTTTTGTAGAGATCTGGAACTAGGGTTTGCTCTCATTTTATATTTTCATCTTCTTTACTTTATTTCATTTATTATATTTGATGATGAACTCCATTACTATGAGTAGCTAAAACTCTCTTTGATTAAGGGCGATTTCGAAGCCAGAAATACGAATCTATATTTGATATGAAATAACTTATTCTATTGCATCTATTTATGTTATTGATTGATTTTCTACTATTCTAATATTGTCTATGGATTATTTGTTAAGGGTTTAAGTTCGAAATTGAATCATTAATTCTTAATCTATTTGCTAGTTTAGATTTTCTTCGACCCGTAATTGTCTAGAGAAGATAAACACAAGTAGCAATATGTGGGTATTGATGATGGGACTTTGTTAAGAATCCATATGTAGAAATCAACACTAGTAGGTGATTCATGATTTTGAGTTCATCACTAGGAGCAACCTTATCTCACAAAACTTAGAGCATTTGTTTAAGTCACACCTAGTAAGCGTACCTCTATGAAACTTGGCAAGTAGGAACCGGTAGTCGAGCGCTTCCGTATCCGGTGAGCTTAGGAGATAATAACGGAATAGTTGAGCGTACTAATTATTTTAGGGTTGTTAGTAACATGATAATGCAAAGAACTTGGCTATGTATCAATTTGGTTTGTATTCCGTGGTCTAGAATGAACCTTTAATCAATTCCATCTCATATTTGAATACATTTTACAATTTTCATATTTTCTACAACACAATCATCTTTGCTAAGAGTATTTGCTTAAAAACTAGAAACTTCATACCTCCCTTGGGACGATCCTGCTTACATTATACTACTTGCTAGTGTAAAAAGTAGAGAAATATTATTTTTGCGAGATTCGACACCTCGTCAAAATTGGCGCCGTTGCCGGGGAGGCAGTGGCGAGTTTAGTTGTTATTGTTTATTCTTAGTTTTTTTTTTTTTTTTGGTTACAATTTCAGTTTACTTATTCAATCTTTTAGAATCTGATTTTCAGGTACTACTTCTTTGGTGAATGCGCGGAGAAGGCAGACCAAGTCCTATTGGTATACGTCTTCATTAGGGCACTTTACTTAGAGATTTCATTCGAGCAGTCAATACTCCACTTCCTCCTAGTTCTACACCAAGTGAATTCTCGGACTCGGACGAAGAGGAATATAACACAATGGGAGCTCGACCGCCTGCTCCAAGAACACTCAAGGAGCTCACTTATCCAAACCTAGAACAGCAGCCTTTATGTATTCAGCTGAATGGAAACATTAAGTTGAAGACGCAATTGATTAACTTGTTGCCCAAATTCAGAGGTTTATCGGGAGAAGATCCTAATCGTCACTTACAACAATTCCATCATGTTGTAACTAGTATGAAGCAAGCAACTGCAGATGCAGATATGGCTATGATGACAGCTTTTCCTTTCTCTCTTATAGATACTGCAGGAGTGTGGTTCTTTTGCTTACCCTTCGGAAGCATAACCACATGGAATGGGATGAAGAAATTGTTCCTTGAGAAGTACTTTCCAGCATCAAAAGCAGTTGTGATTCGCAAGGAGATTTGTGGTGTTAGGAAAATGTCGGGAGAGACTCTCTATGAGTATTGGGAGCGCTACAAAAAGCTTCTAGCTAGCTGCCCACACCACCAAATCAGCGATCAACTTGTGATTTAATATTTCTATGAGGGGATTCTTTCTACTGAAAGACATTTGATTGATACCGCAAGTGGTGGTGCACTTACCAACAAGACCATTGCGGAAGCTACAAGCTTGTTAGAGAACATGGCTGCAAATACACAACAATTCTTCACAAGAGATGAATCAGCGGTAAGGAAGGTGAATGAAGTTGGCAATTCTTCACACATGGAACAAAGGATGGGTAACATGGAGAGGATGATGCAACAAATAGCAGCTACTGTCATACCATCATCATATAACGAAGATGTTGAGCAAGCAAGTGTCATGTAACAAAATCAGCAAAGTCCGAGGTATGATCCGTACTCTAACACATACAATGCAGGTTGGCGAGATCATCCCAATTTCAGCTACGCCAACAAGCAAGCTGCAGTTTCCACACCTTTCAATCAACAAGGTGGATACCATTTCTTGCAAAAGCTACAACAAGAAGCTCAAGGCATGAGTATAGATGACAAGTTGAATCTTATTCTCAACACAATGGTGCAAGATAAGCAAAAGACGGAGATGGCTATAAAGGACATACAAACACAAATGGGTCAACTAGCTACTACCGTGAGAAAATTGGAATCACAAGCAGCTGGAAAACTTCCTTCACAAGTAGTGAATCATAAAGAGACTATCAAGGCTATTGAACTACGAAGTGGAAAGCAAGTAGAGAAACCGGTAACATCACCGGAGGCCAATGAACGTGATTTAGAGAAAGAAGTGGACGAAACAGTCCCTAAAAAGGATGATTCAGTGACACATTCTAACTCTAAACCTCTTGTTTCTACTTATGTTACTCCTCCACCTTTTCCTAGAAGGTTTGCAAAATCAAATAAGGAGACGTTGGACAAAGAGATTTGGGAAATCTTCAAGAAGACCGAAGTGAACATTCCACTCATTGAGGCGATAAGGCGGGTTCCGCGCTGGGCAAAGTTCTTGAAGGAATTGTGCACTAACAAGCACAAACTGACCAGTAATGAGGTAATGAGTGTGGTGGAGAGTGCTTCGGCATATCTTCAAAAGAAACTCCCACCTAAATTGAAAGATCCCGGCAGTTTTACTATTCCTTGCACAATTGGTAAAACAAGGTTTACAAAAGCTTTGCTAGATTTATGAGCATCTATTAGTGTCATGCCTACTTCAATTTATGAATCTTTAAATCTTGGTCCTCTCAAAAGTACCAGCATAGTTATTCAACTTGCTGATAGATCTAACGTCTACCCGAAAGGGGTTGTTGAAAATGTTTTGGTGCAGGTCAATGAGCTTATATTTCCTGTCGATTTCTATGTTCTCGATATGAGTGATGAAAACTCATCCTAGTCTACACCTTTGATGTTGGGTAGACCATTTATGAGAACCGCTAGAACAAAGATAGATGTATTTGAAGGTACCTTGACAATGGAATTTGATGGAGAGGTCGTTCGCTTCAACATCTTTGAGGTGATGAGATACCCTAGTGATGTGCACTCATATTTTGTTGTGGAGGAGTCTGACGCTGGCTAAGAATGCAAGCGAGATGAACATCGGGCTGACGACGTTAAACCAAGCGCTAAGTGGGAGGAAACCCACCGGTTTTGTATCTTTACATTTATCTTTTTATTTTTTCTTTGTTTTTGCATATCATTTGCGGAATTTTCCACCTTGAACTTTCTTTGGACGATTCAATTTTACATTGAGGACAATGTAAAGTTTACGTGTGGGGGAGCATTTATATGTTTGTATAGTTTGTTTTATGCCTTTAAAAAAACAAAAACAAAATCAGAAAAATAGAAAAACAAAGAAAAAATTGTGCTTTTTGAACTCCTAAATCTAGAAATTTATGCCTTTAGGATGACACTATTAATGGATGGAACCATTGTGATTGCAGGAGTTGAGGAAACCATTAATTAACAAAGACGAACATAGATCAGAAATTATAAATTATATGTTAGTTGTTACCATATCTCGGAATATCACCATATCACATTCTATTTTTATTTTTCCATATTTATCTATTGTTCTCTAAGTGCTTTGGTGGGTCACTAAAAATCGAGTTGTTATTACTGCTAGGATGACATAGAGTGATTGAGTTGCTAAAAAAGAAAAAGAAAAAAAAAAGAGACCGACCAATTATACCAAACGGAATAAAAATGACACTTGGGAATAGCAGTATGTGTGAAACGTAGTCCCTGTCTCCGTCGCCTAAACAAGCGTGGAATGCAGGATCCAAGGAAACTATCACGTACTTGCTGACAAGAAGCATGCGCTTGGATCCAAAAGATTTAATCATGCTGTCACAAAAAAAAAATGTGAAAAAGAAAAAGAAAAGAAAAAATATTATTATTGTTGAATAAAGTCACTCTTGGTTTCCTTGTATATGCCAGTGAGTTGATGTAGAAATAAGTTTGTTGACCACTGGTTCCCTTGTATATGCCAGTGTGTTAACACTAGAATTCAGACCAGTAGCTCAATCCAATAGGATGCATAGGTTCATCTTGGCGGTGACCTTCAGACAGATATGGGATACATCGATCACTTGTGAACATTCGCCAACATCTACATCTAAATTCATCTTCTTTATCTTTTCATTATGATTGTGGTTAGTCAGATTCCGAGTATTGTGGTTTGTTCGACTTTCTAAGAAAATTTTTATGCAATTATATATGAACTGAATTTGCGCAAGGTACCTCCTCCTGTAGTCATTTTTGATTTGTTCATTGATTTGTCACAAATATACGGAGTTGGAAATATAGGTTTTGTAGGCAGACCTCTTGTAAACCTTCACGAGACTAAAACTCGTCCACTAGGGACACCTAGGGGTTTAAAGGCCTGTTATTCATGCTTAGAGTGACTGTAGCCTAGACGAGACGGAGTTGTATGTATCTTTTATAATTATTTTGTTTGATTTGCTCGAGGACTAGCAAAGTCTAAGTGTGGGGGAATTTGATAGGTGTCTAAAACACCTTAATATTTATCTATTGTTTATGCTTTCTCTGCTAGTTTTCTTGTAAATTATGTATCTTATGTTTGATTTTGAATATTTTGGTACTTTGGAGTCACTTGGAACCAAAGAAGAAGAGACCGTCCATTTGGAGCGCAAAAGGGCAGAAAAGTCATTTCACAGGCAAACATTATTTGGAGCACAACTAAGGATAAAGGGCTAGAAATTTGGTTATCTCTTATCAAGAATTGATCACCCATTATAAGAACCCCATTCTGGGGTGGTTTCTTTTATTGGGGTGTACTTATCCACCCAATCATTCCATTACCCTAAAATTGAGTAGAGTCATTTTGTTCTCAATCATTGTTCATGAAATTGAGAACACATCCCATTGCTGCTACGAGAAACCGAGAGAAAATTGAGTGAGGTTTGGGTTTTTTTGGGAAGATCTCGAGAGGCCAAAAGAAGAAGCTGTTGTTGGTATGTATGATGAAATTGATATGGGATTAAGGGTGTTGTTGCCAGTATGATGGAGTTCAAAGAACAAATCAGGGACAGTAAAGGGGTTTTGAATTCAAGATGCAAGGTGGAGCAGTGAGGGCATGAATCTGGGGCTGCCGTAGTAGGTGTTGAGCTACAATGCTCAGAAGGAGTATAGGCGATGTTGTTGTTTTGCTGGTGCAGAGAAGGAGTTGAGCTGGATTGGAGTAATTCCAGGTGCTGTTGTGCGAAGAATGATGATAACAGAATAGCTTTAACAGCTGGTAAGACAAGGAAGAGCTAGGTATAGATCTATCTTGATGCTTGGAAGTTTTGTCTCGAGAATGGAGGTGATTTGGCGAGTTATTGAGATAAATTGCAACTGCAATATGTTGCTTCCACAATCAGGATTGTTCAACAGGGGTTCGTATAGACAGTAGGAGTGTGCAAGACTGAGTAGTGATATGTGGACTGAGGTGGGGCTGTAAAGTGTTGGTGATTTGTGGTGAACTACTGTTGTAGTTGGTTTGCCACTTAACTGAAGTACAAGGAAGGGAAGTAATGTTTGTAAGCACAGTGAAGATCTTGTAGCAGAGAAGAGACCCATTTCAAGGCACACATGAAGGAGCTAAGTTGGTAATGGAGCTCAGATTGCAGATGTGCATTCAGCTAGCGGAGCATTGTAGGTTTGCATCGAATTGAGTTATAGGCAGCACATGTTATGGCATTGAGTTGTGGTGCTTGAAGTTGGAAACGTAGCTAGCGCTGTGTTGTTGGTGGAATTCCAAGGCGAGAAAACAGCGAGAGCCATGAGCTGTAGCCGTTGAATTTGAACCATGAAAGGAAATAGGAGTTGGGTCTCTATCTGATTCGGTTTTGCAGGTTGTGGAGTTCAGTTGGCAGTCGATACAAAAAATGGCAGGGAAGCAATTGGAGTGGCATGGCTGGATTTACAGCTGCAATTGAGATGGAAGCTTCTTGAGCTTGGCAGAGGGAAGTAAGCAGTGGTGCAGTTCAAATGGTGACAAGTATTGAAGCTGTGAAGTACAGGTGTAGTTCAAGGGAATTTGAGAAGGTTGCAGGTGACTCAGATAAGCAAGATGCATTACAGGTGGGGAATAATTGAAATTGGAGGAGGTGGTACTGAGATGTAGAGTGGCAGTGCATTGAGGTGTGGTTTGAGTTGGAGTTGGTTATCTGGGATGAATGTAATCGCAGGCAACGTTAAAGGGTTGTTGTGCAGTTGGAGAGCTGCCAGGTGTTGTAGTTGGGAGATGCATTGGTGCTGTTGGAATTATGCTGAGACTGCAGGTGTGAACTGATTAGTAGAACAGGTGGTGATGGCGCTGGGGATTGAAGGTTATGCAATGAGATAGCAGCTGAGATGCTGTGTTGCTGCTCAAAATGTAGGTGCAGCTGTTCAATATTGCAGTGGATATGGAGGTGATGACCAGCTATCATGGTTGTGACTGTAGCTATTGCGCAACACAAAGCTTTGGCCGTGCAAGTGGTTCTGGCCAGACCAAGTTATCTCACTCAGCCGAGTCAGAGCAGCTGACACGGTAACTGACTATAAACTGACTCAGTGATTGACTGAGTTGACTGACCAGATTCCGACGCCGGCGTCCAAGTTCCGATGTGTCCGGAGACAGATTTTTGGAAGAGTTTCTACATGGGTATTCTCACACTTGGGATTGGTGGACTTTGGTGGTGGAATTTGAAGACTATGACCTAGTTTTGGAAGGAGAAAAAAAAGCTACAAAAAGGGAAGACTTCTACACTTTTGGATCACGTATTTTCTATTCTACTGGGAGTTTTGCAGAGAGCTGGAGCTAGGGTTTGCTCTCATTTTATATTTTCATCTTCTTTAGTTTATTTTATTTATTATATTTGATGATGAACTCCATTACTATGAGAAGCTAAAACTCTCTTTGATTAAGGGCGATTTTGAAGCCCGAAATATGAATCTATATTTGATATGAAATAACTTATTCTATTGCATCTATTTATGTTATTGATTGATTTTCTACTATTCTAATATTGTCTATGGATTATTTGTTAAGGTTTAAGTTCGAAATTGAATCATTAATTCTTAATCTATTTGATAGTTTAGATTTTCTTCGACCCGTAATTGTCTAGAGAAGATAAACACAAGTAGCAATATGTGGGTATTGATGATGGGACTTTGTTAAGTATCCATATGTAGAAATCAACACTAGTAGGTGATTCATGCTTTTGAGTTCATCACTAGGAGCAACCTTATCTCAAAAAACTTAGAGCATTTGTTTAAGTCACACCTAGTAAGCGTACCTCTAGGAAACTTGGCAAGTAGGAACCGGTAGTCGAGCGCTTCCGTATCCGGTGATATTAGGAGATAATAACGGAATAGTTGAGCGTACTAATTATTCTAGGGTTGTTAGTAACATGATAATGCAAAGAACTTGGCTATGTATCAATTTGGTTTGTATTCCGTGGTCTAGAATGAACCTTTAATCAATTCCATCTCATATTTGAATACATTTTACAATTTTCAGATTTTCTACAACACAATCATCTTTGATAAGAGTATTTGCTTAACAACTAGAAACTTCATACCTCCCTTGGGACGATCCTGCTTACATTATACTACTTGCTAGTGTAAAAAGTAGAGAAATATTATTTTTGCGAGATTCGACACCTCGTCAGTGGGGAGTGCGGCTGTGGAATTTTTAGGGGTTATATTGTATCTTTATAAACTCCTTGATGAATGCATTTAGCCTCGGCTTTATGATTGCATCTAAACAAGATGATAGAACATTTACCTTTGGTCATGAAATGTATCTTACGGAAATTTCATTAGGATCCCATTCTTGTACCTTTGCCAATTTTATTGACAAAAAGGGGGAGAATTAATTGTAGTTCACACTACAAATACATATAGTTTTCGGATCATTATGTAAGGGGGAGTGGTTTCCATGTGAGATGGAGTATTGACTAAGGGGGAGTGAAGTATCACCATAGTATTGTTGTTGAAGTTGTGATGTAATTGGACTTTGACGATGTGTAATAATTCTATGACACTGTATAACAATGATTGAGAACCAATGCTTTTCTCATTGTTATAGCAACGGATTTTCAATAACGATGATACCAAACTTACAACCTTTGGGATCATTGGACTACTTGGAAGTGACGATGATTTCGAGTATTGTTGAAGATTAGGCATGTGGAATAGGAGGTACAAAGTTTATTTATATAATTTTTGTATTCCATATGTATTAATAGTTTTTCAACTAAAACTCACAAAGGGGGAGATTGTTAGATCAATGCTCGGTCAAACTCGCATGCGTTGCTATCTCAAGTATGTTTTTCAATCTTAGTGATCAAAACTATATAGTCTTGATTTCTAGTCTACTATATCTAAGGTCTCATACTAGGATAGAAAGTGTAGTTGATCTCAATAACTCCATGAAGATCATCATACAAGACGAAGGACTACTCAAGGAACCAGTGGATCTTTATCGACTAAAAGGTATGTGGAGACTTGAACTTATCTATCACTCGAAAGTCTATCTACTCTATCTCCTATCTTGAGACAAAAGTCGTTTTACTATATAGACTAAAATATGCATGTAGTACCAGAATATCTCTACAACACTATTCCCGCGATATTAACAACATTTCTGCGAGAAGCCCAAACGTTTCTACAACTATTAACAACACTTTTGCGAGCGTTACTGACGATTCTTCAACAACACTTCACGAGCGCTGCAGAACAATTAAAAGAAACTGACGATGAAAGAAGTAAAAGAATAATGTGTTGATCCTGCGATGGCCATCATTCTTGCGATAGGGAATATTGTAATGATCGCATAAGATTGCAAAGTAGATCCGAATTAGGGGGAAATCTTAGATGTCTTCCACTATGTAAATCCCTATATAAAGGGCACGATAGATCCAGAATAGGATGATGTATTTTTGAGAGCTGAGAGAATTTTGAGGAGAGAGAAACTCCAGAAAGAAAGTTACATTCTTGAGTTTTAATATCTTTTGTAAATCTTCCTGAAAGTGAATTAATAAAAGTGTTGTTGTTCATCCACAATTATGACTTAGTTTTCATAGATTCTTGACAAGGGTGTAGTGTGGGAAATCCTGCAACTACATTTTGGTGCCCGAAACAGGGATGAGTTAACGAAAATAGAGGAAAAAGTGAAGAAGAAGATAAAAATTGTTCAAGATTAGGAAAATCATAAAGTAAATCGATGAGAAAATTGAAGGAAGAATGATCAGAATCAAAAAAGATTGTAGAAAATTGAAAGGTGATATAATAACAAAAGAAATGATTGATAAATTTCATGAAAATATCAAGGGAAGGATACATAAACGGGATTTTGAAGGAAGGAAGATCATGACAGTGGAGAAGATATCATCATTGAAAGATTGGGAAAACAAGAAATCACGTTTACATCAGCATAAATACCAGAAGGAGATTCAAGTCATACATCTCCATTGGTGGTCACAGTAAACACTATACCAATGAGAAAGGAGAAATCGATAAAATCTGAAGAAGAATGGGCTATGAATAGAACTTTAGTAGACACAGGAAGTTCTGTAGACATGATATTTTATCATACCTTCAAGAAGATGGGATATAAGGATGAAGAAATGTCTCATTCAATGTATTATGTTCATGGCTTTGGAAAGTCTGTAACAAAACCTAAAGGAGAGATAATGGTACGAATTCCACTCGGAGAAATTGAAACACAAATATCATTATGTGTGGTAGATGTGGAATCGCCGTACAATATGATACGGGGAAGATAATGGATACACGCAATCAAGGCTGTGGCTTCAACATTACATCAATGTGTTAAATTTCCTATGCCTAGTGGAATTGGAGAAATTAGAGGAGATGTGAATTTCGCGAGATTGTGCTACCAAATTGAAGTAAGAAATTGTGAAGAACGTCCAAAGCTGCGAAAAGCTCGCAGAAAATTGAGCAGAGAAGTAAAGAAAGAAGAAGAATTTAAAATTTACATGATAAGGGCAAAAGAAGGAAAAGGGATACCAAGTGAAGTTTCGCGAGAAGGAGATGAGTTCGCGAGAGTCATGAAAATGCCAACACCAATGGGAGAACCTGAAGCCCAGCTACATTCTTTGAACCAACAAAAGAAATAAATATTGGAAGTAAAGAAGAACCTAAAATGCTGAAAATTGGGACTAGAATGGAGGCAGATGAGGAAGAAAGAACTATAAATATTTTGCGAGAATATGCAGATATCTTCGCGTGGAACATGGATGAGATGCCAGGGATAGATCCGTCAATAGCGTGTCATAAATTAGAAATCAACAAAAACATAAGACCATTTAAGCAAAGATTAAGGAAGATCGCAACAACATATCATTCTCAAATAGAAGAAGAATTACAGAAGATGCTCGACGCAGGAATTATAAGACAAGAAAAATATCCAGAATGGATTGCAAACATGGTGGTGGTCCCAAAGAAGAACAAAGGGATAATAATTTGCATAGATTTTACGGATCTAAACAAGGCATGTCCAAAATATAGTTTTCCATTGCCAGATATTCCTCAAATGGTTGAATCAACAGCAGGAAACGCAAGAATATCATCATTGGATGGGTATAAAGGATATAATCAAATCCCTCTCGCTGAAGAAGATCAAGAACATACTGCATTTTTTTCTCCAAGAGGATTATATTGTTATACAAAGATGCCATTTGGCTTACGAAATGCTGGTGTAACATATCAAAGAATGGTGGAAAAGGTGTTTGCAAAGTGGATCCGCAAAACATTAGAAGTGTATGTAGATGATATGCTGATCAAAAGCAAAGAAGCTGAGAATCATGTGCAAGATTTGAGAGATATTTTCGATCAAATGCGGCAATTCAATATTAAGGTGAATCCTGATAAGTGTACCTTTGGAGTAACTTCAGGGAAGTTTTTGGGGTATATTGTGTCAAAAGAGGGAATACAAGTTGATCCAGAAAAGGTGCAAGCAATTCGCGATATGCCAACTCCTGCGACGGTAAAATATGTGCAAAAACTAAATGGACTCTTAGCCTCGCTAGGAAGGTTCATTTCGCGATCTTCAGACAATTGTAAACATTTTTTCGACATACTCAAGAAGGGAAAAAAATTCAAGTGGACATATGAATGCGAAAAAGCTTTTCAAGGAATAAAAGAACATTTTGCGAGTATATCTATATTACAAAAAGCTGAACCGGGAGAAGAATTATTGATTTATCTCGCAACAAATCCATATGCGTTAAGTGTTGTATTACTGCGAGTAGACGCAGGGGTAGAAAAACCAATTTAGTATATCAACAAAACATTTAATTCAGCAGAGAGAAATTATTCAAAGATTGAGAAACTAATTCTAGCATTGGTACACGCAACCTTTAAGCTTCGAATTTACTTCCAAGCGCATAAGATCAAAGTGTTAACGAGAGTAACAATTGAATCGGTGATGAAAAATTCAAAAAGATTAGGCAGAGTTGAGAGATGGAATGCGCAAGTAGGGCATTTTAATATTCAATATGAAATTCTATCTTCGCCAAAATCCCAAGTTATCGCAGATTTCTTAGATGAATTTCCTTTAGAAGATGACGAAGCTGTAGAAGAGATGATGGATATAGAAGAAGAACATGGAGACCCAAAAGAGCTATTAACAGAACCTGACAGATGGGAAATATTAGTGGATGGATCGTCAAATGGAGAAGGAAATGGGATTGGAGTTATTTTCATTTCACCAGAAGGAGAAAAACAACTCTTTCATTTAGATTGGAATTTGCATCCACTAATAATGAGACAGAATATGAAGCTGTAATCCATGCATTGAAGTTTGCGATAGAAATGAAGTTGGAAAATGCTAGAATCACCAATGATTCGCAATTGGTTATTCGCTAGATAAAGGGAGAGTATACCACAAATGAACCATCTTTGAAGAAGTACAAAAAACTTGTTAAAGAATTGTCTGCGAGAATTCCAAAAATAAAATGGAGACACATATCAAGGAAAGATAATAGGCTTGCAGATGCTTTTGCTTTCATATCTAGTATGATGACGAACCCACTTGCGAGATGCATAAAAATTCAAACACTTTTGCAACCAGCGATAAACAAAGAAGAAGAAGAGGTAGATGTAATGATGGTAGAATCTGGCGAGGAAGAAATAGGGAATAATGTTATAGATTGGCGAGCAGATCTTCATGCTTATTTGGCGAGAGGAGAAATTCTTAGAAATCGATTAGAAGCACATAAATTAAAAAGTAGAGCAACCAATTATGAACTAAGAGCAGATCATTTAATGGACCATCGCTAAGATGTTTGACGAGAGAAGAAGGACAAAAGGTGTTAAAAATATTGCATAGTGGTGATGCTGGTAATCACAGCAGGGGTAGATCTTTGGCATATAAAACAAAGATGCAGGGTTATTATTGGCTATATATGCATGAGGATGCAAAACAACTTTCACGGCGTTGTGAAGATTGTCAGCGATTTGGGAAGAAGATACATGCACCAGGAGCACCATTATCATCTTCGTCAAGCGTATGGCCTTTTGGAAAATGGGGATTGGATATCGTGGGACCATTTGTACCTGGTTCTGGACAAAGAAGATATTTAATCGTTGCTACAGATTATTTCACAAAATGGGGAGAAGTTAAGGCAGTACAACACATCCGCGATAAGGATATTTTTACGTTCATATTTGAAAATATAATTTGCAGATTTGGGATCCCAGCACAGTTGATGCCTGATAATGGAAAACAATTTGAAGGGCAGAATATCGAATTGCTTCTTAATGCATTTAAGATAAAATGTGGAAAGTCAAATCCTTTATACCCACAAGCAAATGGTCAAGCTGAGGCAACTAATAAGACAATCGCAGACATCTTGAAGAAGAAGTTAGAAGGTTATCACAAATCATGGTGTGAGCAAGTTCATAATGCAATATGGGCATATAATATAACTAGACGAGAGGCAACTGGGATGTCACCCTTTTGTTTAACATATGGAGTTGAAGCTGTCCTACCAACAGAGGTTGCTATCCCAACAACAAAAAGAGAAGCATGGGAGAAAAATCTAAGTGCTGGCATGATTTTACATGAGTTAGATGAACTAGAAGAAAAGAGAGAAAAAACTCTACAACATATGGAAAATTATCAGCGAAGATTAGCTCGCGAGTACAACAAACGAGTAAAGAAACGTCAATTCCAGCCTGTCGATCTAGTTTTGCGAGAAACACCAAAATATCAGCAAGAAAGTAGTGGAAAATTAGCGAGAAAATGGGATGGACCATACATCATTAAAGAGATAATTGGAAATGGAGCATACAAATTAATGGATCCAAAGGGAAGAGATGTTGGACAAAGACTTGATAGACCATGGAATAGATTGTTTCTGAAAAGGTATTATCAGTAGCAGTTTTTTCGAGGTAAGAAATATAAGTGTAAGATGAAGCTATTACTAAATTCTTCTTTCTCTATCATAATTTATGCGAGCATCATCGCAAGAATAGCGAATAAAATTTCGCAGAGATTAAAAGAATGGGACGAACCTTTATGGCGTGCACCCTAGTTCGCGAATAAAATTTCGTAAGATGCAAATGTAAGACCTAATAGTGCGTTATAAAGGGGGTATCTCTTGACATGACTCAGCGATAAGGTTATACCGCTGCTGGAACCTGAGTCATGCAGACGATGGGGTTAAAGAAAACCTATCGGGGAGAGAGATCTTGGATTTCCAACTATATAAGGTTATACCCTGGTTGGACGACCGAGAATCTCTTCCAAGAAGTGCAGAGTATGACCAAGGTGCCGAGGTACACGGTTGAGCCAAGGGTTCCCGGAGCGTACGAAACTCTCTTTCCATCCTTGGTAAGTCTTGGCTACAATGCACTTGGCCTAAAGAAAACCCCACTTAGGGTGCAATCTTGTAACTATAAGCCATATAGGCATAAAGGACAAGAGGCTGCAAAAACAAATGGTTGTTGACAGATCCGGATGGGAGGATCTAGTCTTGTATGGCCGATGTGCCCTCCTTGAAGGGGAAACCAGGGGGAAGATAAGGGAGGCACCCTCCATTAGGGAGATGATAAGTGTCTTAAGATGGCAATGTCATGGGGATTTATGATCGCAAGGACATTTAGGCCTATCATATTGTCGCGTAACGTAAATAATGCAGAGGCAAAAAGCCACGAGAGCAATGTTAAGATGAGATCAATGGGTTTTTACATGAAAATGTAAAAACGTCATGCGATTTCATCGCAAGACGGCAATGTCATAAGGGTAAATTCTTGCGAGAGAATGTATGCTTATCATATTGTCGCAAATATTTTGAAAGAAACATGGATAAGACAAGATCAAAGGGTCTTTACATGCAAATGTTAAGAAATCCTGCGATTTTGTCGCAGACAGAAAAGGTTTGGCAAAATAAGGCCTTTAACTAGGAAGGCAAAATAAGACCAAAAGAATAATCTT
Organism: Papaver bracteatum; assembly: GCA_023529315.1. Lineage (NCBI taxonomy): Eukaryota > Viridiplantae > Streptophyta > Magnoliopsida > Ranunculales > Papaveraceae > Papaver > Papaver bracteatum. Next base: position 1,519,758 of record JAJJWX010001290.1, read on the forward strand.
ACAAATTAACTATTTTACTTTAAGATTGCAGGAAACCTTCAGCTATCACAGAATTATATACAAGAAGCCAAAATTCTTAATATCGCAGATTCCATCATAGTCTTTCAGAATATCGCAGCTATATTTATTATATCACGGATATTTATATAAAGACATAAGATACAAAAGATCATTCACCATGTCAAGAAAGATAATAAAGGGGAAGATAAGGGAATGGAGAAGTGACATTTCATTATCTTCCTTGAAAACTTTCAAGAGGACTAAGTTAGAAATTGATATTCCAAAAAGGTTTCAAAAATTACATTACTTGAGAAAGAAGAAGGAAAAGAAAACAAAAGAAAAATTCAAGCCTCGCCAGATTTATCGTTCTTGTCAGATTCATCAACATCATTAGCATCCTTCTCACCGCGAGCTTCTTCTTCTCTGGATTCTTCATCAGCGATTACTTCTTTTGGAGGACTTTTTTCTTCTTCTTCACCACCTTCTTGATCTTCTTGAGTGGTATTATCTTCATCATTAGTAAATTCTAACTCTTCATCCATGGGAAGAGGAATTTCATCATAGTCAACCTCTAGAGGAGGGACAGAAACAGGATAAAGAGAATGGGGAAGCAGAATATTATTCACGAGAACTTCATCCCTAAGATGAACTTGGCGAAGAAGAGCTTTTTCATGATTCCTAATTTCTATATTCTTAAAGTATTCAAGATAATCAAGTCTTCTTTCTGCTTTGTCGTGAGCAATAAGGCAATTAGAAGCAAGAGATTTATTTTCTTTGCAAACTTTATCCAATGAAGCGGTCAGATCAGTGATGGTAGAATGAAGATTTCTTTCGGATTCTGCGAGCAACAAAATAAAAAATCAGTTAGACAATAATCTCACAAGGAACATAATATAAAATCTTATGAGAAGATCAACAAGAGAGGCAGTCAACTGACTACCTTCTTTTTGCGAGGTTAAGTTTTGGATTAAAGCAAATAAAAAGTTCTCCCACTGATTCATGGCATCATCGAATTTATCACCAACCATACCCTTCAGACGAGATTTCATGTTTTCTTCTTTTTTTGCGAAGATATGAATTTTCCTTTGCTAATAAAGAATAAGATTCCTTTAACTGAGAGTATTGGTCTTGAAGTTCGCTGGCTCTTAAACTAAGAGTTAACCTACCCTTGATAAGCTTATCCTTTTCGGCGGCAGATGATTCAGTTAACTCCTTGAGCTCCTTCTTAAGAGGATGAAGAGATTGCTCTTGACTATTACATGTACTTTGAAGATTACTTATTTGCTGCGAGGAAATCTCCATCTAGCTTGAAAATCTATGTTTTTCTTGGGATATGGTTTTATTCTCATCTGATAAAGATTACATCGCCAAATTAGCCTTAAAAAACAAATATGAGAGGCGATCAAGCTCTCAACTCAAAAAGTTCTTCCTTTGCAATAATTGATTGTTCTCATTAGTAATATTATTTATGCGATCAATTGAATAAGTGTACAGATTGTCTAGTCTAGTATGTTGATCTATCCAAAAATCCCTTTCAACGCGAACTTCTTCATCAATAGATTCAGATTTGAGTCTTTCTATGAAATGAGCCCGATTTGAAACTAATATATGAATCAAGAATTTAAGAAGAAAGTCTAAGTACAGAAAGTATGTATATGAAACAAAAAAGCAAAAAGAGCAGAGGCAAAGAAAAAATAACCTTTCAGCTCGTCATTTCTTCTGCGAAGATTCTCGCAATCTAAAGAAGAGTTGGGGAGCATGTGATTCAAGGTATCACATTCAGCAGTTTTAGCTTGAAGACTTTTTCTCAGAACTTCAATCTCATTCTCCAAAGACGCTCGTGAATCATTACAATCAGAGCTAAGATACTTAAACAGAGCCTCGCAAACTTCCTGTTAGAGAGGATCAGTGGAGGAATTTCTAGCATTATCTAAAATATTAGACAAGACTTTAAAAGAAACGTCAACACCTGCGAGAGTTTCTCTTGATGAAGGAAAAGATTTAGAAGGTGAAGTAGTAGAGAGATCAAGTTGGCGATCATTTTTGATGGTTGAGTTATCAGGAGGAGTATGTGGAAACACAACAGTTGAAAGCCGTAGAGGACTATAAGGAACCTCAGTCGCAGCAGCTTTAGAAGCTTGGTTTGTCAAAATATCAGAAGGGGTAGAGGTATGAGCAGCGATATTCTCGCGGATATGAGAAGAAGGATTTGGTTGCGATGGTGTGGGAGTAATCTTCGCAGATGTTAACGGTGGCATAATGAGATTTTCCCCGAGTGTCTTAAAATGGCGAGACCTTTTGGGAGGTTTCTCAGGATTCACGACATTCTGCGAATAATAACCTAGATAAGAAACAGAGGCAACAATATTGTTATAAAAAAATAAAGGGTGTTTCTTACTACCTTATCATTCGCAGAGCTTTTCTTCTTCTTCTCAGTCGGTCTTTTGCGAGGATTAAGGTTGTGAGTAGTAGATTGTGTGTTAGAAATCTTTCCACTAAAAAGAAGATATAACAAGGAAATAAGAAAGATTGGAGAATGAAAGTAAAGACTGGCTTAAAATAAATAACATAAATCAAGAAACAAACCTTGAAGACTCCATTAGAACAGTAGCAGAAGAATATGAAGAAGAGGCAAAGTTGCAGACGAAAGATGAAGAATATGGAGAAACAGAAAAGTAAAACTAATTTTGAAGATTAGTTCCACCTTTTATAGGCAAAGGGGAGTGGACCTACGGAGCAGGAACGTGTCAGTAAATGAAGGGATTTACAACACGTGTAAGAAAGGCTAGAATAACGGGATCTTGTCAAGAAGAAAGTATAAAAGGGGAAGAAGTTGCGAAGAATAATAAAGAATATTAGTTCTCATAATCTTCTCTTCTTCGCAGAAAAGACATGAGAAGAGGAAAGATGTAGTACCAGAATATTGCTACAACACTATTCCCTCAATATTAACAACATTTCTGGGAGAAGCCCAAATGTTTCTACAAGTATTAACAACACTTTTGCGAGCGTTATTGATGATTCTTCAACAACACTTCACGAGCGCTGCAGAACAATTAAAAGAAACTGACGATGGAAGAAGTAAAAGAAGAATGTGTTGATCCTGCGATGGCCATCATTCTTGCGATAGGGAATATTGTAATGATCGCATAAGATTGCAAAGTAGATCCGAATTAGGGGTAAATCTTAGCTGTCTTCCACTATGTAAATCCCTATATAAAGGGCACGATAGATCCAGAAAAGGATGATGTATTTTTGAGAGCTGAGAGAATTTTGAGGAGAGAGAAACTCCAGAAAGAAAGTTGTATTCCTGAGTTTTAATATCTTTTGTAAATCTTCCTGAAAGTGAATTAATAAAAGTGTTGATGTTCATCCACAATTATGACTTAGTTTTCATAGATTCTTGACAAGGGTGTAGTGTGGGAAATCCTGCAACTACATTTTAACAAGGAAATAAGAAAGATTGGAGAATGAAAGTAAAGACTGGCTTAAAATAAACAACATAAATCAAGAAACAAACCTTGAAGACTCCATTAGAATAGTAGCAGAAGAATATGAAGAAGAGGAAAAATTGCAGACGAAAGATGAAGAAGATGAAGAAACAGAAAAGTAAAACTAATTTTGAAGATTAGTTCCACCTTTTATAGGCAAAGGGGAGTGGACCTACGGAGCAGGAACGTGTCAGTAAATAAAGGGATTTACAACACGTGTAAGAAAGGATGGAATAACGGGATCTTGTCGAGAAGAAAGTATAAAAGGGGAAGAAGTTGCGAAGAATAATAAAGAATATTAGTTCTCATGATCTTCTCTTCTTCGCAGAAAAGACATGAGAAGAGGCAAGATGTAGTACCAGAATATCGCTACAACACTATTCCCGCGATATTAACAATATTTCTGCGAGAAGCCCAAACGTTTCTACAAGTATTAACAACACTTTTGCGAGTGTTATTGACGATTCTTCAACAACACTTCAAGAGCGCTGCAGAATAATTAAAAGAAACTGACGATGGAAGAAGTAAAAGAAGAATGCGTTGATCCTGCGATGGCCATCACTCTTGCGATAGGGAATATTGTAATGATCGCATAAGATTGCAAAGTAGATCCGAATTAGGGGGAAATCTTAGCTGTCTTCCATTATGTAAATCCATATATAAAGGGCATGATAGATCCAGAAAAGGATGATGTATTTTTGAGAGCTGAGAGAATTTTGAGGAGAGAGAAACTTCAGAAAGAAAGTTGTATTCCTGAGTTTTAATATCTTTTGTAAATCTTTCTGAAAATGAATTAATAAAAGTGTTGTTGTTCATCCACAATTATGACTTAGTTTTCATAGATTCTTGACAAGGGTGTAGTGTGGGAAATCCTGCAACTACAATGCACATGTGATATTTTGAGATGAGTATATCTCGCTTATCTATTTCTCGAAATTTGTGTTGGTAAAGCTTTCTCTTTAGCCAAGTTTATATTTTCCTAGTGATGAAATTCATGTTATGTTTCAATCACTTTGGAAATCGCTCTGACGAAAACTAGTTCGTGAAAACAACTATATGACGTCCTCTGAGAATGTTTCAATGATTGAAATGAGAGTTTAAACTATATAACCATTATGGGATATAAATATTGTTGTGGCAACACATATATGTATAAGTCCTTAACACATGAACCGAAGTTTGCGAACTTTATTGATCAAGAAGAACCGGAACGTGAGCAGCAACTCAGTCCGCGAACTGGCATAAGTTCTCGAACCCGAGAATATCTGCTGAAGTTAAAGCTCAGGTGCAGTCCGCGAACTGACGGAAGTTCTCATCCCGAGAAATTATGCTAGAGTTTATTAACTTCAACCGGTTAGCTTGAGTCCGCGAACTCAAAAGGTTATGTCTCAAAATATTGTTCGTGAACTTATTCTAAATTACTAAGGAATACTTTTGCAAACCGTGGCTTTATAGTTCATGATTAATGATTCGAGTGAATCACATCGTTTTTGATTCAATTGTGTCTCTTGTAGTACTTGAGATCTCATAGCAATTGAACAACTCTCTAACTAGTTCATTTGAGTCATTTGGACAAGTTATGGTGAAGAAAAATATGGTTGATATGAAAGTTATCATTTGGATAACCATTTGGTTAACAAATATTGAACCAACCATTGTACACGTTTGGGTACGGTTACACGAACTCAAAACATCAAGTACATGTGTGTATGACAAGCTAAGTTTTCGATCTAACGGTTGAGAGATATTAGCTTGTATCTAATCAGGTTTTCATCTAACGGTGAATATTGAATGATTTGTTACTAAGATAACATTGATTGCAAACCCTGATTTGAAAGACTATATAAGGGAGAACTCTAGCAACTGGGAAACTTAATCCCCACACATTCTGTGTGATACTAGTTTGCTAAATCTAGAGTCGATTCTCCTTTAACGTTTGATTTTCTTCTTCTAAAACCAGGTTAACGACTTAAAGACTTCATTGGGATTGTGAAGCCAGATCGATACTACTTATCTTATAGTTATGTAATCTGATCTTTCTATTTCTATCGTACGAGTACAATTGTAATAATTGGCTTGAGATTTCTATCTCCGATAGGCAAGATAAAAGTAGTCACAAACATCTTCGTCTCATTGTTTGTGATTCCTCAATAATCTTCTTCGCTGCGTCGATTAAGTTTATTGATGAAACTGAGATGTTCTTCGGGAATATAAGTCTGGTTTTATCAATTAGTTCTTGTTCACCTTGATTTATCAAAATACGGAACAAAACACATAGGTTTATTCGTGGGAGATGAATTTATCTTTTACTTGTAGACTTTTCTGTGTGAGACAGATTTGTTTGCTAAAGTCTTCGAATTTGGGTCGTAGAAACTCTTGGTTGTGGGTGAGGTCAGCTAAGGAAATCAAGTACGCAGTATCCTACTGGGATCATAGGTGTAGGAGCATAACTGTACCTTGGATCAGTGTGAAATTGGCTGGGGTTCAATTACAGTCCAGACCGAAGTTAATTTGGAGTAGGCTAGTGTCTGTAGCAGCTTAATACAGTGTATGTTTAATCTGGACTAGGTCCCGGGGTTTTTCTGCATTTGCGGTTTCCTCGTTAACAAAATTATGGTGTCTGTGTTATTTCTTTTCCGCATTATATTTTTATATAATTAAAATAATACAGGTTGTGCGTTGTTCAATCGATTAGAATATCTGACCTTATTGGTTGTTGATTTAAATCGTTTGACACTTGGATATTGGTCTTTGGTACCATCCAAGTTATCTCTCTTTGATTAGGCTCGCGAATCATATTTGCTTGAGTAAATCAAATCGAGAGATTGAGATAATAAATCATTGAGTATTTTCTATTGATTGAGTCTTGTTGATTCTCTAGAAAACAACTCGGAGTTTTCCATACAGATTGCTAATCGAAATATTGGGTGAGGTTGTTAGACCCCCGCATTTTCAGGAAGGCTAACAAATGGTAAGCTAGCAAGCAAGTATTTTCCAAGTGTTGTATATTCCCGAATGAACTTGTTGTTCTGTGGAAATAGGCAAGACCTATTTATACAAGTCGAAGTGAAACGTACTCTGGTCTCATTAAGGGATGGATAAATGGGTAAGTAAATGGGAGGAGGTGATAACCGCATGCATGGAATTGATGTTCCATAAAATCTTTAACGTATGGAATTGATGTTCCATAAAGTGGTTAACACATAGAATTGATTGCCGGGCATTTCACCATTAACTCCATATATTTACTAACCACCTCACCCTTATGACACTTCCTTATGACGGGAGCAGTGTACGTCGCACGCTATAAACCGCCAAACCAATACCCAAAGAGGATCCCCCAGTTTGTGATATGTGTTTGATGTCTCGAATGTTTTTGTGAAAAACATGTGGCATGTCGTTTTTTCCTGGAAAGTCGAGCATGGGAGACTTGGTAGCATGGTGACCTTCAACGGTTGAGATCTTGCATCTTAAGAGGAAACGTAGCCGTTGATCGTCGCACACTTTTGTTCGTTGGTGGCTGCACGGGGAAGGCTATCATGGTGGCGCGACTAAGATGGCATGCCGTTGGCATGGCATGGTGGCGCAACTAAGTTGGGTTTTCGGGCCAAAGGTTACCACGCGTTGTCTGGTAACCTTGGATGGCTAGGATTTGCTCCTATGGTTGAAGGGAAACCATTGATTGTTGCATGCCTTTGTTTTGGTGGCCGCGTAGGGAAGGCCAGCATGGTGGCGCGGATAGGTGCGTTTGGCATGTGGGGCCAAGGGTTTGGCAAGCCGTTGGCACATAATGTGGCTAGCTTGGTTAGGTGAGGTATGGCTTAGCATGTGGGGCCAAGGGTTTGCCATGGGTGCATGGCGTGGCTAGCTTTGGCAAGGTGCGGTTTGGCTTGGCATGTGGGGCCAAGGGTTTTCCATGGGCGCATGGCGTGGATAGCATTGTCTAGGTGCGGTTTTGACTTGGCATGTGGGGCCAAGTGTTTTCCATAGGCGCATGGCGTGGATAACTTTGGCTAGGTGCGGTTTTGGCTTGGCATGTGGGGCCAAGGGTTTTCCATGGGCGCACTGCGTGGCTAGCTTTGGCTAGGTGCGGTTTGGCTTGGCATGTGGGGCCAAGGGTTTGCCATGGGCGCATGGCGTGGCTAGCTTTGGCTAGGTGCATGACCAAGCTAGGGTTTTGGGACAAAGGTCGTCGGGTAACCTTAGACGGCCAGGATTTTCTCCTGGGATTGAAGGGAAACCGTTGATTGTTGCACGCTTTCGTCTTGGTATCCGCATAGGGAAGGCCAACATGGTGGCGTGGCTAAGTTGGCATGGGGCCATGGCGAGGTGCGTTTGGCATGGCGCGGTAGGTGTGGCTGGCATGGTTTGTTGTTGGCACAGGGGTGCGGTTAGCATGGTTGGCATGCTTTGGCGCGGTTAGTGTGGATGGCATGGTTTTCCATTGGCACAGAGGTGCGGCTAGCATGGTTGGCATGCTTTGGCGCGGTTAGTGTGGTTGGCATGGTTTTCCATTGGCACAGAGGTGCGGCTAGCATGGTTGGCATGCTTTGGCGAGGTTAGTATGGCTTGCATGGTTTTCCATTGGCACAGAGGTGCGGCTAGCATGGTTGGCATGCTTTGGTGAGGTTAGTATGGCTGACATGGTTTGCCATTGGCACAGAGGTGTGACTAGCATGGTTGGCATGCTTTGGCGCGGTTAGTGTGGCTGGCATGGTTTGCCATTGGCACAAAGGTGTGGCTAGCATGGTTGGCATGCTTTGGCGCAGTTAGTGTGGATGGCATGGTTTTCCATTGGCACACGTCGGAATTAGGGTTTGGCTTGTCGTAACCCTAATTGGTATTAAAAAAGATACCCCGGTAATTTTTCACAGACACATTAAAGGTTTCAATAAATACGCCTAGTAAAAGATTATTACTTAAATGTTGTGACGTCACTGTCTGACTAGGGTTTAAGGTTTTATGATTTTAACCCTAAGCTAAAAAGCACCATCAACATTAAGTCCCCCGCTTAGCTTGGAACAGGTGCCTTGTTTCGAGGTAAGCATATGATGGTGACAGATAAGACAAAATTGAGACGTAAATCATTGCAAAGTTGGTCACGAAAATCCGACTAACCTTTTTAAGTGGTTAAGAGAGTTTTTGCTTCCCGTGCTGGCAGCCCTGCATGAGTTGTACTGGGAATGCAGACCGTGGAGTGGTGAGTCGAAAGTTTCCGGCTTGTTCTAGCCGTACATCACCGAGGCACAGCGGGCGCGGTCTTGGAAGGAAAAGCATTGCGGACGGCTTGGCATGTGGGGCCAATAGGTGGCGTGGAAATCATGGTGGATGTCTTGACACGGTTTCTATTTGTGGTAAGGAGAGTTCATGATCCTGCGTTTGGCAGCCTTTCTTAGCTCTTATTTGTGTAGGCCGTGAAGCTGTGAGGTAAGAGGCGTCGACTTAATTTGGCTTCTCATCATCTTGGCTGGGTTAGGGAACATCATAATGCTGGATCAACGAGTTATTGGTGTCGGCGTGGCAAGACATGGCATGGATAGCCTAGCGTGACAGGGCCTGCGGCAATGGAGTGGATGGCTCGGCCTGGTACGGCCATGGCAAGGCGCGGTTTTCTTAGTGATTTGTCTTCTAGGCGTGTACGGACGGTTCAGCGTGGTGGGATCAAGACATGGCGCGGTTAGCTTGGTGGTTTTCCTTCAAGGGCCCGGCTGCCACTTTTCTTTACTTAGCTCAAACAGGAAGTTCTTTTCTCTTCAAAAACCCGAGAGTGTTATTCCCACAAAAGAGGCGTTACTTCTTCTGCTTAGGTTACGTTACCGGTTTTGCTTCCGGATCTCAGTGCTGGCGGCGAGAAATCAAAACACGAGCTAGAGTGTCTCAAACACATTCTTCCACGTTTTCTCACCAAACCCTAATTATTTTACACAGCCAGGCATGAGGCTTTCCCTTATATTGACTGGTGGGATGAGGTTTAATTAGGATTGGATATCATGCCTTAACTCATGGCTAATGTAAAAACTTTCCTTTTCGGGACTGCGTCGTTCTGTTGAACATAAGAGATCATCTTGAACCCTCCATTCGCGTAGTTCATCCGCGCCCATCCTATTTACATGTATCGTCTCGTGTTTTCTACTGGTTTCCCATTTTGTCTTCTTTCTTATGTAGGTTACCGGTGCAGACAAGCTGAAAACTTATCATTTTCTTTGGTTTTGTAGCGTGTAATGGGATCTTCCAGCGATGATCAGATCCCTAACTCTTCGGAGAGAAATTTTGGGATCGGCGAAAACTAGTTTTCTTCTCATGAGGAGGCATTAGATAGAATTTAATCTCTGTTCCATGAAGCTTCCGAAATTACTCGGGGCATACCTTCTTCCTATCTAGGAGAGGTGCCGGTGTGTATCCATACCCTCTTGGCTTCGGTGAACATGGAGGAAGAGTAGGAAGATGACGAAGTTTCCCAGTATATTGAGAGGCTTCAGTTTAAAACTTCTTCACGGCCAGGTGATAAGGCAGAATAGTCCGCCTCTCGTTTGAAATGACAGGAAACTAAGTTTTTAAAACTTGTAGGAGAAGGTAGTCATAACTTCCCTGTCCAAGACGGTGCCATAGTCCTTGATTCTGATACGGACGGATCAGAGAACCCTCTTCTTGAGGTTGCTGAGGAGATTTTCGAGGAAGATGACGTTGCGGTTGACGATATAACTGAAGCAGCTTATAGAGAGGACAACGAAAATGTTGTTGGTGACGACGGGGGAGTCATAGTGGCCTATGCTGTGTCATCCGTTGAAGCGGATGTCGGGAAGAAGATGGAAGTTGTTGTCGCTGAGACGGTTTCCAGATGGGATGTTTAGGTGTCGGCTACTGTCGATGCTGCTTTCGAATAAAACCTTTGCTGCCCGAGAGATTGTTGGGGAAAGTGTTTGGAGAATCTGACAGAGGAGTTGGCAACTCATGTGTCTGCTTTCGATGATCAGTTTTTTTTTTTTTCGCTGTTTCTCTTTGTTGCATAGACATCTTGATGCTTTTGAAGACTTATTGTTATCTTCTTTGTATTCATGACGAAGTTAGGGCTTCGCCTATTAGCATCCTGCTTACGGTTTCACATCTTTGAATAAAACTTCTCATTTGAAAGACCTCAATCTTCCATTAGAATAGGTTGTTCGACCATCTGTTCCATTCAGAGCTCTTGAGTAATTGGATAAGGCATTTCCTATATGTTTTCGGCTTTTCTAGTCGTGATTTGATGGTTGATCGTGTCTTCTAAGCTTCGATAGTGAAACGATCCTGTGTAGATTCCCAATCCCCAAGCGTAGTTTGCATGTTTCCATATTGTGTGGTCGGTGGGTTGACCATGATAGGGACATCACCATCGTGTGTTCGTACTTGTGATTTTGCTACTTCTTCCACGTGCAATTAAAATTTGGAGGAGTACGGGTTACCTTTATAGTGATTGTTTCCATGGTGAAACTTTGGATGGTATCAACAAGCTGGCGACAACATTTATTGGTAGCATATGTGATTAGAAGATATTGTCCATGTAAGTAAAGGGATTGGATGGATACGTAAGCAAGCAAACTGTATATGACCACAAGCTTTGGTGGGATGGAACAGAAGGCGGCCATGACTATAAAGATTGGTTGGCTGCGATCATGATCCTTGACATGGGGAACGTGGTGGCACGACCTTTTTTAAGAAGGTGTGGTGTTGAAGCGATCGTTGAAGCGGAGCCGCTGCTGGAGAACGTTGAAGTGGAGCCACTTCTGGAGAGAACGCTGAAACGATGCCTTGCCACTCTCAGAGCCTTGACGGTTACCATGTTAAAGTCGGAGGCTACGTCACGTTCTGCCAAACTCGATATCCCTCAAGTGAACAGAGGTTAGGAGTCCCTTGTTTCATATATCGATCTTGCTTTCCATGAGAGGTTGGGTTTTGGGAACGACTTCCCTGGATGGAAACTCCTTCTTTCATAATTGTTTCATCATAGACTGCACGACTTTGTGGGCCAAGTTCTCATCGTGCAGGTCCTGACGGGAAGAGGGTCTTTGTGAACTCGGGAGGGTTGCTGATTTCCTTTGCTTTCGATTTTGGAGAAGTCGTTCCTGATCTTTATGTGCAATTAAATTGGATTGCTTATACCCTTTTACTGGGCGTTCAAGAGCAACGCGAGCCTCTTCATCTATAAACGCACGTCCCGCCGAAGTGTCTTTTGTTTTTTCATCAAATCAACAGTGGTAAAAGGAGGTCCGCTTCTTCCGTCTCTTCCAGTATCTTGCCTTGATGGTGGAGTAGCATCTCTGGTGATGGTTGGAGCCGTCATTCTTGAAGAACCGTTGGGGTGGCGGAAGCGGCTCTGGTTATGGTGATCGTTAGTGTATCATGCAGAGATGGCACGGTTTGATCGCGAAGTGCTGAATCCATAGCGTTGTTTCGAATGGTGAGGATGGCGCTTATTTGGATGGTTATGGAGCGGAGAAGATGGCGCTGGAAGGGGTGCAAGATGTTAGCGCTGGAAGGATGCAAGTTGTTAGCACACGGTGTGGTATGGTGGTTGGCATGCGCGTGCAGCATGCGCATCTGGAAAGCGCATATGGAAGGCGCGCAAACGCGTCTGGAAAGCGTGTCTGGTTAGCGTTGGATCGGCTTGGAATGTGCGATGGCTAGGCGTGGACGCTGGCTAGGCATGGCGCGGACCGTTGGCTTGGCACGGCGCTATCTTGGATTTTGGTATGGCGCGGACCATTGGCTGGGCGTGGCGCATACCTTTGGCTTGGCATGGCGCTGGCTTGGCACGATGCTGGCTTGGCGTGGTGCGTACTTGTTCTTGTGGGCCCAGTTGCCTCTTCCCATACGTAACTCAAATAGGTAATCCTTTCCTTATTCAAATTCCTAAAAGCGTTATGCTTATGAAATGGGTTGGCTCCCCTTTTTATCTCGTATCTTTGTTATCACGTCCTAGTGTTAGCGGTAGCATTGTAGCAATAAAGTGGGAAATCATATTCCAGCTATGTACTCCAGCGTTTCTCTTTCAATTCTTTCTCTTATTTTCTTGTGTTGGTGCAAACCCTAGCCATAGGCATGCCTTTCATAAATCCATAAAAATATTTTTCTTCTGAACTGGTGTAAACCCTATCCATGGGTATGCCTTTCATAAACTTGTAGAAATACTTCATCATAAACAATTCCTCTTCGAATATCACCGTAGTAACGTCGGTTACCTCATGAATAGTGACGGGTAATTATTATGCAAAGTAGGCACGTACGGGTAGGTGACTATTTTTTTTAAGGAAAACAAAGCGTCTGGTTTATGGTTTTGATTTTCTGGATTTCTTGGGTTGATAGATAAATGTTACCTTAACAGTTTTGGGTTATTTTTTTGGAATGAATTATTTAGGATTATTTTTGGTTGTGATTGAAAGTGGCGCAAACATCCCCGGAAAACCATGGAACCGTGTGTTGGTAGATGGCATGGGATGAAACATAACATGGCTATCTGTCTTATCATTCTTGTTAAACTTGAAAAAGAAAACCATGTATTTTGTCTAGGTAAGACTTACTCGGTTTCTTAGGTTTTCTGATGAAAAGTAAGCTTTCCGGGTGTAGGACCAAGCTTTACGAGAAACGCGACCGTGGGAAATCTCCAGTCATTACTGAGATGTCTGATTAACTGAGTCGTTGACCCTTGGGCGGGTCGTTTTGTTTTTAACCTCTGGGAAGTCCCCAGTCATCCCTTGTCGTGTCATGACTGATAATCGAGTCATCGGGTAACTGAGTCGGAGTGGATCGTCTTTCTCTACCATCTTAACGTCTGGGTCGAAGAACGAGATTGACGGTCGAAAATTAACATTGTAACCGAAAGATCGAACCTACCGATGTGGTCGCCAATTGTTTGTAGGTGAAAATGGTTTCTGCTGATTTCGGTAATTTCGGGTGTGAAGGTGAGAAATGATAGTTGTTGTAAAACACCTAATTTTATATCTAGTATTTATGCTTTCTTTGCTATTTATTTTGTGAAATATGTATCTTATGTTTAGTTTTGAGTTATTAGGAGCAATGGAGCACTTGGGGGCAAAAGAAGGAAAATTGCCCATTTGGAGCGTAAAGGCAACACTTCAATTCACATGCGAGCTATAGTTGGTGCGGGCAGAGGTACGCAAGAAGGAGTGAAGAATGTACTGTCAGTTGCTCAAAACTGACAGTTGAGTTGAGCAAGGAATTATGCAGTCGGTTCCCCGAAACCGACAAGCCATATATGAGCTAGCACCCCTTTTCCTGTCAGCTGGGGTGGATAAATCCTAAATCCACCCCTGGGTTATAATCCTAAATTGAGTTTCTTTTATTTATTACCATTTTCCTAAAATTCTGAGAAACAAAAATTGAGAAATTGCTGGTAATATTTTGTCTGAAATTCAGAGAAAAGAAGGGTTAGTGGTGGATCTGAAATTGAGAGCAGTGATTGAAGAAGATGGTGATGTTTCCATTAATGGTGGTTCAGTGAGAATTAGGGTTATTTTTGTGTTCATGCCATGGGTTTGGTTTCTAAAGCAGGGTTTGTAATGAATCGAAAGCAGGGTTTTTGTGTTCATGCTAAAATTAACCGTTTTCTCGACGTCACGGAGTTGTATGTATTTGTTTTAATTTTTTTTTGTTTGATTTGCTCGAGGACTAGCAAAGTATAAGTGTGGGGGAATTTGATAGATGTAGAATACACCGTATTTACTATCTAGTAGTTTATGCTTTCTTTGTTATTTTTCTTGTAAATTATGTATTTTACGTGTGTTTTTGAACTATTAGGTACTCTAGAGTCGCACGGAAGAAAAGAAGGAGAAATCACCCAAATTGGGAAAAAAGGGCAAAATTGTCATTTCATAGGGCGAGCACTATCTAGAGCCCGGTAATGGTAAAGGGGCAACTCTTTTGGAGGTATACTAAATGCAAACCAGCTACGGTTAAGGGGTTGTCATTTGGGGTACCCCTTATCATTTATTAGAAGGTGTAATTAGCAGTGGGTGTAATTATCATTGGGTGCAAATAGCATCCCACTTTTATAACCCTAAAAATCAAGAGAAATCACCTCTCTTTTGTTTCTAATCTGGAAGAAGAAAATACAAGCATTCTTTGTTTTGAAACCGAGCTGAAGCAGATCGAAGGTGGAAGAAATCAGAGTTTTCTATGAATTCGAAATCAAGAATAAAGAAAGTTATAGAAGCTAGGGTTTCAGAACCATTAATGACAGAGATCGAGGAATGGAGTAAATACAGGAGATGAACTGATATTGGAATGAAGAATCAATGGGTTTTTGAGAGATAATTGAAGAACCTATTTGAAGTTGCAGTTGCTTGTCATGGGTTTCTGTGAATCGATTCAGAGTTGTTGAAGATTGAGGGTTGATTGAACTTTCTGAGTAGAATTGAAAGATGGGTTAGTGGCTATGGATCGAATTGGGCGTTGCTGTCGAGATTGGGTGTTCGATCTGTGAAACAACATGGAAGCGATGATGAGGTGGTGATGTTGTTAACATGGACTAATCGAAAAGCAGTTCAGAAGAAGAAATTGAATCCAGGGAGAGTTGTTGGTGCTGCTGTAGAGGATGAAATCAGATGATGTTGATGTGTTATGAATGTTGGTTCGTTACTGTGAAAGATAGGTTGAATTACGTAGAAATTGAATGAATAGCTCAGCTGGTGAAGAGTGAATAAACTTAGATGTATGTTAGGTTGTCGCAGGAGAAGAAAATTGGCCTGGAAATGCTCAATAAACAGAGGAAACTCTGTTGAATTTTCTGCTCCGACGAGTTGACTCGCACCGGCCGATGACCGACCCATCCATATGACTCAGATGAGTAAGATCCAATTAGAGCGAGTAAGACAAGGTGAGTGAACTGAGAAGTCGACTCTCTCTTCTCCTTGACCCGCTGACTAACAGTTGACTGACGGTTGACCTGTTTGACCGTTAGTCCTAACGGTAGACTGACAGAATATTCCTTACCGTGGGAGAATTTTCAGTTTGCCGGCGGCGACAAATTCCGGCCAAAAACACAGTTTTCCGGCGAGCAAAAATACAGAATTTTGTATGGACTTCTCTCATGTGTGTGAAGACTTAGAATTGGGAATTGGATGAAAACTTGGAAGTTTTGGAGAATTGGACTAGAAATTGGAATATGGCTCAAATTGGGAAAGTGATGTTCTTTTGGAATGAGGATTCTTTTCCTACAAAGATATGGAGAGTATTGAAGCCTATAAATAGAGGAGTTCTCTACAACTTTTACACACACATCTACTTTGGAGAAGGAGTTAAAGTGCACAAGGATTGGAGGAAGGAGCAACCATCATCTTTTCAATAAGTTTTTCTTTCTTCTTTAATTATTAATATTATTGTGTGAACTCCGAACTATGAGTAACTAATTTGATTGAGGATGAATTCCTAGTTCTTAATATATGATTTGAGTTTTGTTTCAATTATACTTTGAAGTTTTTCACATAATTATCGTTTGTTTTTACTAATAAGAATGTTTATACATTCATGATTGATTGATAGGTTGTTTAGAGTGCACGCTAAATTTATTTGTTAATTGATCTAAATCTAGTGAAAGTTGGGGGATAAGTAATCGTTTCTTGACTATTTACATAAGTAGAAAACACAAGACCTTGCGGAGGGGTTCCGTGGAGCAATTGTGTGTAAAAACAACGTTATCAAGTGGACCTTGATCTAAGAGTCTAACTACTAATATCAACCTAATAAATTCATAAATCTTAATGCGTTTAACTAAATTACATCTTGAGTGATCTACTACTAGGTGGTTTGGTGAATAGAATCCGGTAGTCGAGAAATTCTGTATCCGGTGATATAAGGGATTTTGGGGTTAGCACTGATCTAGCTGCTATACCTACGGTTGGTGATAATTTGTGACTAATAAGAAGTGGAAAAGAACATAACTTTAATCATTGTTTTGCAGCGAAGAAGGATTCCTTGATATAATTTCTCTTTATTGATTACCTTTACCTTTTTAATTGCTTTGTTTATTTTATTTACTTTCTTAAATTCTTAACCAATACCCCCCTTTGTGTGACAATTTTACAACTAGAATCTCGTGCTCCTCGTGGGATCGATCTTGACTACCCTATATTACTTGTTAATTAGGTAGTAAAATATTAATTAATTTGTTGTGGTTACGACACGCATACAAATTTTGGCGCCGTTGCCGGGGAGCATCGGATGATTTTAGTTATTTTCTTTTTACTTTTTGCTTTATTCTTGCTTTGTTGGATTCTTTATCGTGTCTAACTTAGTTTTTGAGAATTGTTTTTCAGGTACCGGTTTTCCATGTATGGTGGACAAGAGAAAGCATATTAAAACAATCAATACGGTTTTAAACCTCAACATCATGGCAACTTTCAACCATCCTTAGGATAAAATCAAAACCAATCTTTTGGCTATGATCAATATCCTACGGAGCCTTATGAGTACTCTCATGCATATCAACAACCTTGTAATGGGTATGTAAGTCAAGCACCAAGGTATGATAAATCTACTTCTAATTGGATTCATTCAAGTTGTATGCAGATTATCAATGAATTGCAAGACATGCGAAAAAAACTTGACCGTGATAGAAAGAACGTTGCACAAACCAATTATTGCAACACTTTTTCTTACCCGACCCCGGATCGTAGTTATGATCATTCACCCATTCAAAGGAAAGAGTCATGGGAAAGAGAACCTATTGTAGCCAATGGTGGTAAGCGTGTGAATGTCCGTAAACTTGCACAAAAGTTATACAAATTGGAAGATGATGGAGATTCGGAAGAGCTTGTCGCAGAAATTAGTAAGGCCATTCATATGGAACTTAAACGACGTCGGGATTAAGGTTATGAAACCGATGAAGATTCTTATTATGGTGATTCCGATAATGAAGATGATTGTGTTGAAAAGGACCAACCTTTGGAGACTTTTGATGACGCTAGTGTAGATTACTCAAGCCTTGATCATAATAATGATCAATCACCTATTCAAAAGGTAGAGCTTGAGGAAGATGCATTTAGTGCTTGGAAAAAAAATTCTTAGGGAAAGATATGAGTCCGCGGAAGTGTATGAGCGTTGCAACAATGAGGAAGTTATTCCAACTCCGGATCATAATAAGGATCTTTCGCCTATTCAAAAGGAGGAGATTGTGTGTGACTTACCTATTGTTGTAAACATTGTAACACCCTCACAAGAAGATTTTACAATTTTTACCGACGAAAATCATTTTAGTGAATGGCCCGATTCCGATGATGAAGATGTTGAAGAGATGATGCTCGATAATGAAACCGAATTGAATGATATTGTGGAAGACCCAATTGAACTTGCTAATGATTATGATGATGCCGAGACTTTGGTTAAGGTAGAAAATGATGAAGAATGGTTGCAAAGTTTGATAGAGGACCACGATATGCAAGAGGTAAGTAATTCACTCGAATTTTTTAAGGATGAAGAAGATACCGTAATACAAGAAATTGTGCAAGGTTTGACTAACCCTTTGCATATTGATTTTTCTCCTTTACCTCTTATTGGTTTGAATGTATGTGCTTCGAAAGTATTTTTGAATGACTTTGTTTCTCGACATCCACCATTGGAAACACTTGATTCTAACACTAAGCAGGTTTGCCAAGAGGAATACATAGAAATTCCCAAATTCTATGTTCTTTATACACTTCCGAGTGTGGACAAGAATAAGTGTGGGGGAAATTTCTATCGAGCGATAACTTTACTATTATTTTCTTGTTCTAATATTTGTATGGAGTTATTGTTTGCAAAACAGGTACCATGGGAGGATCCCCAAATTTTCAGATTGTTAGTATATGGGGAATGAATCTTACAAAAGCTATGTCGGGCCGTCGACTTTAAAACAAGCGCTAAGTGGGAGGCAACCCACCGGTTTTGTATTTCCTATCCTTTTATTTTGATTTTTATTTTGCTTTTTTTTATTTTTCTTGTTCCATAACATATTAGGATTTCCCACCTTGACTTTACTTGGACGACTCAATTACATTAAGGACAATGTAAGGTTTAAGTGTGGGGGAGTGGCTAAGCATATATTTTTGCATAAAAAATATCAGAAAAATAAAAAACTAAGAAAAAAATTGTGCTTTATTAACTCCGAAATCTACAAACTTGTGCCTTTAGGATGACACTACCAACATAAGTAAGTGGATGAAACCATTTTGATTGCAGGAGTTGAGGAACCAATTAACTAAAGGGACGAACTTAATTACAAATTATGATAGTTGTTACCATATCTCGGAATATCACCATATCACATTCTATTTTTATTTTTTCATATTTATCTATTGTTTTCTAAGTGTTTTGGTGGGTCACTAAACATCGACTTGTTATTGCTGCTAGGATGAAATAAAGTGATTGAGTTGTTAAAAAAAAAGTGAAAGAAAAAAAAAAAAAAAAAACCGACCAATTTGACCAAACGGAATAAAAACGACACTTGGGAATAGTAGTATGTGTGAAACGTTGTCCCTGTCTCCGTCACCTAACCAAGCGTGGAATGCAGGACCCAAGGCAACTATCATATACTTGTTGACAAGGAAGCATGCGCTTGGATCCAGTTTGATCCAATCATGTTGTCTAAAAAAAAAAGAGAAATTGGATCCAGTTTGATCCAATCATATAAAAAAAAAATTATTATTATTGTGTTGAATAAAGTCACTCTTGGTTCCCTTGTATATGTCAATTTATTTGATGTAGCATTCAGCACCAACAGCTCAATCCAATAGGATGCTTAGGTTCATCTTAGCAGTGACCTTCAGACAGATATGGGAAACATCGATCACTTGTAAACATTCGCCACATCTACCTCTATTTACATCTTCTTAATCTTTTCATTATGATTGTGGTTAGTCAGATTCCGAGTATTGTGGTTTGTTCGACTTTCTAAGATAAACTTAATTGAATATGGACTAAATTTGCACAAGGTACCTCATCCTCCTGTAATCACTTTGGATTCATTCATAGACTTTTCGCAGGTAGCTGGAATTTGGAGTAGAAAGGTTTTGTAGGTAGACCTCTTGTAAACCTTCACGAGACTAAAACTCGTCCACTAGGGACACCTAGGGGTTTAAATGCTTGTTATTTATGCTAAAATTAACCGTTTTCTCGACGTCACGGAGTTGTATGTATTTGTTTTAATTTTGTTTTGTTTGATTTGCTCGAGGACTAGCAAAGTCTAAGTGTGGGGGAATTTGATAGGTGTAGAATACACCGTATTTACTATCTAGTAGTTTATGCTTTCTTTGCTATTTTTCTTGTAAATTATGTATTTTAAGTGTGTTTTTGAACTATTAGGTACTCTGGAGTCGCACGGAAGAAAAGAAGGAGAAATCACCCAAATTGGGAAAAAAGGGCAAAATTGTCATTTCATAGGGCAAGCACTATCTGGAGTCCGGTAATGGTTAAGGGGCAACTCTTTTGGAGGTATACTAAATGCAAACCAGCTACGGTTAAGGGGTTGTCATTTGGGGTACCCCTTATCGTTTATTAGAAGGTGTAATTAGCAGTGGGTGTAATTATGATTGGGTGCAAATAGCGTCCCACTTTTAAAACCCTAAAAATCAAGAGAAATCACCTCTCTTTTGTTTCTAATTTGGAAGAAGAAAATACAGCAGCTGCTATTTTGAAACCGAGCTGAAGCAGATCGAAGGTGGAAGAAATCAGAGTTTTCTATGAATTCGAAATCAAGAATAAAGAAAGTTATAGAAGCTAGGGTTTCAGAACCATTAATGGCAGAGATCGAGGAATGGAGTAAATACAGGAGATGAATTGAGATTGGAATGAAGAATCAATGGGTTTTTGAGAGATAATTGAAGAACCTATTTGAAGTTGCTTGTCATGGGTTTCTGTGAATCGATTCAGAGCTGTTGAAGATTGAGGGTTGATTGAACTTTCTGAGTAGAATTGAAAGATGGGTTAGTGGCTATGGATCGAATTGGTTGTTGCTGTCGAGATTGGGTGTTCGGTCTGTGAAACAACAGAGAAGCGATGATGAGGTGGTGATGTTGTTAACATGGACTAATCGAAAAGCAGTTCAGAAGAAGAAATTGAATCCAGGGAGAGTTGTTGGTGCTGCTGTAGAGGATGAAATCAGATGATGCTGTTGTGTTATGAATGGTGGTTCGTTACTGTGAAAGATAGGTTGAATTACGCAGAAATTGAATGAATAGCTCATCTGGTGAAGAGTGAATAAACTTAGATGTATGTTAGGTTGTTGCAGGAGAAGAAAATCGGCCTGAAATTGGCCTGGGAATGCTCAATAAACAGAGGAAACTCTGTTGAATTTTCTGCTCCGACGAGTTGACTCGCACCGGCCGATGACCGATCCATCCATATGACTCAGATGAGTAAGATCCAATTAGAACGAGTAAGACAGCTGAGTGAACTGACTGAAGCTGACTCTCTCTTCTCCTTGACCCGCTGACTAACGGTTGACATGTTTGACCGTTAGTCCTAACAGTAGACTGACGGAATATTCCTTACCGGGGGAGAATTTTCAGGTTACCGGCGGCGACAAATTCCGGCCAAAAATATAGTTTTCCGGCGAACAAAAATACAGAATTTTTTATGGACTTCTCTCATGTGTGTGAAGACTTAGAATTGGGAATTGGATGAAAACTTGGAAGTTTTGGAGAATTGGACTAGAAATTGGAATATGGCTCAAATTGGGAAAGTGATGTTCTTTTGGAATGAGGATTCTTTTCCTACAAAGATATGGAGAGTATTGAAGCCTATAAATAGAGGAGTTCTCTATAACTTTTACACACACATCTACTTTGGTGAAGGAGTTAAAGTGCACAAGGATTGGAGGAAGGAGCAACCATCATCATTTCAATAAGTTTTTCTTTCTTCTTTAATAATTATTATTATTGTGTGAACTCCGAACTATGAGTAACTAATTTGATTGATGATGAATTCCTAGTTCTTAATATATGATTTGAGTTTTGTTTCAATTCTACTTTGAAGTTTTTCACATAATTATCGTTTGTTTTTACTAATAGGAATGTTTATACATTCATGATTGATTGATAGGTTGTTTAGAGTGCACGCTAAATTGATTTGTTAATTGATCTAAATCTAGTGAAAGTTAGGGGATAAGTAATCGTTTCTTGACTATTTACATAAGTAGAAAACACAAGACCTTGCGGAGGGATTCCGTGGAGCAATTTTGTGTAATAACAACGTTAGCAAGTGGACCTTGATCTAAGAGTCTAACTAATAATATCAACCTAATAAATTCATAAATCTTAATGCGTTTAACTAAATTACATCTTGAGTGATCTACTACTAAGTGGTTTGGTGAATAGAATCCGGTAGTCGAGAACTTCCGTATCCGGTGATATAAGGGATTTTGGGGTTAGCACTGATCTAGCTGTTATACCTACGGTTGGTGATAATTTGTGACTAATAAGAAGTGGAAAAGAACATAACTTTAATCATTGTTTTGCAGCGAAGAAGGATTCCTTGATCTAATTTCTCTTTATTGATTACCTTTACCTTTTTAATTGCTTTGTTTATTTTATTTACTTTCTTAAATTCTTAACCAATACCCCCCTTTGTGTGACAATTTTACAACTAGAATCTCGTGCTCCTCGTGGGATCGATCTTGACTACCCTATATTACTTGTTAATTAGGTAGTAAAATATTAATTAATTTGTTGTGGTTACGACACGCATACAGTGATTAGAGAATAATGAATGGATCTGTGAATTAATATGATAGAATTTGATGAGAGTTTGAAGGAAATTTGCTGCTGTTAGGGTTAGAAGGAAGATTGGTTTGAATTGAAGGACACTGACAGTGAAGATTGAGCTGATGAAGGTGATACAATGGTTGAGATGGATATTTGAATCTGAGGGTTTGCTTCAGATTCAATTGATTTGCAAAGATGATGATCAGTGAATGAATGGATTTGGAGAGATGGTTTGTTCTTGACTCAAATCTGCAGGTATAGGAGCTCGAGATGAACAAGGAAAATGGGTATTCCCCTACAGGATTGTGTTTGAAGCTTGCAGCTGGATTGAGTTGAAACTGCAGTGGTGATGATGGAATTGAATTTGTGAATCTTATGATGATGTTGTAGATCATGGTGGTTTTGGCTGTGATTGAGAACCAGATTTGTATCGAGAAGGAGAATTTGCTAATGGGTTATTGAATTCAAGATGATTTGGTGGTTGAGAAGAACCCAGGGAGGTTGTGGTACTGTGTTTTATGTTCTTGAATTGCAGCGAAGAAAGTGAGGCAAGTTTGCTGGGGGTTTGAGTATGCTATGAGGGTATCATGAGTTATTTTTTTGGAATTGATGTTAGCTGTGTGCAGGTGCCAGTGGTACTGCAGTTTGAATTGTGTTGCAGGCAACGAGTGGAGGGTTATATGCAGTTAGTGGATGTATACTGAGAGTCTAGAAGCTGACCAGCTGGAATTGTGGGTATATGCTGATGTTGAGTAGTGTAGGTGCAGGTACTGCAATGAACTGAAATTGTAGGTATGAGATGTTTGGCTAAAAACTGGGGCAGTGAACTGCTGTTGCAGTTGGGATGAATGGCAGAGCAGGTTATGGTGTAAATAATGGCAATGGCAGTGAAGCTGGTGCTGCTATTTCAGGTGGTGGCATTGAATTGCAGGGAATTGGCATTAGCAGGTTGAAGCTGTAGTTTACTGATAACATCGACGATGGAGTAAGTTCAGGGAAACATGGAAGAACTCGACAGTGGTGATGCTGTGGCTCGAATAGGAAATTGATGAGTTTTGGCAGTGGAGGCTGGTGTTGTTGCTGTTATTACATAATAATTGAAATTGGTTTGCTGGTGGTATTATGATGCAGTGCTTGTGGTGAGATTGTAAGTCATAGTATGAGTTGCAGTCTAGAGTAGAACAGAATGGCTGGTGATGTTGCAGGTGCAATGGTTTTAGAAGCTAAGCTGGAGTTGGAATTATGAAGCTAATGGGTTATGAGCTGGGAGAAGTGATACTGAAGCTGCAGATGTTCCAGCTAACATGGCTGGAAATGAAGCACAATGATGGCAAGCAGGGCCATCTTAGCTGGGACTGAAGTATGGCATATGCAAGGTGCAACAGTTTTGGCCTAGAGACCAACCAGTCGAGTTAGATAGTCAACTCGGTATAACTCGGTGCTTGACCCGAGTTGACTCAGCATCTGACTTGTTTGACCTGGTTGACCGACATGACCCGCTGACCGTTTGACATTTCAGGTTGCCGGCGGCGACTTTCTGGCGCCGGATTTCGGCCATTATCCGGCCAAAAACACAGCTTTCCGGCGAACAATTTTTGGGTCATATTTGCACATGGGTATTTCACACATGAGCTTGGTGTACTTCTAGTTATTGGACCTTGGGCTTTGAAGACCTAATTTGGGAAGTTGGGAAGCTATAAAAAGAAAACGTTTCTATTCTTTTGGGGACTTATCACTTAGCACGGATTTTTCTACTGGAGTTTGGAGGAGAGCGATTCTACTAGGGTTTTCTTTCGTTTATTTTTCATGTTCTTCATTTTATTTTTGATAATAATTATGTTGAATCAAAATACTATGAGTAACTAAATACCTTTTATTGGTTATGGGATAATAAGTGGATTTCACAAATAAGATTTGATTCAATGTATTAGTTTTGTTTCAATATTTTACTGTTTATGATTCATTTTTCATATTGTTTATGATTTGTTTGTTTATTTGGTTGAGTCCGGAATCAATCTGATTTGCTTTCATATCTAGATCTATATTAGGGTTTTCAATACGAAAACGTTGTTTATCCCTGATTCTAAGTAGCATAAACGTGGGTAGTGCTTGTAGTGATATATCCTACTAGTCACATATGAATCATAACTTGGGTTAAATCGATTTAGTGCTTTTACACATTTTGATTGCCTTGATTAGTCTTATTCCATAGAGCTTATTGCTTTTAGGGAGTTAAATCTAATTGTGCTTTTACACTTTAGGTTGCTTTCTAGGAAGAAGTCACATATGCATCTTTTAATGTGGTTGTGATGAAATCAGGGAATTAGCGGGATACTCTTGCGATCAAGGTATCCTAGGACTTTTATTAAATGAGAGATTAAAATTTCAATTCTAGTCATTGTTGATAATTCGAGTTTGTGAATGAAACTATCCTGTGACCAATATCTTCTCCTTATTGATTATTTTTAATACTTTATTGCTTTCAATTTATTTTTATTGCTTTGATAAAACAACATCCCCCCTTGGTTACGAAGAAATTGAAAATTTGCATAACAACAAAAGCCTCTTTGTGGATACGAACTCTTTCTTATCGCATACTATTTTTATTTTAGGAAGTAAGAAAGTGAAATTATATTTGTGTCGGCTGACAACCGATCAGATTTTGGCGTCGTTGCCGGGGAGGCAAACGGCTTGTTATTAAGTTTTTAGTTTCTTTTTATCATTTTTCTGCTTGCATTTTTGCTTTCCGTTTCTTGTCTTGTTTCTCACTTGTTTGCGAGAATTGTTTTTCAGGTACTAATCCCTGGATTCTAAAGATTGGAATTATCCAAGGTGCGGGATAGCTACTCGAAGAGGCACAATACTCCAACCAAGTCAAGACACAACGGAATAACAAGTCTTGGAAGTAGAACACGAAGCTCTTCATCAAGAAGTGGAAGAAGAGTTACAACTAGAAGAAGAACAAGAGGTTCCATTTGTAGAAGAACTACTAGTTGAAGAACAAGAAGCAATGGAAGACGCAAATCGTACACTCAAGGATTTGGCTTCTCATAGGCTTGATGCACAACGATGGTGTATTCAAACCAACTCAACCTTCGAGATCAAGCCGGGGTTGCTTAGAGAGTTGCCAAAGTTTCATGGCATGGAAAATGAAGACCCAAACAAGCATCTTATGGAGTTCTATACCATTGTCAAGGCTATGCTTCCAGCGGAGACTGAAGCTGATGGTGCAATGATGAAAGTTTTTCCATTCTCTATGATAGACAGCGCTAAAGATTGGTTGTATTGTTTGCCTTCCAGAAGTGTCACTACATGGAACGGGTTGAAGAAACTCTTTCTAGAGAGGTATTTTCATGCGTCTAAGGCCACTCAAATTCTCAAAGATATTTGTGGAATAAAGCAACATGTGGGAGAATCTTTGTATGAATGTTGGGAGCGATACAAGAGATTGGTGGCAAGCTGTCCTCACCATCAATTCAGTGACGCTATGATAATCCAGTACTTCTACGAAGGTCTTCAATCAAGTGATAAATATCTTCTTGATGCAGCGGGTGGTGGTGCACTAGTGAACAAGACGGTGGCCTAAGCTGCCGAGTTGATTGAAAGCATGGATGCAAACTCGCAGCAATTCTACACAAGAGGTGAACCAATGGTAAGGCGAGTGCAAGAAGTTAGTGATTCATCATCATCACATCTTGATCAAAGGATGGATAACATGAAGCGAATGATGCAAAGGATGGTTGCAGTTATCTTACCTTCTTGTGACGAAGAGTTGGAGCAAGCTAATGCAGTCTTTCCAAATCAGCAAAGACGGTATGATCCCTACTCAAACACGTACAATCCGGGATGGAGAGATCATCCAAATTTCAGCTATGCCAACAAGCAAGGTGCGGTTCAACAACCCAACTTCAACCGTCCGAGTGGATTTCAACCGCAACAACAACAATTTCAGCCGCAACAACAACAATTTTAGCAACCACAACAATCGGTTCAAAACCAAGGTTCCGATATCGATGCAAAGTTACAAGCAATGATGCAAGGTATTTCTACCATGTTAAAAGAAAGACAACAAGAAACTAAGAGTGCTATCAAGGAGTTGCAGACTCAAGTGGGCTCCATGGCGATTGATATCAACAACTTGAAGGCACAAAATAGTGGAAGACTCCCTTCTCAACCTATCAACCCAAGAGAGAATGTTAGTTCTATTACATTGAGAAGCGGTACACAACTTGTGCAACCTAAAATTGTTGATGTGGGTGATATGGAGACCCAAAAGGAACCTGTTTTGGAGGAAAAGAATGATGATTTTCCCCAAACTTCTGAGGTACCTACTTCCAACTCTAAAAATCCTATTTCTACTTATGTTCCTCCTATACCTTTTCCTCGCAGATTTGCAAGTTCTAAGAAGGCGGAACTAAAAAAAGAGATTTTAGATATCTTCAAGAAGCTTCATGTAAATATTCCACTTATTGATGTTATCAAGCAAGTGCAAAAATATGCAAAGGTTTTGAAGGACTTGTGTACCAAGAAGAAAAACCTAACCGGTAATGAAGTTATGAGTGTGGGGGAAAACGCTTCGGCGGTCTTGCAAAAGAAACTCCCACCCAAATGCAAGGATCCGGGTAGTTTCACTATACCTGTAAAGATTGGTAAGACAAGAATTGGAAAGGCTATGCTTGACTTAGGAGCATCCGTGAATTTCATGTCAGCATCTATTTATAAGTCTTTAAGTTTGGGTCCATTGAAACCAACTAATCTTGTGCTTGAACTTGCGGATCGTTCTAATGTCTACCCTAGGGGTATTATTGAAGATCTCCTTGTGCAGGTGAACTAACTAGTTTTTCCAGCTGATTTTTGTGTTCTAGAAATGGATGATGGCTCGGATGCATCCATACCCCTGCTGCTTGGGAGACCTTTCATGAAGACGGCTAAAACCGTCATTGATGTGGATGAGGGAATACTCACTATGAAGTTTGATGATGAGATAATTCGCTTCAACATGTTTGAAGTCATGCGGTATCCAAGTGATGTTCATTCAGGTGTCCATAACGTATGGGACCCTAGCTAAGGCTTTGCAAGCAAGGAAATAGTCGGGCTGACGACTTTAAACCAAGCGCTAAATGGGAGGCAACCCATAGGATGAGTATCTCTTGTCTTATTTTCATTTTATTGTCTTGTTTTTAGTTTTTTTTCTTATCTTCTATTTTATTTTTCTGATTTCTTGTCATTTTTCATGCATAATTTCCCACCTTAACTTACTTTGGATGACTCAATTTACATTGAGGACAATGTAAAGTTTAAGTATGGGGGAGTGGTTTGGCATTTGCATTATTTGCATTGTAAATTTTGTCAAAATTTTCAACTTTTGTGTAAATTAGTGCATGAAAAACTCCAACTTGTAGTTAGTTTAGAGTCACATAGTATCCATGTCGCTAAGATTACATCGAGATTCTCATAAGAGTGACTGAACTTAGAGATGACAGAGAACATGATCGGGTTTATTACTTGTATGAGAGTTAAAGTTGGATTTAACCATGCCAGTGGCAAATATGGTGCAGACTGAATTCGGTAGTAGAGTAGTGGTCCCCTATAGTGGAGACTACCCATGTTACATCATGAGAGGCACCGACCTTCATTTCTTTGTACCTGTCTAAATTTGTGCTTTTAGAGTCTGTGTCACCGTACGTAAACTCCGGGTAGAATGGTGAGCTACCCAACCTCCCACCAATAGAAGCACTATTTTCATCTCTTGAGTGCTATTTTATCAATCATGAATGGTGACATCGAATTGCTAACTTACATACCACTTGTAATCTTGTTCGCAGTTAGCACCATCCACTTTATCTCTCTCTACACCAACAGGTCCATAGAAACACCATCATCATCAACAAGAGAAGCATCACAAGTTCGAAGGAAAGTTGAAGACGTTCTAGGTTTACAAGCAACGGTACAAAAATGAGCAGATTTCAGATTCAAGTATAGCAACAAGACAAGGAGCAAAATTTTTATAAGCTAAAGATTATTGTACAAGAGTGAAGATTATCAAGATGAGAATTCAAGAAGTTTATGATATCGAGACACACAAGTTGTGAAGAATCAAGCGGTAAAATACTCACACCATGGCATTTGTACTTGCATTTTTATTTTGTTTTATATATTCTCTAGTCTCAAAAAAAAAAATTGGAACATAGTTATCATTATGCTAGTTCCCTTAAAAAAAAGGAAAAAAAAAAAGAGACAAGAGAAAAGAGAAAAGAGAAAAGTTCTTTAGGATCATCATTAGTTTTTATTTTTGTTTGTTTTCATTTTGTATTTACTTTGTATTTAATGCTCAAAAAAAAAAAAATTCATTGCATCATATTTTGGTTTTGTATTCATTCAATAAGCCAACGGAAGAAGAAATATCTATAGTGAAGTTTCAAGCAACAAGGAATGAGAGGAAAGAATCACATTGTCAAGATTCTACGAAGTTCAAGAGTTATCATCGACAGTTGAAGACCGAAGACGAAGACAAGGATTGAAGACCGAAGACGTTTCTATGGATGCTGTGAGAGTGGTGCTAGCTGCACGCCGAATGGATAACGAGGTAAGTAAGCATATTCCCACCTTCGTTAAGTGATTGATTTCCTTTCTAAGAGATCGTCAGAAAAAAAAGGGTTTTCAAAATGAATAAAAGATGTGGGTTTTCAAAACAATTCGGAGGGTTTGCCTTCCTACTATTCAACGTGTAGCAAGATTCTCTTTTCATTCCTACCTGGACACATGTGTGACCCATAAAGAGTTGTTTATTATTGAGAGCAATTTCATAAAACCCTTTCTTGTGAGGCAGAGTCGAGACTTTTGATCACTCCAAACCAGAATTTCTTTCGATAAGAGATGGTTATTTCTCTCTCAACTTTTAAGAATGAGATTGTGTTCATATTTATGTCTAAACTTCTTATGACTAGTGTGCAGAATCTCTATGTCTTCTTAGCGCGTTGGATACTATCTTTTCGGAGAACTTGTAAGTTGGAAATGTAGGTTGTGTAGATATTTCTCTAGAAAACGCTCACGGGAGTTGTATGTATCCTTTATAATAAGTTTTGTTTGATTTGCTCGAGGACTAGCAAAGTCTAAGTGTGGGGGAATCTGATAGGTGTTGTAAAACACCTAATTTTATATCTAGTATTTATGCTTTCTTTGCTATTTATTTTGTGAAATATGTATCTTATGTTTAGTTTTGAGTTATTAGGAGCAATGGAGCACTTGGGGGCAAAAGAAAGAAAATTTCCCATTTGGAGCGTAAAGGCAAACACTTCAATTCACATGCGAGCTATAGTTGGAGCGGGCAGAGGTGCGCAAGAAGGAGTGAAGAATGTACTGTCAGTTTCTCAAAACTGACAGTTGAGTTGAGCAAGGAATTAGGCAGTCGGTTCCCCGAAACCGACAAGCCATATATGAGCTAGCACCCCTTATCCTGTCAGCTGGGGTGGATAAATCCTAAATCCACCTCTGGGTTATAATCCTAAATTGAGTTTCTTTTCTTTATTACCATTTTCCTAAAATTCTGAGAAACAGAAATTGAGAAATGGCTGGTAATCTTTTGTCTGAAATTCAGAGAAAAGAAGGGTTAGTGGTGGATCTGAAATTGAGAGCAGTGATTGAAGAAGATGGGGATGTTTCCATTAATGGGGGTTCAGTGAGAATTAGGGTTGTTTTTGTGTTCATGCCATGGGTTTGGTTTCTAAAGCAGGGTTTGTAATGAATCGAAAGGAGATGGGTCTGCTGGTATCCGAAATTTTCGGAGGGAAGAGCAACAGCTCAACTGCTGAAATCCAAGCTTTTCAGAATGGGTGATTAGAGAAGAATGAATGGATTTGTGAATTAATATGATAGAATTTGATGAGAGTTTGAAGGAAATTTGTTGCTGTTAGGGTTAGAAGGAAGATTGGTTTGAATTGAAGGACACTGACAGTGAAGATTGAGCTGATGAAGGTGATACAATGGTTGAGATGGATATTTGAATCTGAGGGTTTGCTTCAGATTCAGTTGATTTGCAAAGATAGTGATCAGTGAATGATTGGATTTGGAGAGATAGGTTTGTTCTTGACTCAAATCTGCAGGTATAGGAGCTCGATATGAACAAGGAAAATGGGTATTCCCTTACATGATTGTGTTTGAAGCTTGCAGCTGGATTGATTTGAAACTGCAGTGGTGATGATGGAATTGAATTTGGGAATCTTATGATGATGTTGTAGATCATGGTGGTTTTGGCTGTGATTGAGAACCAGATTTGTATCGAGAAGGAGAATTTGCTAATGGGCTATTGAATTCAAGATGATTTGGTAGTTGAGAAGAACCCAGGGAGGTTGTGGTACTGTGTTTTCTGTTCTTGAATTGCAGCGAAGAAAGTGAGGCAAGTTTGCTGGGGGTTTGAGTATGCTATGAGGGTATCATGAGTTATTTTTTTGGAATTGATGTTAGCTGTGTGCAGGTGACAGTGGTACTGCAGTTTGAATTTTGTTGCAGGCAACGAGTGGTGGTTCCGGTGATGGTCTGTAGATAGATATGAAGTTGGATGGAGGGTTATATGCAGTTAGTGGATGTATACTAAGAGTCTAGAAGCTGAGCAGCTGGAATTGTGGGTATAGGCTGCTATTGAGTAGTGTAGGTGCAGGTACTGCAATGAACTGAAATTGCAGGTATGATATGTTTGGCTAAAAACTGGGGCAGTGAACTGCTGTTGCAGTTGAGCTGAATGGCAGAGCAGGTTATGGTGGAAATAATGGCAATGGCAGTGAAGCTGGTGCTTCTATTTCAGGTGGTGGCATTGAATTGCAGGGAATTGGCATTAGAAGGTTGAAGTTGTGGTTTACTGATAACAGCGACGATGGAGTAAGTTCAGGGAAACATGACAGAACTCGACGGTGGTGATGATGTGGCTCGAATAGGAACGTGATGAGTTTTGGTAGTGGAGGCTGGTGTTGTTACTGTTATTACATAATGATTGAAATTGGTTTGATGGTGGTATTATGATGCAGTTCTTGTGGTGAGATTGTAAGTCATAGTATGAGTTGCAGTCTAGAGTAGAACAGAATGGCTGGTGATGTTGCAGGTGCAATGGTTTGAGAAGCTAAGATGGAGTTGGAATTCTGAAGCTAATGGGTTATGAGCTGGGAGAAGTGATACTGAAGCTGCAGATGTTCCAGCCAACATGGCTGGAAATGAAGCACAATGATGGCAAGCAGGGCCATCTTAGCTGGGACTGAAGTATGGCATATGCAAGGTGCAACAGTTTTGGCCTAGAGACCAACCAGTCGAGTTATATAGTTAACTCGGTATAACTCGGTGCTTGACCCGAGTTGACTTATCATCTGACTTGTTTGACCCGGTTGAACGAAACGACCCGCTCACCGTTTGACATTTCAGGTTGCCGGCGACGACTTTCCGGCGCCGGATTCCGGCCAAAAACACAGTTTCCCGACGAACAATTTTTGGGTCATATTTGCACATGGGTATTTCACACATGAGATCAGTGGACTTCTAGTTATTGGACCTTGGGATTTGAAGACCTAATTTGGGAAGTTTGGAAGCTATAAAAAGAAAAAGTTTCTATTCCTTTGGGGACTTATCACTTAGCACGGATTTTTCTACTGGAGTTTGGATGAGAGCGATTCTACTAGGGTTTGCTTTCGTTTATTTTTCATGTTCTTCATTTTATTTTTGATAATAATTATGTTGAATCAAAATACTATGAGTAACTAAATACCTTTTATTGGTTATGGGATAATAAGTGGATTTCACAAATAAGATTTGATTCAATGTATTAGTTTTGTTTCAATATTTTACTGTTTATGATTCATTGTTCATATTGTTTATGATTTGTTTGTTTATTTGGTTGAGTCCGGAATCAATCTGATTTTCTTTCATATCTAGAGCTATATTAGGGTTTTCAATACGAAAACGTTGTTTGTCCCTGATTCTAAGTAGCATAAATGTGGGTAGTGCTTGTAGTGATATATCCTACTAGTCACATATGAATCATAACTTGGGTTAAATTGATTTAGTGCTTTTACATATTTTGATTGCCTTGATTAGTCTTATTCCATAGAGCTTATTGCTTTTAGGGAGTTAAATCTAATTGTGCTTTTACACTTTAGGTTGCTTTCTAGGAAGAAGTCACATATGCATCTTTTAATGTGGTTGTGATGAAATCAGGGAATTAGCGGGATACTCTTGCGATCAAGGTATCCTAGGACTTTAGTAAATGAGAGTTTAAAATTTCAATTCTAGTCATTGTTGATAATTCGAGTTTGTGAATGAAACTATCCCGTGACCAATATCTTCTCCTTATTGATTATTTTTAATACTTTATTGCTTTCAATTTATTTTTATTGCTTTGATAAAACAACATCCCCCCTTGGTTACGAAGAAACTGAAAATTTTCATAACAACAAAAGCCTCTATGTGGATACGAACTCTTTCTTATCGCATACTATTTTTATTTTAGGAAGTAAGAAAGTGAAATTATATTTGTGTCGGCTGATAACCGATCAAGAAACAATTTAAACCCTAAACAATGTATTACAAGTGGGTACTTTAGATTCGAGAGATCAATTTGTACAAGTCCGGCCTAAACCAAGAAATGTCTGTTCCAGACATGATTCGGTCACAAAGCGGAGGAGAATGGGTTGGTTTTGGGGAGGGAAGCAAGGAAGGTGATGAGACCAGAATAGTTTATTCTGGAAGAGTGGTTGTGTTACTACGACTTGTATCAGAAAAGTGGGAAGGCTAACAAATGGTAAGCTAGCACGCAAGTATTTTCTGAGTGTTATATATTCCCGAATGAACTTGTTGTTCTGTGGAAATAGGTAAGACCTATTTATACAAGTTGAAGTGAAACATACTCTGGTCTCATTAAGGGATGGATAAATGGGTAAGTAAATGGGAGGATGTGATAACCGCATGCATGGAATTGATGTTCCATAAAAACGTTAACGTATGGAATTGATGTTCCATAAAGTGGTTAAAGCATGTAATTGATTTTCGGGCGTTTCACCATTAACTCCCTATATTTACTAACCACCCCTGTAGTTGCAGGATTTCCCACACTACACCCTTGTCAAGAATCTATGAAAATTAAGTCATAATCGAGAATGAACAACAACAATTTTATTAATTCACTTTCAGGAAGATTTACAAGAAATATCAAAACTCAGAAGTACAACTTTCTTTATGGAGTTTCTCTCTCCTCAAAATTCTCTCAGATCTCAAAAGTACATCATCCCTTTCTTGATTTAGTCGAACCCTTTATATAGGAAAATACATAGTGGAAGACAGCTAAGATTTCCCCTTAATTCGGATCTACTCTGCGATCTCATCACCATAACTTTAGTCTTCATCATTGCCAACTTTGTAACCATCGTGAAGCAGACTTATTCTTCTCATATATCTTCAGTCGTTGACCGTTATATCACTCTTTTGTGACACTCGCCAAATGTCGTTGAAGAATCTTGCGACGTTCTCGTCAAAGTGTTGTTAATACTTGTAGAAATGTTTGGGTTTCTCGTCGAAGTGTCGTTTCCATCATGAGAATATCGTTGTGGCGATATTCTGGTCCTACATCTTGCCTCTTCTCATGTCTTTTCTGCAAAGAAGATAAGATATGAGAATCTAAAATGCCATAATTGCTTATCTTTTCAGATTTCTCCGTCCTTCGCTAGCTGTCTTCACGAATCTTTTCTTCTAACAAATTTTTGACACGTCTCCTTTAACCACTGCAATCTGACCACCCACGTCTTTTCTTTGCATTAATTACTTTCATCTTCTTCGAGAAATTTCTTCTTCTATAAATACTCTTCTCATTCTTATCTTTTTCTCTTTTACTTTCTTCTTCATTCTTCTTCTCTTCAACTTTACTGTTCTTCCGTAAATTGCGCATTTATTATTCTCGCGATTTCTTTCTTTTCTTTCAATTTCCTCCTTCATTCCCATACTACAAAGATGGTGGCTGCTGGTGCTAAAAATTTGACTGCGTTTAACGAGATGAGAGAAAATCTCAATAACAAAGGTTTTTCTTTGTCAACAATTCCAGGTCAAGATTCTAAATCTGAACTTTTTGTCAAGTTATTTTCTGAACATCAACTTTCTCGAATAAAATTATAGTATCGCTAGGTAAACTTGAAGCTGGCCTTCCCATTCCACTTTATGACCCAGAGCTTCCCTTGTTTTATCAAATAATTTCTCATGAGAAATTTTCACGAGCAGTGTATCAGTTAGGTGGAGATTGTATTAGATTATTACTTGAATATGCCTCTCGCGGTGCTAATAAAGGTTCTCGTTATCGATGATGCGAAAAATCCTGAATTCAAAGATGTTCCCATCATTCTGTGATGTATACCGTAGAGAATTTCTTTATCAATTATGACATAATTCCCATGAAAAGAGATCGCACTCACTGGGATTCCGCTTACAGAAGAAAGATAAAATTGCTAAAGATAAAATTGTCATGTTAGATATTGATTTTCATACAAAGACCAATCAAGGCCCTCGCCATTCTAGCGATGACAAGTGGTTTATTTTTCCATTACTTCTTGAAGGAGATTATATCTCTGGTTCTCTCGCATTGCCCGTGAATCTTCAAGAGTATCAGCCATGGGTCTTTAATTAGCCTGAAAGATCTAAAGAAGTATATATCCTCTCAACCTTTGCATTATTATTATTCATTATCTTCTTCATATTTTTATATTTTCGCTAACTATTTTGATTTTTCTCATATTGATAGAATGAAACTCAGCTATCAAACTCACAGGAAACCTTGCACTTTCTTAGCTCTGAAATCTTTCACGGATGAAGTAAGAAATATTCTTTTATAGATTTTAACAATATATTGTTGCCCCTATTTCTTATCTTTATCCGTGCTCGCAGGTGATTGAAGAGCTTGAACCATTAGAACCAAAACCCAAGGGAAAATCTTCTACCGATCGCAAAGGAAAATCACGCCTCTGCTAAAGAAAAGCCTATTGCCCCTCGTGATGATAAATCTGACGATCCTCCTTAAAAGAAAAGAAAAACTCAACATTATTCTTCTTCAACTCCTCAACCTATTTCTGATGACCTAAATGTTGATGTAGATAAAGATAACGAGGATAATTTTAATGTTGATAATGGTGCTCCTTCCATGGTGAATTATTCCCCCTCTGAGTCTTCCATGGCTCAGCTATCTAATTTTTTTGGTGATACTAAACATGGTACCCCAAATGAGTATGGATACGAATCTATTACTAAAATATCTCAATCTCTCGCCAACATTTGCGATGCTCCTATCTTAGTTGATAATGCTTCTCTTCGTGGAGTTTCAAGATCGCTAACTCCCAGTCTCTTGAATTCTCTTGGCATACTGGTATGTTTCCTCTTGTTTATCCTACTTTCGTATTTGTTTCCTCGCAAAATCTTAATTTACATAATTCTCTCGCAGGTTGGAAGAGATTCTTTTGCTGTTGCTTCAGATTTGGACACTAGACGTGTTATTCAAGAAGAAAAAGCTAATAACCTTCGTTAGGAGAAATAAAAACTGGAGGCAGAAGTTGCTGATATTCGTAGAAAAAATAAGCAATTGGAAACCGACGCCTCAGCTGACAAGCATAAATTCACTGATCTTGAAAAAGCTCATCAAAAGTTATATGGTATAATCCATTTTATTTCTTTCTTAATTCTTCTCACCCTATTATAGCTTATTCAAGCAACCATTTTGCAGATATTTATGGTCTTACTGATGAGGCAACACTCCTCCAATCTTTTCACGAACCTATAGATGATAATGATCTTCTTGATCGCCTTAATAGTTCTCTAAGTAACTTCTTAGATGATCAGATTAGATCTCTCTCCTTTGTGGAACTTAAATCCAAGTTTAACCTCTTGAAAATAGAGCACAGATCCAATTTAAACTTAACCAACAGATTTAAACGTCTTTATCTTGACTTAAAAGAAGAAATAAATAGATTAAGGAAAAGGAATAGTGATCTTATTGACGAGAAGGATCTTGCTGTTAAAAATGGTACCAAGGCTCTAGCAGATTTCCATAAAACTCTTTTTGATACTCAAGTGGAAAGAGATAGACTTATTCGCGAGAATGAAGATCTTCTTGCGATGGAAACTCAAGCTCGCTCTCGTATTCTTATCAATAGCGATGATGAGTTTGCTTGGGCTGCAAAAGTTCTTGATAATGCCAGAAACAATCTAGGTATAGATGTTAGTCTCCAAGTTGAACAAGCTGCTTTAATTAGAGATATGATTTCTGAAAGAGAAGGTTGTTAACTTTTTCAATTCTTGCTAATTTTTCATTTTAATATTCTTCCTGATAAAGCTTCTAATTCGTTGTCACGTTCTCTCAGTTGCTGAAGGGAATTGCCGCGAGATATTTCAAGAACTTGAAGATGAAAAACATCAACTCGCAACCAAACTTATTGCTCGCAATGAGAAGTATTCAAGATTAAAGGACCGTCTCAACATTACTACTGCGAATTTTAAAAGATCTCTTGTTATTACTCGCAATAAATTCATTAAGTTGGTTTGTGATGATCATAATATCTCTCATTCTACATATCCTGATCTAGAAGAAAAAATCCCAGCAGAAATTCCAAGAACTGCTATTTCTGATAGTGAAGCTGAAGATTCTAGCGATGAAGACAGTATTGGCGATGATGAACAAGAAGGAAATTCTGATGAAGAAGAAAAATCTGGCAATGATGAAGAGAAGGAATCTGGCGATGAGAATAAAAAATCTGACAATGAAGATGGCGATCAATCTAATTAGTTTTCTCTTCTTTTGTCTTCTTAGTATAATTATTTCCTCTTTTTTTTTTTTTTTTTTTTTTTTTTGTAATTAACTGCGAGTTTCTCCGCCATTATAAACTCCTTTTGCTTCTATTTGTATGAGTTAAAAAACAATTCTCTTCTGCAAATCAATCAACATAATTGTTATCTTTTAATGATCTGTATAAATATGTTATTTAATATTATCAATGCAATTTTATCATAGAATAGATGAATAATAATTTCATCATTCTATGCATTCCCATACTTGCCTCTATTATTCATCTGCAATAAGAGAAAATTGCATAAAAGATTAAATATTAGTTGAAGTAAAAATATATTATGCCTCAGTACTGGCGTTAAATTATGCCTCAGTACTTGCCAAATCTCATAAATACTGCGAGCAATATCGCAATAATCTGTTGGTCTTATTATGCCTTCCTAATTAAAGGTCTTATTTTGCCAACTTTTTCATTTCCCTTCGACAAAATCGCAGGACGTCTTTACATTTGCATGTATTGACCCATTGATTTTGTCTTATCAGTATCTTTTCAATATCTTGCGACAATGTGACAAGTCTAAATTCTCTCGCAAGAACAAAGCCTCGTGACATTGCCGTCTTGCGATGAAATCGCAGGACGTCTTTACACTTTCATGCAAAAACCCATTGATCTCATCTTAACATTTTCTCTTTAGGCTTTTTGCCTCTGCATTATTTACATTACACGACAATATGACATGCCTAAATGTCCTTGTGATCATAAAGCCCCATGAAATTGCCGTCTTGAGACACTTATCAGCTCCCTAATGGAGGGTGCCGCCCTTATGTTTCCCCAGGTTTCCCCTTCAAGGAGGGCACATTGGCCATACAAGACTAGCTCCCCCCATCCGGATTTGCCAACAACCAGTTGTGTTCGCAGCCTCTTGTCCTTTATGCCTATATGGCTTATAGTTACAAGACTGCACCCTAAGTGGGGTTTTCTTCAGGCCAAGTGCATTGTAGCCAAGATTTACCAAGGATGGCAAGAGAGTTTCGTACGCTCCGGGCACCCTTGGCTCAACCATGTACCTCGGCGCCTTGGTCATACTATGCACTTCTTGGAAGAGATTCTCGGTCGCCCAACCAGGGTATAACCTTATATAGTTGGAAATCCAAGATCTCTCTCCCGGATAGGTTTTCTTTAACCCCAACATCTGCATGACTCAGGATCCAGCAGCGGTATAACCT
Organism: Papaver bracteatum; assembly: GCA_023529315.1. Lineage (NCBI taxonomy): Eukaryota > Viridiplantae > Streptophyta > Magnoliopsida > Ranunculales > Papaveraceae > Papaver > Papaver bracteatum. Next base: position 1,557,998 of record JAJJWX010001290.1, read on the forward strand.
TACCCCTGAATCATGTCAAGAGATACCCCCTCATATGACGCGCTATTAGGTCTTACATTTTCCTCTTGCCAAATTTTATTCGCGAACTAGGGTGCACGCCATAAAGGTTCGTCCCATTCTTATGTCTCTGCGAAATTTTATTCGTTGTTCTCGCGAGTTTTGTGACTCTGATAGAATTTCATAACTTTGAAAATCTTGCGATTCTTTCAAGTAGAATATTCTGTTCAATTACATATTTTTTCAAACAAATCATTCATTGAGTTCTCTGGAGTTCATCATTTTACCTCTCTACTTACTATTTTCTGACTCTGCTTTTCTGATACGTTTTACCGTTATTTCTTTTTCTGCGAGACGCTCGCCATCAGCTTTCACATCCTCTTTCCGCTCTATTGCATCAATTATTAACCTTTCACATCTCTGTTGTTGTTTGATTTTGTACTTCCCATTGCTATTCTTTTCAGCTATTTCTTCGCAAGACTTCATGTCGATTTCATAACATTTCTTGCTTTCTCCCCAATCTCCCTTAATAATTCCAACACCTTTAGGATGAGGAAATTTGATACATTGGTGATAAGTGGAGGCAACACTCAATATCCCATGTAACCAAGGTCGTCCTATCAAGGAATTGTAAGGTGATTCGATGTCCACGACGCAGAATAAGATTTTTGAAGATATTCCTTTTAACGGTATCTGCATTTCAATTTCCCCCTTTGGTTTGTTAGTTGTACCGTTAAAACCATAGATTTTGTATGTTGATGGAATTAGATCTTCGTCTTTTCCGCCCATGGTCTTATAGGTATGATAAAATAATATATCAACTGAGCTCCCTGTATCTATTAGAACTCTATTGATAGCCCAAGAATCTTTATTTTTAGTATCATTTTCTTCATCTTCTTCTTCTACTTGCTTGGGATTTATCTCTAACCTTACTACCAATGGGTTATCATGTTGCTCACCAGGTTCTGGTACTTCTTGTGCAGTGAAAGATATAATCTATTTCTGCCACTCCTCTAATGGCAAGGCTCTCGCGATATTCAATATCTCTCTTCCATCTGTGTCTCTCGCGAAGACCCTGCTCAGAATATTGTCATGGAAGTCCTCTATAGTTCTGTGTGAATGTACTATAGAATTATAAAAAAAAATTCTTTGCTTTAGCCCCAACTTCTATTACGAATGATTCTGCTCCTTTTATAGCATTCACTCTGCGAGTTTCTGGTGCTGGAGGCAATCGCTGAGATTGTGGGTATCCTACTAAAAAGTGATTTAGCTTTCCTTGTTCGATCATCTTTAAAATTATTCTCTTTACATTCCTGCAGTCATTTACTGTGTGGCCATGAAAATGATGGTAAAGACAAAATTCTTGACTGCGATTGTTAGGATGTGGTTCTTTTCCCATGTTCCATGGGGATGGTATATTTTCCATTAAAATGATAGCTTCCCAGATTTTTTCTATGCTAGTATTGAGTGGAGGCATTTTAATTTCTTCCCATATGATCTTCTGATTCCCTTGACTTCTAAAATTGTTTTGCCTCTGTCCGCCATAAGTTTCTTGCGGCTGATCAAGTCTTTGAATCTTATTATTTCCACCGCGATTGTAGTAATTCTTCTCTCTTTCATATTCTTCTTGATCTCTACTACCCATCGCTACCAACTTCTACTGGTTATCAGTCTCTACTTTTTCTTGCTGCACTTGCGAGATGCTCGCTACATTGTTTATCATTCTAGGAAGTAAACTCCCATTTGCTGCTTCGGAATTGGTGTTCGCGATGGGATATGATTCCATCTCATTTTGTTTCTCCTCCAAAGCAATGTATTCTTCCTGTAGTTCTCACAGTTCAGTCATAGTGATTGTATTCTTGACTCTGAAAATTTGTATGTACAATAGATTGGTCGCGAACATTCCATTGATAAAAGACAGGATAAGATATCTTTCGTCAACTCTTCCTGCCATCTCGCTGCACATTGTCTTCCATATTATGGTTAAATGTTTCAGACTCTCGCCAACTCTCTGTTTTAACCCAAACACATCTTCAATACCCGTCCGTGACGAATTGTTGCTAATATACGCTCCTAAAAATGTAGCTTGTAAATGATCAAAAGAAGTTATAGTATTTTTTGGTAATCCCTCGAACCATTTCAACGCCTCGCCAGTTAAGCTGGATGCAAAATATTTGCATATCACAACATCATGATTTTTCCACTGTAGCATACATCTAACATAATCTTTTACGTGTTGAATAGCACAAGTAGTTCCATCAAAAATGCTGGTTAATGCTGGTAAATTGCATTTTGGAGGTATCCCTCTTAACTGTACTTCATGAGTAAATGGAGTTCTCGCAGCTTCTTCAATAGATTCATCAAGTTTTTCCTACCTCCTTCTCTTCTATTATTTATTATTCCTCGCATTTCTGCTAATTCTCTCAGTATTTGCTCATTCTCAATTGAGTTTTGCTCCATTGGCCTTTTTAATGCTGCTTCCCTTCTTCTGTGCTCTTGCCTTTCTTGTCTTGCGAAATTTTGTGTATCTTCTTCTTCATCATCATTTCGTCTTTCTCTGCGAATTTCTCTTTCATCTTCCTCTTGATATCGTAACTGCCTATCTTCTTCTCTGCGAATTTCTTCATTTCTCCTCATTCCTCTTCGCTGTTTCTCTATTCTCCTCTGTATCCTATCATACTCCTCCTGAATATTACCATTGTAGCGATTTTGTGTACGTCTTCTTTCTCGATTTTCATGATTATTTTGTCGCACCGCTTCTCGAAATTCACGTTCTTCTACTTCTGCCCTTAATCTTTCCATCTCGTGAGCTAGACGTGCTTGTTCAGCGTAATGATTCTCAATTTCTTCTTTAATCATTCTTTGATTTTCTCGTCCATGTAATATCCTCCTACCTTCTTCTGGATTTTCTACTTCAATTTGGTTATTTATTCCCTCCTGATTTCTGTTGTCACGCGGATTATTGCGATCACCAATTATCTTTTCTTCCCTATCTTGCACTTCTCCTCGAATTTTGTCTTGTTAAATTCTTGGCTGAATGATCTTGAATTTGATCTTTCTTGATCTCCTCTAATCTTCTTTCTTCATAATTTTGTCTTGTTAAATTATTATTTGTCTCAAATCATCTACTATTCCGCGTTCTTCATGAATTAATCCTCCAACCATTTCTTGATTTCTTTCCCCTTCTTCCTCATTTCTTAATCGTCGATTTTCTGCTTCTTCTATTGAATCTGACCTCCAAGTGTGCACGCTCACTCTATCATAATCCACATCCCTATCTTGCGTTTGTGCTTGTTGATTCGGCTGTTGAATTGAACTTTCTGCTTCATTTATTGTTCTATTTCTTCCTGATCTTATCCTTAAAGATTCTTCTACTTCACCTGTTCCTTCACCTGCAAGTCTTTTACTTCTCCTCATAGTTGTTGGTGGTTATGATGTGTTTCTTCTTCTTCTAGCCATTTCTTCAATTCTAACAATTTATTCAAATTTTCAAGTTGTAATTATAGATTTCTTAGCTTGATTCTCCCTGTTTCGGGCGCCAAAATGTAGTTGCAGGATTTCCCACACTACACCCTTGTCAAGAATCTATGAAAATTAAGTCATAATCGAGAATGAATAACAACAATTTTATTAATTCACTTTCAGAAAGATTTACAAGAAATATCAAAACTCAGAAGTACAACTTTCTTTCTGGAGTTTCTCTCTCCTCAAAATTCTCTCAGCTCTCCAAAGTACATCATCCCTTTCTTGATTTAGTCGAACCCTTTATATAGGAAAATACATAGTGGAAGACAGCTAAGATTTCCCCTTAATTCAGATCTACTCTACGATCTCATTACCATAACTTTAGTCTTCATCATCGCCAACTTTGTAACCATCGTGAAGAAGACTTATTCTTCTCATATATCTTCAGTCGTTGACCATTATATCACTCTTTTGTGACACTCGCCAAATGTCGTTGAAGAATCTTGCGACGTTCTCGTCAAAGTGTTGTTAATACTTGTAGAAATGTTTGGGTTTCTCGCCGAAGTGTCGTTTCCATCGCGAGAATATAGTTGTGGCGATATTCTGGTCCTACAACCCCACCCTTATGACACTTCCTTATGACGGGCGTAGTGTACGCCGCACGCTGTAAACCTCCAAACCAATACCCATAGAGGATCCCCCAGTTTGTGATATGTGTTTGATGTCTCGAATGTTTTTGTGGAAAACATGTGGCATGCCATTTTTTCCTGGCAAGTCGAGCATGGGAGACTTGGTAGCTTGATGACCTTCGACGGTCGAGATCTTGCATCTTAAGAGGAAAGGTAGTCGTTGATCGTCGCACGCTTTCGTTCATTGGTGGATGCACGGGAAAGGCCAGCATGGTGGCGCGGCTAAGATGGCATGACGTTGGCATGTCATGGTGGCACGTCTAAGTTGGGTTTTCAGGCCAAAGGTTACCACGCGTTGTCTGGTAACCTTGGATGGCTAGGATTTTCTCCTGGGGTTGAAAGGCAACCGTTGATTGTTGCACGCCTTCGTTTTGTTAGACGCATAGGGAAGGCCAGCATGGTGGCGTGGCTTGGTTGGCATGCCGTTGGTATGGCATGGTTTGGCATGACCAATCTTAGGTTTTCGGGCCAAATGTTACCATGCGTTGTCTACTAACCTTGGATGGCTAGGATTTGCTCCTGGGGTTGAAGGGAAACCGTTGATTGTTTCACACCTTCGTTTTGGTGGAAGCGTTGGGAAGGCCAGCATGGTGGCACGGCTAGGTGTGTTTGGCATGTGGGGCCAAGGGTTTGGAAAGCCGTTGGCATATAGTGCGGCTAGCTTGGCTAGATGCGGTTTGGCTTGGCATGTGGGGCCAAGGGTTTGGCTAGACGTTGGCATATAGTGCGGCTAGCTTGGATAGGTGTGGTTTGGATTGGCATGTGGGGCCAAGGGTTTTCCATGGGTGCATGGCGTGGCTAGCTTTGGCTAGGTACGGTTTGGCTTGGCATGTGGGGCCAAGAGTTTGCCATCGGCGCATGGCATGGATAGCTTTGGCTAGGTGCGGTTTTGACTTGGCATGTAGGTCCAAGGGTTTGCCATTGGCGCATGACGTGGCTAGATTTGTCTAGTGCGGTTTTGGCTTGGCATGTGGGGCCAAGGGTTTGCCATGGGCTCACGGCGTGGCTAGCTTTGGCTAGGTGCGGTTTGGCTTGGCATGTGGGGCCAAGGGTTTTCCATGGGCGCATGGCGTGGCTAACTTTGGCTAGGTGCATGACCAAGCTAGGGTTTTGGGCCAAAGGTCGTTTGGTAACCTTAGACGGCCAGGATTTGCTCCTGGGATTTAAGGGCAACCGTTGATTGTTGCATGCCTTCGTCTTGGTAGCCGCATAAGGAAGGCCAGCATGGTGGCGCGGCTAAGTTGGCATGGGGCCATGGCGAGGTGCGTTTGGCATGACGCAGTAGGTGTGGCTGGCATGGTTTTCCGTTGGCATAGGGGTGCGGTTAGCATGATTTGGCGCGGTTAGTGTGGCTGGCATGGTTTTCCATTGACACAAAGGTGCGGCTAGAATGGTTGGCATGCTTTGGCGCGGTTAGTGTGGCTGGCATGGTTTTCCATCGGCACAGAGGTGCGGCTAGCATGGTTGGCATGCTTTGGCGCGTTTAGTGTGGCTGGCATGGTTTGCTATCGGCACAGAGGTGTGGCTAGCATGGTTGGCATGCTTTGGCGCGGTTAGTGTGGCTGGCATGGTTTTCCATTGGCACATGTGGGAATTAGGGTTTGGCTTGTCGTAACCCTAATTGGTATTAAAAAAGATACCCCGATAATTTTTCACAGACACATTAAAGGTTTCAATAAATGCGCCTAGTAAAAAATTATTACTTAAATGCTGTGACGTCACTGTCTGACTAGGGTTTAAGGTTTTACGATTTTAACCCTAAGCTAAAAACCACCATCAACACCTAGTCCTCCCTATTTTTTAGACTTATTAATGTTATCTCGAGCAATATTTTTTTACCTTTACTAGCCTTGTGATCCCACCAAAAGTTTCTCTGCGGAGAGTCAAGCTTGCTGATCAAAGTAGTTGGAATTTTAATACATATCATTTGGTAAGTAGGTAAGGAGTTCAGCATAGCTTTAATCAAAGTACACCTTCCAGCTTGATTAAGCGTAATACTAACACAATTTTGAAGTTTAGCCTCAAAGGATTGCACTATTGGATAAAAGGATTTTAACTTAGAATGGCCAAGTAACTGAGGGGCACCTAGATATTTCTCAGAATCGGTAATTATAAACATATTAAGAAACCTATAAAGATATGCACAAACACCGGGACTGAGATTCCTATACTAAAATACACACAAGATTTATCAAAATTAAGAATTTTTCCAAAAAGATTACTAAAATCTTGCAAAATCTTATATATATATTAGCAATATGCTTCATATTAGCTTATTCAAAGGTCCCTAACAATATTAATTCGAAATAATTTACTGTTCAAGAATTAATCTGTGGATCACTTGAAAATTGACAATGCAAATGATTTTATCATTTGGGAATGTTTCAAACATCAATAGAGAGAAATTCATAACTTCTGATATTTCAGCTCAGGGTAGGTTAGCGAACCAGTTCTTAAACCATAGATAACTGGGTTTCAGGAATACATGAAAGGTTAGCGAACCAGCTCGCAAGCCCTAAGTTCAGTTGGGGATAGTTCATGAATCGTGGTGATATGCATTTTTCATGTTAGTGTAAAAGGCTGACAGATGGCAAACAGGTTCACGAACCGAGTCCATTTGAGCTCTCAAGCCAAGTAGGGTTAGCGAAACCAGTATTCTAACCGTAGCACCCCGACACGTGAGTTATTGTCTTACGGTTCCGGAACTGTTTCACTAACGGTCCCAGTATAATTTATTAGATAATGAAAAAAAATATTTTTTAAATTTAGCATTGCTATGAGTCTATTAAACACTCCTAAGATATCATTGATCACTAAAACACTTGTGTATGTGTATCATGATTAAATTCTTAAGTGTTTAAATGGACATCAAATTGCTTTTAGTTTGCAAGGAATATTTGCCAAAGAACAGTCATTATACATGGTTCCATAACCGGACCACTGTTTATAATCTTCTATGTTTCAATACAATTTCTCACATGCTTACTTGAAACCCTAATTAGAGTTTCATATAAACAGAGAAAGTTTTTGCTTGATTATCAAGTTATCTTAGCTTGAATTCTAAGCAACCCTCAGTCTTGAAAAACTATAATAGAGATGCTCTTTCAACTGGGAAACTCAATCCCTGAATCTTTGTGTCCTATTTTATATCTAGAGTCGTCCTTTATTAACCTATGTTTCCCTTGAAAAAAATAATTAGATCTACGAATGAAAGACTTCGATTTGGAGATTCGTGAATCCAGGTACGACTATCTTTATCTTGATAGTTCGTGTACCACGATTTTGCTTTTCCATTATCGAGGTTCTCGTAATCTCTTTTAGGCAAGATAGATAAATATCGCAAAGTTATATTCGTCCTAGACTTTGTAATTCCTCGAAAACTATTTCTTAACTGATAAGTTGAATATTTTTCTTGAGAGATAGTAAAAAATCCAGCCTTCTCATCTAAGTGATTGTAAGTGTTCCGGATTTGTGAGGTTTGCTAGCTTTGTCTATTGCAAATAGATTTCCAAACCTTGATCTTTGATCTAATGGGAAATCAAATAGGCTTACCTGTTAAAGGCAAAATTGGCATCAAAAGTCTCCACTTACGTTGAAGCAACTCTTAGGATGTAAAGGACATTAGCTAAGTGGATTAATTGTGTAGAGCCTTGCGAGGTTCAAGAGACGTAAGGAGCGTGCCTATAACTGAATCGATTGAAGGGTAAATTCGGTCTCAACTACATTCCAGTATGAAGTCTGATAGTAAGATAGTATTTGTAGCAGCTTAATACAGTTTGGTGTTCAAACCTGGACGAGGTCTCAGCATTTATCTGCTATTGCGGTTTTCTCGTTAACAAAACTTCTAGTGTCTTGTGTTTTTCCCTTTCCGCATTATATTGCATATCTTTATAATTGGAATTGCGCAAGTAGTACGTTGTTCAATCTTAGTAGACACATCCATATAATTGTGATCGATTACGAGACTTGTTTCTTGTAGAATTCGTAACTTAAAAGATAAGTAACAAGTTTGTTACTTGGCAGAATTCCGATAGGATTATTTGGATACAACTAGATTGATCTTAGGTGTTGATTTTTGAGATTGTCCAAGTACTCTTCTTAACAATCAGGTTCACAGATTCCATAGTCTATAAGTTCTGATTGAGAAGAGATAGAGATATAAACTCTACATACATATTTTCAAGGATCATTAAGTTGGTCTACTTGCACTTGTATTAGTTAAGTCATGGTTAACGCATACTGCACATCCTCGAACTCTATTAGTTGAGGTTTAGCTATCTATTAGAATTTGAGAAAAAATCTCTACCATAATAGTTGTGCTAGCATACATTGTAACCATTATATACCAAGAAAATGCACACTGCAATGCTTGCTCTAAATCTATGATGTAGTTAAATCTATATCTGCGAAAGAGGTGAAAGTCGAACTCACGATCTCTCTCACTTTTCCAGGCACATGATAAAAATATCATAACTAATAATATGAACATCAGTTAATAGGACACCGAAATCCATATAAGACAAACTAAAAAATATTACGTCTTGTATGAATTTTGGTACATTCCCAAATAATTTGGCATCTCCCTTATTAATGTCATAACGTAAAACATTAAGATGTATGGGTATAATGCAAATTTTATTTTGAAAAATAATTAATGTAACCTTTGGTATTATTAATAATTGGTGCGGCCAATCAAGTTAATATATATAGATGATTTATTAAAAAAAAAAAAAAAAAAAAAAAAAGGAAATTGCTCATTCTCATTTGGTGTTAACTGTTTAACCCGAACCGGAGAAGTTGTAGTCTTCCTCAAGCTTTCTCTACAGTAATCGAACACTATCATATAGAAATTGTGAGAAAGAAAGAAATAAATAGATCTAATACTAGTGAGAGAGTTGCATAGATAAGTGTCTGTGACTTTTGCTTCACAGGTGAGCCAAGTTTTCTAGAGAGCAAGGGAGAAAGTAAATTAAGGAAAGAAACCAAAATTAGAAAGATGCACGCAAAGACAGATTCAGAAGTCACTAGTTTAGCAGCTTCATCACCAGGAAGATCATCACCAAGAAGACCAGTTTACTATGTACAAAGTCCATCAAGAGATTCACACGATGGAGAAAAAACAACAACATCATTTCATTCAACACCAGTTCTTAGTCCAATGGGTTCACCTCCACATTCTCATTCATCTGTTGGTCATCATTCTCGTGAATCTTCTTCAAGTAGATTCTCTGGATCTTTAAAACCTGGTTCTCGATCTAAAAATGATCGTGGAACTAGAAAAGGTGGTCAAAAACCATGGAATAATAAAGGAGATTGTGATGTTATTGAAGAAGAAGGATTACTCGATGAAGAAGATACTCATAAATCTCTTCCTCGTCGTTGTTATGTTCTTGCCTTTGTTGTTGGTTTCTTCGTTCTTTTCTCTTTCTTCTCGTTGATTCTCTATGGTGCTAGTCGTCCTCAAAAACCTGTTATCACCATGAAGGTAAGAAATCTCATAATTCCCCAATTTCAATATTTTAATTTCTTAGATTTATAATTTAAGACCTTAAAGCTGAATCGGATTGAAATTCAATCGATGAATTTAACACAGTAAGTGATTTGAGCTGGATCGGATCTCTTCACTCTTTCAACACAGTATTCGTAGAAGTGAACTTTTTTTTTTTTGTTTGTTTAGTTTCATGGATTAGTATGAACGTTGATTTGATTGAATTTTATTTCAGAGCATAAAATTCGAGCATTTGTTGATTCAAGCTGGATCAGATTCAACAGGAGTAGCAACAGAAATGGTTTCCATGAATTCCTCTGTAAAACTCTTATTTCGTAATACTGCAACATTTTTTGGAGTTCATGTTACTTCATCTCCTATTCAGCTATCCTACTCTGACCTCAACCTTGCCAGTGGCTCTGTAAGTAAATTTACACAAAACAACAATTTCAGATCTGCATTTCTCTATTTTTCAGTTAAGTTTCATGTTTGAGTGAATTTTGATAAATTTGTTGTTGGGTTAATCAGATGAAGAAATTCTATCAATCAAGGAAGAGTCAAAGAACACTAACAGTTGTGGTTCAAGGAAACAAGATTCCATTATACGGTGGTGGAGCAACATTGAGCACTTCAACTGGAACTACAAATCTACCAATGGCAATGGAATTGAGCTTCAATATTAGATCTAGGGCTTATGTTTTGGGAAAAATAGTTAAACCTAAGTTTTACAAATCAGTTAATTGTTCTGTTATTTTTGATCCAAAGAAACTTAATGTTGCAATCCCACTCAAGAACTGCACTTACACCAGTTAAATCATACACCAGGGAGTAGTAAGACTGAAAAGCTGAAAACACTGAGAGTGGATATTGGAAAATAGAGAAGGTCTCGTAATTTAATTTTAAGTGGAAAACTGGAAACAGCTAGATGGGAAACCAGGGCAGGAACTATTGTGACGCGGGAATCAGTTGCCAGGATGCCCGAGAGGGACAGGTTGGGATTTCGGTGGGGGTGACTTTTTTTTGTTTTGTCGAAATTTATTACTGTAGATTATATTTTGTTTATTTTATGATTGTTTAAATTAAATAAAGATTTTGAAGATTTTACTTATTCTATTTAATAATTTCAATGGCATCTGTTTATCACACGTTAGTTGCTCTTCACCGACAGTGTCGGTGGGCAAAAAATAATAGAGTTGGCGTAGAAAGGACATTGTACAGAGTGATCCAAGGAAAAACTGCGATTGTAGCTTGTGTTCAGAAATTCAGCCGGAAGATCTCATTAGTCATGAAAACAGAAATATACTGTTTCACTAATTAAGCTAGCCGTAACAAGGGGTGAGCAAAAGTTGGGAACCGTTGTTTTCATCCGTATCCGTCCGCAAAATTGCGAGTGAAATCCAATCCGCAAGATTTATGGGCCGGACACGGGTGGGATTCTCAAATCCGCACTTTTAACGGTTTGGTTGCGGTTGGACTTTGAAATTCGCAGATCCACCCGCACTGTATGGGAGTAAGGAAAATTAGTTCTAGCAAAGATTGTTATGAGTTTTTAATGTTGCTGCTGGCTTTGGTTGCTGTCTCGACTACAACAAGAGACTTCCAACAAGAGTTAATTAGTTGATTATTCCAAAGCTTGCTGCGATCTATTTGATGGAAATGGGAAATGGGTGCACGGTTTTAGTAAACTATAGCGCTCCCATAATGTGCGTATATGAAGGTAGACGACAATGCATAAATCTAATTAGGGCTGTCAATGGATATCCGAATATCCGCTATCCGTTCGTGTTCGTTTGAATCGTTAGGATATTATCCGACTTAACGGATATCGGTAACGGTAACGGATAATCTTAACGGATAATTACTCTTAACGGTAAAGGATACGGTTTAGTTAGTATCCGACGGATAATTTTCCGTTACCGATAGTGAGGGTATATATGTAATTTATATATACCATATTTTAGTTTAGGTTTTACTAAAAGAGAAAGAGTAGAGTGGTAGAGATAAGAGATTTTAGTTGTTTATTAGTTATTTTTGATTTATTATCGGAAACGGATAATTAACGGATATCCGTTACTCTTAACGAACGGATAACGAATGAAAATTTCAATATCCTAAAGGATTTTATAGGATAGCGGATATCCTTTACTCTTAACGGTAACGGATGCGGTATAGCCATTATCCGTTCTGATAGCTACCGTTGACAGCCCTACAATGGTTCATTAGTTGGTCAAGAAAATGACCTTTAATACTGAATTGATTTTTTTTTCAAGCTCATGTACTCCTTCCTGGTGATTGAATCGCCAATCCTTCTGGTTTTGTGATTATTAATTGTTTCAAGTGTTCAGTGGTTGCAGGCCAAATTGAATATCTCCCCAATAAGAAACTGGATCACATTGATGGGAGTAAGTATGATACACCTTAACCATGAAAATAATTTGACTTAACTTTTTATGGCTTAACTTTACGGTTTTGGATCTTTTGATTTTTATGGCTTAACATTTTTTTTTTTAATCCGCGGTTAATCCGCATCCGGTCCGTTTCACCCGCTAATCCGCGGATGTTAAATCCGCGGGTGATTGGGTCGGACACGGTTGGATTTTCCAAATCCGCAACTTTAACGGATTGGACGCGGGAGACCCCTAATCCGTAACTGTCCATCCGTTGCACACCCCTAGCCGTAACTGTGTTGCAAATGAAACATGTTGGGTTATTTAGCTTGATATGTCAGTACTAGGGAGTACTCCAGGCCTGCATCAAGGAGTGATGCTACGTTGACCGAGGTTTACACCGCGAGAAATCCAGTGGCGGAACTAGGAACCTAGTGAAGGGCTGGCTTGGCTATTTTTTAGCCCTGGCTTAAGCCTAATTTTAGGACATAGTTACCAAGTCCAATTAAGATAGGTAGTAAAAAAAAATATGGTTTTGCACTTTTGGGGATGGCTTGAGCCAGGTAAAGCATGCTCTTAGTTTCGCCCCTGGAGAAATCCCGTGAAAGGGAATGAACGGTCAGATGGAAGCCTTGGAGGAAATTTGTAGGGGGATGGGGCCTAGTTAGCAATTCACCGAATGATTCGCGAATTATTCCGTATCAATCGGGAACGGATTATACGGCCGTCTTACTGAAAGTCCGACCTAGGTACGTGTATTTTATGAAGTTTCCGGTTTATTCGCGAATTTCGCGTACCGGATCAAAATTCGCTAGTTTAAGACGGCAAAAGTTGGGATCTTCTGATAAGAAAATTTCTCGCATAAACTACTAAATTAAACCCTTAAATACACTTAATAAATTTGCTCTAATCCTTCTGCAGCAACTCTCTTCTCCCAAATCTTCAAAATAGAAATACGAGAAGCGATATATAGTATGGTGGAAAAGATAATAGAAAATCAGATAAGAGATGTTGTGAACTGAGGAGTTACACTTCTACTTTTAATTAAGCTTTTAGCAACCACAATTCACAGTACCGCCTTCTTCTTCCCTGGTTCATTTTTAAGTTTGAGATCTTTCTTCCCTGGTTAATCAAACTAAAGGGTTATGAAGTCCACCTTTAAGTTGAACTTTAAGTTAAGTTGACCACCTTTAGATAATCCTAGCACCACGTGGAGTGAAAAGAGGAGATCCTCTTTGTTATCATGAGTCACGTAAAAAAAGTAATGCACAAGGCCTTTCCTATCACGCCCACCATATGTTGTGAAAGTATTTGTGTTGATTTTCTTGGCACTGCTAAATCAAAATGGCTTTGCAGTAACTCTCTACTACATATTTTATGCCAAGTATACTGTACAAAATTGATTCTAAATATTTAATACATGCCGATTTTTCACATCAGAATTCATTTTAGTATAACGAATTATACACGTACTATGTCGATCCGAACTACTGCCGAATCACAAACCATTGACCGGATTGATGAACGAAATTGATTTTTACAAATCCGTATAATATGCGTACGTTTGCCGTTCCGTTCGTATCCCGAACTCCGAATTGCTAACTAGGGGATGGGGTATAAGGTGGGGGCACTTTATTTTTTTCTCTCACGCGGTAGCCCTCACGGTTTCCCCTCACAGTACACTAAGCATTATTGTGCATCAAGGATTTGTTGGCAATCAGATCTGAAACATCAACATTACAGGAACTTAACTTGGAATAAATGAACTTGAAATTGACAAGAGCTGCCGAAGTTGCTATCCTTTATATTCACCTTGCCGTCTATTGTTCAACGAAAATGATTCCCTTCCCCCACTAGTGTTGTTTCTGATACCTGTAGCCGAGGTCCTTATCAGTTCCGTATAAATCACAATAAGTGAACGCTGACCCGATGTTGCTTTGACTTTGTCCACCATAATGATGATGGTAACCATGGAATTCAGCACCACCATAGAATGGAATGTATTTATGTTGGGTTTCAGAGGAAGTCATACCCACTATGCGCTTTAATCTGAAGCAGACAAATCTAAGTCCAGAGAGTGATCATATGGCCAGGAACCGTTGCTGGTCCGAAAAATGAAACAATGCCAAGAATTAAAACCTCAGACCTATGCCCATAAGGTGCTGCAAATCCAATTGGCGCCGCATATTAGAAGAGGAGCTAATATGAAAACACAAAACAAGAAAAGAACAACAAAGAAAGTATTTGTGTACTGTGTTTTATGCCCCAATGCTAAACATATAGCAAGTCGTGCTTTTTATTGTGTTTTGTTGTCTTACTGTTACTTCGCATCTTTACACCTTCTGGTGATAATTGTGAAAGCACAAAACCATCTACAAAAACACCCATATAAGGCCGATTGATTATTTGCAAACTTTTCGATTAACACCTACAGAAGGAGGCAAATTATTGCTAAATGATAATTTCAGAATTTACCATTCTTCTCTTGAAGTCCAAATGCCATTTTTCTTTCGGCTGTAATATGGTTAGCTACTGAAGAATCTTATGCTTCTCAAGCTTAAAAATGACAGGAAAAAAAAAATAAAAAAAAATGAGAGATTTGGGTACCATATTTTTCTACTATAATCTTAAACCATAGGTGATTCTTCACAATCCCAAAATGACAGCACCACTTAGATAACAAAGCTAAGCTCGTCAATCTAAGATTTAGAACACCTAATCCTCCTTTCCTTGTGCAACAAACCAATTTCTAGTTTACCAAATGTGAGCATTTACTTCCAGCCTTACTTCCCCAAAAAATATTCCTTCTCTTCTTTTCCAATTGGTTAATATCTACAATTGGAGCTTTGAACAGACAAAAATGGAACGTAGGAAAGGGCAGTGAGGATGCACTTCAAAAGTGTGAGTATACTACCTTGAAGAGAGAGCACTGTCTCCAATGAGACAGTTTAGCATCAAATTTATCTTTAATAGGCTTCCAAATAACCTTAGAAGATGCATTAGCCCCTAAAGGCATGCTAAGATAAATAAAGAGGGCTGTTTTTGGGCATACCAAAAAATTATTGGGCATACATTTTGTCCAGGTTCGGCTCACAACTTGTGAGCCGAACCTTGAATATGCCCGGTAATTTTTTGGTATGCCCAAAAACATGTCTCTAAATAAAAGGGATTTCATCAGTTACACAACCTAATTTTATTTTAAGGCCCATGCTGACAATCGAAAATTCTGGAATGTCTCCAAGTAGAATGAGTCTGGTTTTACGAGTCCAACCATGTACTCAACAATTGATCATAGAAAATAAATTATGTAATTCATCTTTGTTGTTATTAAGAAATAAAAATAGGGATATTTAGATTTTGGGTCTCAACTTTGTGACCAGCTTTGAGTTTGGGTCTTGGGAAAATTTTAATTAGAGTTTGGGTCTCATGACCAGAGTTGACCGTAATGACTGTGAGAACAGTGAGTTATGTTTTGGAAATGACTGAAATATCCTTAACAATTACTTAATTAACCAGCTACACCAAACGGATCTTGTTTCCGTGGTCGGTTGAAATTTCTAAAATCTTAGCGGCCTCATTCATTCTTTCGGTCTTCTTCTTCCACTTTTTCTGCAACAAAATAAAAGAATCCTAGCATCAAGAACAAGCAATGAGTCATCTGATATGTTTTATTACGAAGAAGCTTTAATCTCGAAAGGGTGATTAATTAATTATTGCAAAATAGACAATAGTTTGGGTGGGTTTTAGATTCTAGTTTCAATATCTATGTATCAGGAATCTACTCTAACCAACATCGTGTTTGGTTTGTTATAAAGATCCAAAATTTCACACATTAACAAAGTCTTCTTTAATTATGTCCCCTTTCCCCAAGTGAAAATAACAGAATCTCAATTAAGAATTTATATCTGAATAAAAATTTGGGAATTTTGGTAGAAAATGGGGAAGATCTAAAATCAATCATACAATTGGGTGTTTGTGCTGGAAGATTGTGGAGCTAGATATGCATTGAGCAAGATTGTGAATTAATGTAGAGCAAGTATTGTTTTTCTCTATGTTCTTCAAGAAAAATGGGACATTATGATGGAGGTAGGTTTGGTTTTGGAGACGAAGGTTTTATGCTTTGGAGTGCAGATATCCATTGAATTGAAGTTGACCAAGGATGAAGTTGACCAAGGAGACCCACATTTGTGATTCACAGATTGCTCATTAATTTCATGGATTATTTATTGTAAGATTTGGAATCATCTCAATATGGATTCGGGAATCGTTTGATCATCACAGTAAGCCAAATGTTTGAACTACCGGATTAGAAAATCATAAAGGTTTTGTTAGCATTTAGGGATGCTCCCCAAATTGAAATGGATTTGGGAGTGATAATGAGGTTATGGTGGCGCAGTGTTAGCAACATGAAGAAGAAAGACGGAGGCGGTGAGGAAGCAGGAGACCGACGTTAAGTAAATATAAGGAAGATCTACAAAAAGGTCCTACAATTAGGAGCCGATTTACAAAATGGTCACACTGATACGAAGTATTAACAAATTAGTCACACTTCCGTTAACTGTGCCGTTAAGCAGGTAGGGCCCACAGAATCAGAGTTAAATAGAGTGTTAAGTTTACCTTTCTGTCCCTGACCTAACCTCACCAGATCTATAGCCACATATCGTAGGACTGTTACATCTCGAGAATAATTTCTACGGTAGGATTACACATAAGAAACACCCGATCTATAACAGTTTAGGTTTTCATTTTCTCTAAACTGTTGCCGCCCTCTGTGTTTCTATTCTCTTCTCTCTGCAAAAAAGGCGATCAAAAATGGCGATTCATTGTTTCAGTGTGTTTATGAGTGATTCAGGGCAATAAGAGTGAGGGTTAGTTCGTGTACAAAAAGGGTTAAGGTCAGTGGGTTCGTAGCTATGTTTGTGGTGTGTGTTTGAAGATTTGAGAGCTGAGAACTCTGGTTTTCTGAAAAGATACCTAGCGACATAATGTATGCAGCGATAATGAGGTTGGTAAACGAATTGAAACACCCTTTTTTTGTTTTTCGTGGTTTGTTTTATAAACCCTAATTTAGCAAAATTAGGTTTTTTTTTCTTCATAAACCCTAATTAGGGAAAGAATTGGGGATTAAAATGTTATCTGATAACCAATGATTGTTGTGTTTACTAATTGTTATGTGTATTGTATTGAATGTGTGTTTCCCTGTGAAGGAAGTATGTGAAGCACCCTGTGAAGTATGTTGTTTTTACTAATTGGTATGTGTATTGTTTTTCGTTATGTGTTTATGCAGGAAGTATGTGAAGCACCCTGTAAGAAGTTTTAGGGTTGAACAAACTGATACAAATAAGGTTTGTTATTTTGATAATGTTAGTGTTAATTGTGGGGGATTGAATGGTTTTAGTGATGTTGTTCATGCTGCATATCAGTTACCACCAATTAAGAAGGTTAACCTAACCTGGTTCAGTGAGACAGACCTATTTTACATTGGTAATAATGATGAATTTTATGAAATGTGGGATAAAGGAGTAGTTGAGGATGATGGGTATATTCATCTTTACATGAATATTACCCATAGGAAGGTTCCTCTTAGTGATGAATTCCCTGAAAGTTCTGGTATATCACTTGCAAAGAGTTGTTATTCAACACCTGAAAAGGCAAAAACTACTTCAAGTTTGCACATTGACAGAGCTGCACCACCAGTCACTCTTGACCCTTCTAGTTTCCTAACACCTAAAAAGAGGATATTGTATAGTAAATCACCTGAGCTATTAAGGAGAAGTTCTAGGCTGGTCTCTAAGTCTATTGATGCAGTCACTGGAAGTTTGGGTAGTGTGAGTGGTAAGAAGTTGTTTGTAAATGTGGATGATGATGAGGTTGTGGATGTTGAGACATCAGTTGAATCAAGACTTTTCCAGTTAGAGCATGAGAACATATAACTGACAAATAATGATGTAGATGTGTGTCATCATATTGATGATTGTAGAAGTCCAGTTTGTGATGATGCAAAAATGGGTATTGAAGTGTATACAGAATTTGTGAACAACTACTTTGGGAGGGTAGATTCTTTTGATTTCTTACATCCACAACTATATAAGAAAAATGAAGGTAATCTTTGTATCTTACTGTTTTATTTTCTATATTCCTATAGTCTGCATTTTAACTTGTCTAACTTTTGTTGTAGGTGATGCAAACAATGAGAAAAATAGTGGTGTTATTGAAGATGATGACCCAAAAGGAAAGACATTAGTTATAGTACCATATGATGCTGACAGTGGGGATACTTCTAGTAGATCTGATTCTAAAGTTGAAGAAGGGACTTTATCAATCCAAGAAGTTGCAGAGGATGAAGATCAGAGAACAGTTTGGGTACAACAGTATGAACATGTTTGGGGGACTCATGTAGAAGCTGCTGAAAGAACATGTGACTTTGATAATGAAACTGGTAATTCTGAACAATTTATAGATGTTGATACAATGTTTGTAGGGATGGAGTTTATGGATAGAAAGGATTTTAAGAACCACTTAAGGGCATATGCAGTGAAGAAAAAATTTCAGTACAAGTTGAAGCCCAATGATGCAGAAAGAATTAAAGTTAATTGCAAGTATAACAAGTCTCAGAATTGTAAGTTTTTTATATATGCAAGTGTTAGAAGTCATGAACCAACTTTCATAATCAGAAAGATGAATCTGGAGCATACATGTGTCACAGAAGGTGTAACCATAAACAAGACAGCCAATGCAGAATTTGTAGCACAATTTTTGTATGAGAAGCTGAAGAATGGAGATCCAATGCCAGTTCCATATACTTTGAGAGATCAATTCCACACCACTCATAATACTAGTGTTCCATATCATGTGGCTTGGAGAGCTAGAACTAAGACACTAGAAAGAGTAAATGGAAGTTATGATGATTCTTATAGACTTGTTCCAGCCTTTTGTGATATGGTGGAGAAAACCAACCCTGGTTCTTTGACAAACTACACATATGGAAGGTGACTTAGTTTTATCTTTATTTATGTTTCATGTTCCTTTTTATAATTAATGCTTATAATTAGTTTCTTATATGTTTCATGTTTTTACTGCAGTGTTGATCAGTGCTTTGAGTCCATGACAATTGATTTTGCATCACCACTGAAAGCATTTCATGATGGTTGTAGAAATGTGGTTGGTTTTGATGCTTTCCATTTGACTGGAAAGTTTGGTGGGTGTCTGATGGCAGCAACAGCTTTGGATGCAGAGAATAGGATAGTGCCATTGGCTATAATGGTTACTAGAAATGAAGTTGGTGAAAATTGGTACTTGTTTTTGAAATGGTTGAAGACCTGTATAATCAATCACCCTAGAGGAAAGCTGACTTTTATCTCAGACAGACAAAAAGGGTTGTTGGAGTCCATCTCTGAGTTATTTCCAGATCATTTCCAAAGATATTGTTTCAGGTAAGTTGGATTGGTTAAGTTGATTAAGCTTTTATTTTGTTAAATGAGGTTGTACTTGTTACAGTTTGTTTGTTTCAATTTCACATGCAGACATATGTATGGAAATTTCAAAAGATATTACAAAGGTTCAAAGCTACATCAAATTGTCTGCAGTGCTTCCCTATGTTACAAGGAAAGACACTGGAAGGTAATTATTGATCTTTAAGACTATTTATGTTTGTTGAGATTAATTTTGGTTAGTGAATGAATTTGTTTGAATTATTAGGTCAATATGGATGAGCTAGTGAAGTTGTCTCCAGCAGCAGCTGAGTATATGATGAGGGAAAAACCAGAACAGTGGTCTAGGGCCTTTTATGACCATTCCACTAGTTCTGAGCACACTAACAGTAACTTCTGTGAGTCCTTCAACAACATGATTAGCCCAATGAGAGACAAGCCAATATGTACTCTTGGAATGATGTATGGCCAACTACTTATGGGAATATTTTATAAAAGAAGAAAGGTGTGTGAGAAGATGGAAAATGGAAAGTTGGTGCATGAAGTTGAGAAGTTGATTAAGAAGATACAAAATTGCACCGGTCACTTGAGAGTTAATGGAGCTGTTTATGGCAGGTTATATGAGGTTAGGAACATTGAGACCAATGCTCTGTTTCAAGTTGACATTGTTCAGAAGACTTGCAGTTGCATTCAGTGTCAACTTAGAGGAATACCTTGTATTCATGCTGTGTGTGTATTGATGGATATGAGGATCAATTAGGCTGAGTGAGTTTTCATACCTTTTCTTGTGTTTTTTTACTGCATTTTGGATATCAATTCTATGTTTCTTATTGAATGGGTGATCAATTTCTTTTCTATTCTCTGTTCAATGTCTTAATGCTTTTATGTTTTTCTGGTGGTAGTTATTGTGACAAGTGCTATCTTGTTGATGCATTGAAAGCTACCTATGCTCCTGAGATGGGTTTATTACTAGGAAGAGAAGAGTGGGATGAGGTAATATACTTTGTCCTTTTGTGTAATTTACTTTGTCCTTTAAAGTATAGGGAATCTTTAACTTTATGTGGAAAATATTTTTAAAATAATTAGGGTTTCCCATTCACTGCTTATAATCTTAGAGAATCTTATCTCTTTTTATTTCTCCTTCATTTCTTTCTCTTTCTGTTTCTCTTTTTCTTTCTCCTTTCCTCATCTCTTTCTCTTGTTCATTGTGCAGCCAGAAGATACTGTTGTTATGAGACCTCCTATTGACATCAGAAAACCAGGAAGGCCTTGCAAGAAAATTAGAAGGGCTTATGATGAAGGGCACACTGAGAAGAAAGTTAGAAGTTGTACAAGATGCAAGACAATTGGACACAATAGGAGAACATGTGCTGGTGCACCTGTTGGATCTAATCCAACATCAAAGAGGCATAGAACCATGGTTCAAGGAGGATCTCACTATATTTCTTATCCAGATCCAGCTGAGCTTAGTACCAGCAGGAGGGCTAGAGGAGGAAGAAGGGGAGGCAGAGGAGGGGGAAGAGGAGGAGGAGGTGCTGCTGCTGCTGCATCAGCATCAGTTGCTGCTGCATCAGCATCAGTTGCTGCTCCATTATCTTCTCAACCTACAAATAGTGAAGCTACTGGTGCATCATCATCTTCAACTGCAGGTGGTAGAGGTTCAAGAGGTGGTAGAGGTTCAAGAGGTGGCAGGTCATCTAGTGGACTGCAAGTGCATCAAACACTGTCACAGAGCATTGCAGGTGTTGGCGGGCTGAGTCAAACACTGACTCAGACTTTCACAGTTCCAAAACAAAAAGGAAAGAAGAATGATTCATTCCATGCTACTCAATGAAGTGTTGTTGTTAGCTTGTAGTCTTTGTTTCTGTTTTTAACTTTAGACTTTTGTGTTAGGATTATTTGCATCTGTTTGCATCAGTTGCTCAACTTGGATTGATGAAAAGTAACTTATGGTTGTGTTTAAGTTATGTAAATATATTAAGGAATGGTGTGGAATTCAGACTAATGTTCTTCTTTTACTTTTTTTTCTCATTATATTACATTTGTAAATCTCCTATTTGCTTGCATAATTCTGCCATTTTCAGAGAAGTCAATTTTACATTGGATCTTGAAGCATTAAAAACAGCATCATACAACCATTGAAACTCAAGACATTTGGAGCATTTGAGGTAAGCAATATTACAGTTGTGTACATTCTGGCATATCTTTAGCATCATTGTTCCCTTACACTTCTTCTTCTTGCAGGGTTGATTCTTCCATGGACAACTGTTATACATATGACTCTTGTCACCACAAGCAAAGCATGAATTGGGAGTTGGGAGTTGAATTTCCATTGCTCTCCTTGGGTTTGTGGCATCTGCAAACCACTCAAAGTATGAGCAGATTGAGCATCGCAAGAATTTCTCTCCAACATGATCAACTGTTTGAGATTTCAACAACTTCCTCACTCCATTGCAAGGTACAATCTTACACCTTGAATAGATCCATGGACAATCAATAGGACCATGCATACCCATATCACATAAACAACAAATGATATTGTTACTGCTTGATATATGACTGTTGCTGCTTGATGCCTCATCTGAATTGCAGAACCCTTCACTTTTTCCTCCCCCCATTTGTGGTTGGTGTTTGAACATGTTTGTTGGAATGGGAAAATGAATGTAAATGTCTACAGGTATATAAAGAAAACAAAAAGATGAAATCAGACCGTTGGGAACGGTCTGATTTTCTCTCCACGTCAGCATCTCTCCACGTCAGCACCTCTCCACGTCAGCATCTCTCCACGTCAGCACCTCTCCACGTCAGCAAATT
Source organism: Papaver bracteatum (assembly GCA_023529315.1). Lineage (NCBI taxonomy): Eukaryota > Viridiplantae > Streptophyta > Magnoliopsida > Ranunculales > Papaveraceae > Papaver > Papaver bracteatum. The sequence goes on from JAJJWX010001290.1 coordinate 1,580,268, forward strand.
AACTTGAGTGGCTTAACCACAGTTAAAGAGGTTCATTTAACATGGAGGGTATTTCAGGGAAAAATAACCCCTTTTTTTCCTCCAACAGTTAACTCGGCTAAAGTGTGATCGTTTTGTAACCAATTAACAAAAGTGTGATCGTTTTGTAAACGAATTAACAAAAGTAGGACCATTTTGTAATTGGCCCTAAATATAAAAAGAAAAAGAAAATTATTAATATAACAGTCAAGACGGTCGAACCAAGTCCTGAGACCCAAACTCTAATTAAAAAATTTCTAGGACCCAACCTCAAAGTTGGGACCTAAAGTCTAAATATCCCATAAAAATAGTGCTCCCTATTCCCACTATTAGTTGACTTATTTGTTTTTAGATTTTGTCTCATTAATAGTTGGTTTTATATCATTTGATACTCATGTTTATATTCGTTACGTAGGTGTTTTAAAATGCTTTTCAATGATATAAAATTTACGAATATCTGTGGTATAGTTTGAGAGATAAATCAATTCTAAATTATACTACCAGGTCAACTAATAGTGGGACGGAGGTAGTATCATCAGGAAATGGTTTAACTCAATACTATTTTTAATGCTTGAAAATCCATTGTGCCTCTTCTGCTGAACAACTCCATCAATAAACCAAGAAAAGCTTTCTATAGCAATGTTGGATATAGGGTCAAAACAGAACAAAATACAGTTGATTAGCAAAATATTAGCCATATACACTGTTTTGAACTAAAACCCATCTTCTGCAATAATATCTTAAGATAGCTCCAACACACCCTACGAAAGGCCTTCTCTAAATCTATCTCACAAATAATCTTAGTTTCATTAGAATTGATTAAAGAAATCACCAATTTATTGTATAATATTAAGGTACCATCAATTAACTCCTACCTTCCACATATGCAAATTGGTTACGCGAAGTAAGTTTATTGGTAACTAGTTTTAATTGAGAGACTAAAAATTTAGAAATAATCTTATAAACACTAGTCAGCAACATATAGGTCCGCATTCTTAACATTTTTTTTATTTTTATTTTTTGCACTAGAGAAATTAAGGTGGAGTTGTGCATGTTATCAATTGGCCCATTAACCCATAATTCTTTAATTGTACCCTATCAGATCCACTTTTACGAATCTCCAGCCCTTGCAAAAGAATATTATGGGATACCCATCATGCCTTGGTGCCTCATTTTTAGAGCATAGCTCGGTTGAACCCACCAAGCGTTGGTATGTCAAGTTTGGTTGTCATATTTTAGTGAATCAACACTCATTTAAAGAGTCGATTGATTATTTACTAGAGTCAACTTCGTATAGGTTAGCTAGAAAGTTACTAGGATATGAGACTTACAAGTATTACGTGAAGACTTGAAGAATGTGAAGAAGTAAAGAGCTACAACGACGACATCATCCTTCCACTTGAGGTTAGTAATATTTGACTTGAATTGTTTCATTCCTAACGTATCTTTCAAGTCGCGCATATTGAAAACATAACTGCGAAGTGTGAATGATTATACTTTAGTCAGACATAGTATTAAGGAATTACAATACGAAATATAACGTCTATCTTTTGAACTTCGTATATGAGACATCGACATAATCGTATGAATGCTATTGTGATTATGTATGGGTATGGGTGAAGATTTCTTCCTAGGAAACAATGTTTTTACATTCGTTTAAAGGAAATATAATTCATAAATTTGTGTTATGAATCGAAATGGAAATCGCTAGGCTTATTGGTATTGTTATTCATTGCAAATCTTTGGATTACCAATATGTGTGTTTAGTATAACCGCTCATAACTTGTTTATGTATCTTGGTAAAACTATTCACAAGGACTGACTTTTGTATTGGTACGAATTTATTAGTAAAAATGATCTTAAGTAATCACCTGAGATGGTATGATCGATTTATTGTAATTGGTATGACCAACTCTAGACATTGAGGAACAGATCTTAGTAAGAGGTGCAACCTATCACAAGTAGGGGAATCGATCCTTGTAAGAGGTGCAACAAAATCTTAGTGATTGGTAACCGATCATATGACTTGTGCAACCGAATACAAGTTAGATACCATATATATGTGGTAACCGATCCTAGTACCTAGACAACCAATTTTTGGAAAGCTAGTGTGATCGATCCTAGTACCCACATGGAGGTAGAACCGAAACTTGTTTTGGTAGAACCTTTTAAACCTATGATTGGTGATTTGATAGGATAATCAATCACGTAGTTCTTGGAAGTCAGATGAACCAATTCTAAACTTGTTTGGAAGTGTGGAAAATTGGTTCCAAGATTGTAAATATTAAAAAGAATTTACAAAGTAAAGATGTCGATATACATTGAACATGTGCAGTAATTCTTATCTTTTATTGTTCAAAGATATTCCTTGATAGCTAAAGGAGATTCCTGGATCGAAATAAATTGAGAATCTTTTAATTAAGGTTTTTAGTTTTATATGCTTTTAATTTCCAGCAATTAAAATGCATATCTTTAGAAAATAAAAATTAGTAATGTGCATTTACTAGTTGGAGATTTTCAAATGAGATTTCGGTCAATATTTGGACAGTGCATTTCCAGGAATTATGAAAACCGCTTTTGCCCTTATTGCATATCTTTGAGAATATTCGTTTTTGGAAATTCATTGGTGTCCAAACTTCCTTGGTCTATAAATATTGAAGTTTACATTTCAAGAAAACTAATCCTCAGAGCCAGCAAAACTACCTAGTTGTGTTGTTACTGGTGGAGCCGTCTATTCGGAGAAGAAAGTACCCTAATTAGGCGAAATCTCTTACGACCGCTTGTTTTAAAGACTTCTTTGGGATTGGAAAGCTCTAAGAGTACCGTTGGTGGGAAACTAGATAATTGCAATTTATTATTATTTTTCGATTGATTTGATTGACTAACGGTTGTTGAACTTTGATTGCACCTATTTTGTTTATGCTTGAGAATATTCTCTTCTGATAAAAGATTCACTCAAACTAGATCGAAGTTTCAACGGGGATCTTTAGACTGTTTGTAGATCTAAAGATGTCTTGTGATAATCCATTGATAACAGACTTCATTCTGTGTGTGATTGATCACAAGAGATTCAAGTTGACTGTGTGAAGGTGTTTATTGAAGAGCTAAGAATATTTGAAGACGACAAAGATTTCTGATTTGGGTTCATAATATTTGGTGTGCACAAAACTTGATCGGATGGGGATCCAACTATAATCAGTTTATCTTTGTGATAATCTAGATTGATTAGTTGAGTAGAGGCATCCATAAGTTCCTTTGTGATTTGAAGTATTGACTGCAAAATCTTGACAATTACTTTGGTAATTGTTATTGGATAGATCTAATAACCTGACAAATGAGTTTATTTGGATAAACGGAAGAGCCTTTTGTCAAACTCATATCACTTGATTGATAATAGTTTGGAATACTAAACAAAGGAATTGTTCCAAGTGCGTGACTTATTACAAGTTGGAGGTGCAGGGATACAGACGGAACTAGGTGAACTATTAATTTAGTTGCATGGTCTCAACTATACGAAGTTGGTTTAGATATTGTATAGAGGCTGAATCCTGAGAGTATTCAATTATGGACAAGGTCCCGGGGTTTTTCTGCACTTGCGGTTTCCTCGTTAACAAAATCTTGATGTGTCTTATACTTTTCTATTTCCGCAATTATAATTGTTTTATTATAATTTGATGTAAAATACACAAATGTTAATTCTTATTTACTTGATAGCAATCCTATTGTGTTAGGTTAAGTACGAACCTATTATCAAATAAACATACTTTGTTGTTGCATTGTCTCGATCTTGTATCCATAGTCAATTACACAAGTTATCTTGTTGCCGTATGGTCTCGATCTCGTATCCATAGACGATCACACGAAGTGTGAAACGATTAGTTGTATTGTCTCAACTCAGTCCATAGGCAATCATTTTTGGAGAAAGGACTTATAGGTGGAAAAGTTTTAGATTGAGGTATATTTTGGTACCCTCGTCTTTTTAATTGGTATCAGAGCAGGAAAACTCGAAAAAATCTAACAATTTGTGTTTGATGCGATCCAACCTATAAGAAATGAGTCAAAGTAAGATTAAGCGAAAGCGAAAATTATTGAAATACTCAGTTAACGTATCGCAAGATGCTTTTAAACCACCTTCATAATCATATGATACAAACTCTGACTTGGAAGAGATTCATGAACGCTTGTTGTCTAACGAAATTCACCTAAGTTTGTCTATTAGGAAAGTAAAGGAACTTCTGGTTACTTTACAATTAAAGACTACTGAATGTGAAAGGCATCGTCTAGACTACGAAAAGTTGATGGAAAATGATTCTCAACAAATACAGAGTCTTAATGACAAAGTATGTCCTAGTCTTTCTCAAGAAGAATCATTTGAGAAAGTTGTGATGCTGCTCTTGAAAAAGTCTATTTGTTGGAAAAGAAACTTGTTGAATATAATGCAAGGATTAACTCTCAATAAAAGAGTTTTGAAGAGAAAGAAGGTTTATATCCGTCACGAGAAAAACACCTTGAGGCTGATCTAGCTGGTGCTCTTGATAAAATCAAGATGTTGGAATAAGAAAATTTGTACTTGAAAAAATTCAATGATAGCACAAACAATATATCCTCATTGTTAGAAGAAGCAAGATATCATGGTGATACACGAGGATTAGGATATAAGGAATCAGATGCTTCCAACAATAACAATGATATAAAAAAATTTAAAGCTATAAATTATTCTCAACCAGAGGATTCCACTGATGACAAAGATGCTCCTATATCTTGTAGAGGAGAAAAGTCTGTCAAGCCTTAGAATATTGTTCGACCAGCTGTAATCAAAGAAGGCATTTCTGCTAATATCAAGAAAGCAACAACTTTGAACAAACATAAGAAGAAGAAGAAGAATAAAACTCGTCGAGCTCCAATGCAAAAGGATCCACAAAAAGGTAACATTAAAACTTAGTCTTCGTATGTTACTATGCATTGTTATTATTGTGGTAATAAAGGGCATTTGCAATGGGGATGCAAAGTTTGTAAGATGCAAGATTCACTTTCTTTTATATCAAACGAATTGGCTAAGATTTCTCCCCAAAGGAACTCTGATCTCTATTGTCCAAAGTTTAGGTAAAAGAATTATTATAATGATAGTTCAAGTTTTTCCCATCGCTCGTCAAGGACATCTCATAAAAGGCCCTACTATAGGAAAAGAGATGACTTTGTAAATGCTAAGACAAGATCTGATGTTCCAAATTGGTGAAAGGTTGTTTCGCAAAATATTCAAAAGGACAATGATCCTAATCGTAAGAAGGAGAAAGCTGCTCATGTGAAACCCAACTCTAAATGGGTCCCAAAGTCCTCCATAGACAAGAAGGGACCAAAAGTTAGTCATAAGAATGACTCTCAGTTGTTAATTGTTGGTGAAAATAATTACAAGAGTTTTCTTGAAAGATTAAAGAGAGACATCATGTATTAATTCTCTTGTACTAGTGGACGTTGTGATAATGACACTCTTCATCATAAGTCAAATAAGAAAAAAAAAGATGGAACAAGAGAAAACAAACCAAGCAAGAGGTCAAGAATGATGATTTTGTCTTAGTCACTCGTGACGAACAAGACAAGAATCAACTCAACACAACCTAGTTGTGTTGGAATGTGCATGCTCACCTTTGTGCTCAATCTTATGAAGGGTGAGGAAGCACGTGAAACCGAGCACATGATCTCTCGGTTATTATATGACTAATTAACATCTTTAGGGAGATTTATTTTATTTTATACCCATACTTTCTCTATCTATATTTGATCTTTTGATAGAAACAGTAATTTTGAGTTTATAATGTTGATATCTACTGATCATATATATGTGTAGATCTTGTTTTTACGGTTAAAACGAGCCAAAAATCACTGAATTCGGACATCGTATGCAAAAGTTATGTCAAAAACAGTTTGGTGTTGTGATCCATCACAAGTAATTCTTGTAACCGATCCTAGTAACCGGTCCTAGTGACTACTAGTGATTTTGTAACCGATCCTAGTGATAGGTCCATACGAAGGAGTGTAAAACTGTTTTTCCCATAACTTCTTCGTCCGAACTCGGAATGACCTCATTATTTTTGCGTTGGTTTCAAAATTCAATTCCCTACAAGATAGTGGAAATTGAAATAATTGATTTTATGTTGAATATTTATGGTGTATTGCAAATTTATTTATGAGATGTATGTTATTCGATCTCATATTGTGTGAACCCTTATGGTTTGGGTGACTTTTTGGTTTAGCAGGATTATTTTCTAGCCCATGTTGGTAGGCTTTATCAAAGGATCATAAGGGGTTTTGTTTGAAACAACATGTGAAAAAGTCACAATATGTTGAATAGTTTGGTTTAGCATAAAAGCATATATGTTTCGGGATTTCAACTTTTGGATTGCATTAGTTAAAACCAGTTTTTCAACCCTTCTCTGGTAAAGGTTGGTCCTTGTTGTCGTTTTTTTGTTTTGCGAGAGGATAACAACATAATGGGGGAGAGTTCTATGTAAACTTGCGCTTAATGATATATCTTTCTTGGGAGAAGAGGATGTGAAATTTGAGGTAACGAATTTGTTAGTTAATCGTTTTCATGTTTAAGAAAAGCCTGATTTTATTGCATATATATATATTGCTTTTGATTTTACTTTTGCTTAACAAAATTTCGGTACAGTTGATGGTTATTCCATTATTTGTGTATGTATGTGTGTGTGATTCAATTGTTTCCGGTTAAGAAACCATTGTTATCTTGCTTTATTGTTTGGTATCAATTGTTTAGGCTTACAAAATTTCGGTGCAATTGCGGTACTATAATATCTATGATTGTTTTAATTGCTTCCGGTTGAGGTAAATAATTATGCAAGTGGATTTATGTTGGTTTTTATGAATTGTTTATAGCTTAACAAAAGGTTTTTCGGGATCAATTGTTTAGTCTAATTCGATTCCGGATAAGAGAAACTAAGTTTATTCTGATCTTAGTTAGACTTGTCAAAGTGGAGGTTTCGGTTATTCAAGTCTAATCGAATTCCTTAACAAGAAATGCTAGTTAAATAACCTAGTATTTGTCTTATTTAAAAGTGAAAGGTCTAAGTTATTATTTGAATAATTAGAACCTGATGAGAAAAATAAAGTTAATTATGATCTTTGTTTTGATATTATCGAACAAGCGATTGTATTTGCACAATTGATTTAGCAAAGGAACTAAGGTGCTTAGTCTATTTTTGGTTTGCTAAACTATTAGGGAAAATTGCTTCGGGCAATTGTTTCCTTGGTAACATATCAAAACAAAATTACTTTGTAGTTTCGGTTTTGATGTTTGTATGAAAAATGGCGTGTGGAACCCTCGTGCTTAAATATTATAGGTTTTGAAATTATTTTAAGATTTGTAAGATCCTTTCGGTTTGTCCTTTATTTGCTCGTGCGTTTGTCATTTTGTGACAAAAAGGGGGAGAAATATATGCAGTAAACAAGTGATTTGGTATGACTAAGGAAATGACAATGGTGCTTAAACGTTATATCTAACGAAAGAGTAAAGCATATACTAAGGGGGAGTAACATATCATATTGATACTTGTAGTTACATGAACTACAAAGGGAATAACAAAGACATGCAGATTGAAAATTTACCTATTTTACCTTTAGGGAGAGTTTTAGCTTTGTTATTATAATGTCAATAGCGGCATTTATGGATTGAATGTATACAAGTTATTATGTTGTTGAAACTTGGAATCAAGCGTATGTGTAATGAATTCTTGTAATTTGTTTATCCATATGATGTAAGAGTTTTGTCACTAAAATTGACAAAGGGGAAGATTGTTAGAGCATAGCTCAGTTGAACCTACCAAGCATTGGTTTGGTCGTCATATTTTAGTGAATCAAAACTCATTTAAAGAGTCGCTTGATTGTTTACTAGAGTCAACTTCGTATAGGTTAGCTAGAAAGTTACTAGGATATGAGACTTAAAAGTATTACTTGAAGACTTGAAGAATGTGAAGAAGTAAAGAGCTACAACGGCGACATCATCCTTCCACTTGAGGTTAGTAATATTTGACTTGAACTGTTTCATTCCTAACATATCTTTCAAGTCGTGCATATTGAAAACATAATTGCGAAGCTGTGAATGATTATACTCTAGTTAGACATAGTATTAATAAATTACAATACAAAGTATAACGTCTATCTTTTGAGCTTCGTATATAAGACATCGACATAATCGCATGAATACTATTGTGATTATGTATGGGTATGGGCAAGGTAGTCAATATCGTTTGTATCGGCCGATATTATAGGTTTTTATCGTGTATCGGGAAAAACCTTTATGATATATCAAATATAGGCGATACAAGGACTAAACGATAAAAACGCTCATATCGGCCGGTACTAACCGATATATCGGGTTTACTGATACACTGATAATATCGGTAAGGGTAATTTGGTAAAATAAATTATTTAGATATGAAAATTTGTAAACAGAATAATTCCTCCTAATCATCTTCTTCTTTTGTATCCTTAAATTTATACCGTGAAGCTTTTGATCTTGAGAATTAATGAATCATATGAAACCAATTTTTATAGATTGAAACATTTATAACTTTATTCTTAATGATGTATCACCTGTAAAAACAGATATAATCTTTTGTATCAGTGTATCGGCCCCGGACGATACGATACCGATACACGGTATTAACTACTTTGGGTGTGGGTGAAGATTTCGTTCTAGGAAATGATGTTTTTACATTCGTTTAAAGGAAGTACAATTCATAAACTTGTGTTATGAATCGAAAGGGAAATCGCTAGGCTTATTGGTATTGTTATTCATAGAAAATCTTTGGATTACCAATTGTTGATGGTGGTTTTTAGCTTAGGGTAAAAATCGTAAAACCATATATCTAATATAACATCACTATAACCACTAGCACATTTATCGAATCAAACAGCATGCTCACATAAGAATTACCAGGGTACCTTTTTTTTATACACGTGTCTTGTTCCACGGTAGAACCCTTAGTTTTAACTAACATCACCTCTGTATATGCCTAACCCTAATCCTCTCACCGTGCCAATGGCAAACCATGCCAGCCATGTCTCTGCGCCAAGGCATGCCAACCATGCCAGCCGCACCACCGTGCCAATGGAAAACCATGCCATCCACGTTTCTGTGCCAAGGCATGCCAACCATGCCAGCCGCACCACTGTGCCAATGGAAAACCGTGCCAGCCACGTCTATGCGCCAAGGAATGCCAACCATGCCAGCCGCACCACTGTAAAAATGGCAAACCATACCAGACACGTCTCTATGCCAAGGCATGCCAGCCGCACCATCGTGCCAATGGAAATCCATGCCATCTACGTCTCTGCGCTAAGGCATAGCAACCATGCCAGCCGCACCACCATGCCAATGGAAAACCATGCCATCTACGTCTTTGCGCCAAGGCATGCCAGCCGCACCACCGTGCTAATGGAAAACCATGCCAGCCACGTCTCTGCGCCAAGGCATGCCAACCATGCTAGTCGCACCACCGTGCTAATGGCAAACCATGTCAGCCACTTCTCCACGCCAAAACGAAGGGTTGCAATAATCAACGGCTACCCTTCTCTTTGATATGCAGATCTTGACCATCCAAGTTCGCCACCTAACGCATGGAAACTTACGTCCCAAAGCCAAAACATCACGGTTTACACCTAAACCCTAATTTTGGCTGTGCCTACTCTGTGGCAAAGCCATGCTCAACGTTGGCTGCTAAAACGGAGGGTTGAAATAATCAACGTCTACCCTCCTCTTTGAGATGTATATCTCGACCATCCAAGTTCGCCACCTAACGCATGGAAACTTGCGGCCCAAAGCCAAACGCCATGGTTTGCACTAAACCCTAGTTTTGGCCAAGCTTATACCATGCCAGCCTTTCCTTCACGTCACTGGCAGCCAAAACAAAGGGTTGCAATGATCAACGGCCACCCTTCTATGTAAGATGCAGATCTTAACCATCTAAGGTCACCAGCTAACACGTGGCAACTTGTGGCCCAACGCCAAGCCTTAATTGTGGTCGCGCCCAAACTACGCCAAGACCCTAGCTTTTGGCCGCGCCTAACTACTCCAAAATCCTAGCTTGTTGGCCATACTTTCATGCCGCCGGCTACCAAACAAAGGGTTGTAATAATCAACGGCTACGCTTCTCTTTGATATGCAGATCTCGACCATCCAAGTTCGCCACCTAACGCATGGCAACTTGTGGCCTAAAGCCAAAACATCACGGTTTGCACCTAAACCCTAATTTTGGTCGCGCCTACTCTATGGCAAAGACATGCTCAACGCTGGCTGCTAAAACGGAGGTTGCAATGATCAACGGCTACCCTTTAGATCTCGACCATCCAAGTTCGCCACCTAACGCATGGAAACTTGTGGCCCAAAGCCAAAACATCACGGGTTTGCACCTAAACCCTAATTTTGGCCGCGCCTACTCTATGGAAAATCCATGCTCAACGCTGGATGCTAAATCAAAGGTTTGCAATAATCAACGGCTATCCTTTCCTCTGAGATGCAGATCTCGACCGTTCAAGTTCGCCACCTAACTTGCGGCCCAAAGCCAAAACGTCACGGTTTGCACCCAAACCCTAATTTTGGCCACGCCTATTCTATGGCAAATCCATACCGACTCTACCATGGCCACTGACATGCCACCATGACACACGTAACACCATGCTACACGTTCTTCCATGAAAATAGTCGAGACATCTAACACATGTCACAAACTGGGGGATGCTCATAAAGGGTATTGGTTTGGCGGTTTACAGCGTGCGGCGTACACTACGCCCGTTACATGAAAGTGTCATAAGAATAAGGTGGTAAGTGAATACAGGGAGTAATGGTGAAACGCTTTCCTTCTTATGGAACATCAATTCCATGTGTTACCGGTTACCACCTCCTCTTATTTACTCATCTGTTTCTATTTCTTACGAGACCAGAGTACGTTTCACTTTGACTTGTATAAATAGGTCTTACCTATTTCCACCGAAGAATAAGTTTTTGGTCAGGAGCATACAACACTTAGAAACCACTTGCTAGATTTCCCATATGTTAGCTTTCACTTTATGATACAAGTCAAGCAACTACTCTTCCATAATCAACTATTCTGGTCTCAACACTTTCTTCGCTTCCCTCCCTAAAAACCAACCCTTCTCCTTCAATTTGTGACCGAAGCAAGTCTGGAACGGCCATTTCTTGGTTTATGCCGGATTTGTAAAGATTGATCTATCGAATCTAAAGTACTCTATTGAAGTACATTGTTTAGGGTTTAGACTCGTTTCTCACCCACTCACGTGAAATTACCAAAATCAGCAGAAACCGTTTTCACCCTCAAACACCAATATGTGTGTTTAGTATAACCGCTCATAACTTGTTTATGTATCTTGGTAAAACTATTCACGAGGCCTGACTTTTTTATTGGTATGACTTTTATTAGTGAAACCGATCTTAAGTAATCACCTGAGATGGTATGATCGATTTACTGTAATTGGTATGAACAACTCTAGACATTGGGGAACAGATCCTAGTAAGAGGTGCAACCGATCACAAGTAGGGGAATCGATCCTTATAAGAGGTGCAATAAAATCTTAGTGATTGGTAACCGATCTTATGACTTGTGCAACCGAATACAATTTAGATACCAAATATATGTGGTAACCGATCCTAGTACCTAGATAACCATTTTTTGGAAAGCTAGCTAGTGTGACCGATCCTAGTACCCACATGGAGGTAGAACCGAAACTTGTTTTGGTAGAACCATTTAAACCCATGATTGGTGATTTGATAGGATAATCATTCACATAATTCTTGGAAGTCAGGTGAACCAATTCTAAACTTGTTTGGAAGTGTGGCAAATCGGTTCCAAGATTGTAAATATGAAGAAAAAAAATACAAAGCAAAGATGTCGACATACTTTGAACATGTGCAGTAATTCTTATCTTTTATTGTTCAAAGATATTCCTTAATAGCTAAAGGAGAATCTCGGGTCGAAATAAATTGAGAATCTTTTAATTAAGGTTTTTAGGTTTATATGCTTTTAATTTCCAGCAATTAAAATGCATATCTTTAGAAAATAAAAATTAGTAATGTGCATTTACTAGTTGGAGATTTTCTACTGAGATTTCGGTCAATATTTGGATAGTTCATTTCCAGGAATCATGAAAACCGTTTTTTCCCTTATTGCATATCTTTGAGAATATTCGGTTTTGGAAATTCCTTGGTATCCAAACTTCCTTGGTCTATAAATATTGAAGTTTTCATGTCAATCAAACTAATCCCAGATCCATCAAAACTACCTAGTTATGTTATTACTGGTGGAGCCGTCTATTCGGAGAGGAAAGTACCCTAATTAGGCGAAATCTCTTACGACCGCTCGTTTTAAAGACTTCTTTGGGATTGGGAAACTCTACGAGTACCATTAGTTGGAAACTAGATAATTGCAGTTTATTATTAATTTTCAATTGATTTGATTTACTAACGCTTGTTGAACTTTGATTGCACCTAGTTTTTTTATGCTTGATAATATTCTCTTCTGATATAAGATTCACTCAAACTAGATCAAAGTTTCGACGGGGATCTTTAGACTGTTTGTAGATCTAAAGATTCCTTGTGATAATCCATTGTTAACAGACTCCATCTTGTGTGTCATTGATCACAAGAGATTCAAGTTGATTGTGTGCAAGTGTTTATTGAAGATATGAGAAGATTTAAAGATGAAGAAGAAAATTTCTGATTTGGGTTCATAATCTTTAGTATGCACAAAACTTGATCGGCTGGGGATCCAAATATAATCGATTTATCTTTACGATAATCTATATTAATTAGTTGAGTAGATCGGCATCAATACGTTTCTTTGTGATTTGAAGTATTGGCTGCAAAATCTCGACAATTACTTTGGTAGTTGTTATTGGATAGATCTAAGAACCTGAAAATGAAGTTTATTGGGATAAACGGAAGAGCCTTTTGTCAAACTCATATCACTTAATTGAAAAGAGTTGTTACCGAACAGATTTGTTGTTCCTTTACTGTTTGGAATACGAACCAAAGGAATTGTTCCAAGTGCGTGACGTATTACAAGTTGGAGGCGCAGGGATACATGCAGAACTAGGTGAACTAAAGTTTTAGTTGCTTGGTCTCAACTATACGAAGTTGGTTTACATTTTGTATAGCGGCTTAATCCTGAGAGTAATCAATGCAGAAAAACCCCAGGACCTAGTCCAGAATTGAATACTCTCAGGATTAATCCGCTATACAAAATAAGACAACTTTGTATAGTTGAGACCAATCAACTAAACCTATAGTTCACCTAGTTCCGTCTGTATTCCCACGCCTCCAACATGTAAACAAGTCATGTACTCGGACCAATTCCTTTGGTTGATATTCCAAACAGTAAAGGAACAACAAATCCGTTTGGTATCAACTCTCTTCAACCAAGTGATATGAGTTGTGCAAAAGTTCCCTCGTTTATCTTAACATAAACTCCGTTGCAGGTTCCAAGATCTATATTACGTTTAATCACCCAAAGGTAATCACTAAGATTAAGCCAACAACACTCTTCAATCAAGTGATATGTGTTGATGCCGATCTTCCTCAATTAATCAATCCAATCTACCACAAGGATAAACGGATTATTAATTGGATCCTCTTTTTCCCAAACAAGTATTGTGCATACCAAAGATTATAAAAACACTAAGTAAGAAATTTTCAATATCTTCTTTGTCTTCAAATCTTCTCAGATCTTCAATAAATACCTGCACACAATCACTTGAATCTCTTGTGATCAATCACACACAGAGTGGAGTCTGTTAATAATTGATTATCACAAGATCGTCTTTAGATCTAACAACAGTATAAAGATCCATGTCGAAGCCTTGAACTAGTTTGAGTGAATCTTATATCATAAGAGAAGATTCTCAAGCATAAAAAAACTAGGTGCAATCAAGATTCAACCACCGTTAGTCAATAAAATCAATATGAAAACTAAAGATAAACCGCAATATCTAGTTTCCCACCAACGGGTCGCGCTAGAGCTTCTGGAGAGAACGCTGAAACGACGCCTTGCAACTCTCAGATCCTTAACGGTTTCCATGTTGAAGTCGGAGGATACGTCACGTTCTGCCAAACTCGACATCTCTCAAGTTAACAGAGGTTAGGAGTCCCCTGTTTCATATATCGATCGTGCTTTCCATGAGAGTTTGGGGTTTGGGAACGACTTCCCTAGCTGGAAACACCTGCTTTCATAATTTTTTCATCATAGACTGTACGACTTTGTGGACCAAGTTCCCATCGTGCAGGTCCTGACGGGAAGAGGGTCTTTGTGAACTCGGGGGGGGGGGTGCTGATTTCCTTTGCTTTCGATTTTGGAAAATTCGTTCCTGATCTTTACGTGTGATGAAATTGGATTGCTTATACCCTTCTACTGGGCGTTCAAGAGCAACGCGAGCCTCTTCATCTATAAACGCACGTCCCGCCGAAGTGTCTTTTATTTTATTTTTATCAAATCAACAGTGGTAAAAGGAGGTCAGATTCTTCCGTCTCTTCCAGTATCTTGCCTTGATGGTGGAGTAGCATCTCTGGTGATGGTTGGAGCCGTCATGCTTGAAGAACCGTTGGGGTGGCGGAAGTGGCTCTTAGTATGGTAATCGTAAGTGTGTCATGCAGAGATGGCACAGTTTTGATCGCGAAGTGTTGGAGCCATAACGATGTTTCGAAGGGTGGGGATGGCGCTTCTTTGGCTGATTGTGGAGCGGAGAAGATGGCGCTGGAAGGGGTGCAAGATGTTAGCGCTGGAAGGATGCAAGTTGTTAGCGCACGGTGTGGTATTGTGGCTTGCATGCGCGTGCGGCATGTGTTCCTAGCATGTGCATCTGGTAAGCACATCTAGCAAGCGCGTATGGAAAGCGCGTCTGGCAAGCGCGTCTGGTAAGCGCGGCTGGGATGCACGTCTAGCAGGTGTGTCTGGCAAGCGCGTCTGGGATGCACGTCTGGCATGCATGTCTGGTAAGCACATCGGGTTAGCATTGGATCGTCTTGGAATGTATTCTGGCTAGGCGTAGACGCTGATTAGGCATGGCGCGGACCATTGGCTTGGCACGGCGCTGGCTTGGATATTGGTATGGCGTGGACCGTTGGATGGGCATGGCGCGGACCATTGGCTTGGAATGTCGCTGTCTTGGCGTGGTGCGGACTTGTTCTTGCGGGCCCAGTTGCCTCTTCCCATACGTAACTCAAACATGAAATCCTTTCCTTATTCAAATTCCAAAAAGCGTTATGCTTATGAAATGGGTTGGCTCCCCTTTTTATCTCGTATCTTTGTTATCACGTCCTAGTGTTAGCGGTAGCATTGTAGCAATAAAGTGGGAAAGCATATTCCAGCTATGTACTCTAGCGTTTCTCTTTCAATTTGTTCTCTTGTTTTCTTGTGTTGGTGCAAACCCTAGCCATAGGCATGCCTTCCATAAATACATAAAAATATTTTTCTTCTGAACTGGTGTAAACCCTAGCCATGGGTATGCCTTTCATAAACTTGTAGAAATACTTCATCATAAACAATTCCTCTTCGAATATCACCGTAGTAACGTCGGTTACCTCATGAATAGTGATGGGTAATTATTATGCAAAGTAGGCACGTACGAGTAGGTGACTAAATTTATTTTTTTGAAAGGCAAACAAAGCGTCTGGTTTATGGTTTTGATTTTCTGGATTTCTTGGGTTGATAGATAAATGTTACCTTGACAGTTTTGGGTTATTCTTTTGGAATGAATTGTTTAGGATTGTTCTTGGTTATGATTGAAAGTGGCGCAAACATCCCCGGAAAACCATGGAACCGTGTGTTGGTAGATGACATGGGATGAAACATAACATGGCTATTGGTCTTATCGTTCTTGTGAAACTTGAAAAAGCAAGCCATGTATTTTGTCTAGGGAAGACTTACTCGGTTTCTTAGGTCTTCTGATGAAAAGTAAGCCTTCCGGGTGTAGGACCAAGCTTTACGAGAAACTCGACTATGGGAAATCCCCAGTCATTACCGAGATTTCTGATTAACCGAGCCGTTGACCCATGGGTGTGTCGTTTCGTTTTTAACCTCTGGGAAGTCCCCAGTCATCCCTTGTCGTGTCATGACTGTAATCGAGTCGTTGGGTGACTGAGTCGGAGTGGATCGTCTTCCTCTACCATCTTAATGTCTGGGTCGAAGAACGAGATTGACGGTCGAAAATTGACACTGTAACCGAAAGATCGAACCTCCCGCTGTGGTCGCCAATTGTTTGTAGGTGAAAATGGTTTCTGCTGATTTCGGTAATTTCGGGTGTGAAGCTAAGGAAAAAATTTAATCCCTAAACAATGTACTACAAGGGAGTTCTTTAGATTCGAGAGATCAATCTGTACAAGTCCGTCCTAAACCAATAAATGGCCGTTCCAGACTTGCTTCGGTCACAAAGCGGAGGAGAATGGGTTGGTTTTGGGGAGGGAAGCAAGGAAGGTGATGAGACCAGAATAGTTGATTCTGGAAGAGTGATTGTGTTACTACGACTTGTATCAGAAAAGTGGGAAGGCTAACAAATGGTAAGCTATCAAGCAAGTATTTTCTGAGTGTTGTATATTCCCGAATGAACTTGTTGTTCTGTGGAAATAGGTAAGACCTATTTATACAAGTTGAAGTAAAACGTACTCTGGTCTCATTACGGGATGGATAAATGGGTAAGTAAATGGGAGGAGGTGATAACCAAATACATGGAATTGATTTTCCATAAAACCGTTAATGTATGGAATTGATATTCCATGAAGTGGTTAACGCATGAAATTGATTATCGGGTGTTTCACCATTAACTCCCCATATTTACTAACTGCCTCACCCTTATGACACTTTCTTATGACGGGTGTAGTGTACGCCGCACGCTGTAAACCTCCAAACCAACACCCAAAGAGGATCCCCCAGTTTGTGATATGTGTTTTATGTCTCGAATGATTTTGTGGAAAACATGTGGCACGCCATTTTTGCCTTGAAAGTCGAGCGTGGGAGACTTGGTAGCTTGGTGACCTTAGACGGTAGAGATCTTGTATCTTAAGAGGAAAGGTAGTTGTTTATCGTCGCACGCTTTCGTTCGTTGGTGGCTGCACGAGGAAGGCCAGCATGGTGGCGCGGCTAAGCTGGCATGCCATTGGCATGGCTTGATGGCGCGACTAAGTTAGGTTTTCGGTCCAAAGGTTACCACGCGTTGTCTAGTAACCTTGGATGGCTAGGATTTGCTCCTGGGTTTGAAGGGAAACCGTTGATTGTTGCACACCTTCATTTTGGTAGCCACGTAGGGAAGGTCAGCATGGTGGTGCGGCTAGGTTGGCATGCCGTTGGCATGGCATGGTTTGGCGTAGCAAATCTTAGGTTTTCGGTCCAAAGGTTACCACGCGTTGTCTGGTAACCTTGGATGGCTAGGATTTTCTCATGGGGTTGAAGGGCAACCGTTGATTATTGCACGCCTTCGTTTTGGTGGCCGCGTAGGGAAGGCTAGCATGGTGGCGCAGATAGCTGCATTTTGCATGTGGGGCCAAGGGTTTGGCATGCCGTTGGCATATAGTGCGGCTAGCTTGTCTAGGTGCAGTTTGGCTTGGCATGTGGTGCCAAGGGTTTGGCAAGCCGTTGGCACATAGTGCGTCTAGCTTGGCATGTGGGGCCAAGGGTTTGCCATGGGTGCATGGCGTGGCTAGCTTTCGCTAGGTGCAGTTTGGCTTGGAATGTGGGGCCAAGGGTTTGCCATGAGCGCATGACGTGGCTAGCTTTGGATAGGTACGGTTTTTACTTGGCATGTGGGTCCAAGGGTTTTCCATGGGCGCATGGCGCGACTAGCTTTGGCTAGGTGCGGTATTGGCTTGGCATGTGAGGCCAAGGGTTTTCCATGGGCTCACGGCGTGGCTAGATTTGGCTAGGTGTGGTTTGTCTTGGCATGTGGGGCTAAGGATTTTCCATGGGCGCATGGCATGGCTAGCTTTGGCTAGGTGCGTGACCAAGCTAGGGTTTTGGGCCAAAGGTCGTTTGGTAACCTTAGACGGCCAGGATTTGCTTCTGGGATTGAAGGGAAACCGTTGATTGTTACACGCCTTCGCCTTGGTAGCCACATAGGGAAGGCCAGCATGGTGGCGCGGCTAAGTTGGCATGGGGCCATGGCGAGGTGTGATTGGCATTGCACAGTAGGTGTGGCTGACATGGTTTGTCGTTAGCACATGGGTGCGGTTAGCATGGTTGGCATGCTTTGGAGCGGTTAGTGTGGCTGGCATGGTTTGCCATTGGCACAGAGGTGGCTAGCATGGTTGGCATGCTTTGGCATGTTTAGTATGGCTGTCATGGTTTGTCATTGGCACAGAGGTGCGGCTAGCATGGTTGGCAAGCTTTGGTACGGTGAGTGTGGCTGGCATGGTTTGTCATTGGCACAGAGGTGTGGCTAGCATGGTTGGCATGTTTTGGCGCGGTTAGTGTGGATGACATGGTTTGCCATTGGCACAGAGGTGCGGCTAGTATGGTTGACATGCTTTAGCGCTGTTAGTGTGGTTGGCATGGTTTTCTATTGGCACCAAGGTGTGGCTAGCATGGTTGGCATGCTTTGGAGCGGTTAGTGTGGCCGACATGGTTTGACATTGGCACAGAGGTGCGGCTAGCATGGTTGGCATGCTTTGGCGCGGTTAGTGTGGCTGGCATGGTTTTCCATTGGCACAGAGGTGTGGCTAGCATAGTTGGCATGCTTTGGCACTGTTAGTGTTGCTGGCATGGTTTTCCATTGGCACAGAGGTGCGGCTAGCATGGTTGGCATGCTTTGGCGCGGTTAGTGTTGCTGACATGGTTTACCATTGGCACAGAGGTGCGACTAGCATGGTTGGCATTCTTTGGTGCGGTTAGTGTGGGTGGCATGGTTTTCCATTAGCACACGTGGGCATTAGGGTTTGGCTTGTCATAACTCTAATTGGTATTAATAAAGATACCCCGGTAATTTTTCACAGACACATTAAAGGTTTCAATAAACGCGCCTAGTAAAAGATTATTACTTAAATGTTGTGACGTCACTATCTGACTAGGGTTTAAGGTTTTATGATTTTAAACCTAAGCTAAAAACCACCATCAACACTAGAGTATTCATGCTTCGCAATTTTATGTTTTTAATATGCACGACTTGAAATATATGTTAGGGAATGAAACAGTTCAAGTCAAATATCACTAACCTCAAGTGGAAGGATTATGTTGTCATTGTAGATCCGTTCTTCTTCACTTCTTCAAGTTTTCGCAATACTTGTAATGTCTCATCCTAATACTTTCAAGCTAACCTATACGAAGTTGACTCTAGTACATTTAAATCAAGCTTAAATGAGTTTTGCTTCACTAAAATATGACAACCAAACTTGACATACCAACGCTTGGTGGGTTTAACCGAGTAATGCTCTAACACCTTTTTCTAGCAATGCAGTTCTCATGAATTGAGAAGTGTTTTTATCACTATTTTTGAACTCTTTATTCTTAGACCTTATCCTCTAAGTTGTTTCCGTTAAAGTATCTTTTTCAAAATTGACTTTAAGATTAGGCTTTTCCACGATTATTTTTCTTATAAGACGGCATCTTCATCTGCACCGTCAATATCTGGAATTATTGTTGACACCTTGAAGATTCAAATTAATATGTCAAAAAGTATTCAAATTCTTACCAAGGTAGTCAATATCGTTTGTAACGGCCGATATTATAGGTTTTTATCGTGTATTTGGAAAAACCTTTACGATATCTAAAATATAGGTGATACAAGTACTAAACGATAAAAACGCTCATATAGTCTGGTACGAACCGATATATCATGTTTACTGATACACTGATAATATCGGTAAGGGTAATTTGGTAAAATAAATTATTTAGATATGAAAATTTGTAAACAAAATAATTCCTCATAATCATCTTCTTCTTTTGTATCCTTAAATTTGTACCGTGAAACTTTTGATCTTGAGAATTAATGCATCATATGAAACCAATTTTTATAGATTGAAACATTTATAACTTTATTCTTAATGATGTATCACCTGTAAAAACAGATATAATCTTTTGTATCAGTGTATCGGCCCCAGCCGATACTATACCGATACACGATATTAACTACTTTGATTCTTACTTTAAGCTTTTCTTTAAAGTCCTTAATATTTAACAAAAGGATATTGTTAGGTTACATGATAAACAAAGAGAATTTGAACATTCCTCTATCAAATCTATGAAACTAGCCTCCATAACCCACATTATATACAACCTAAAGGACTTGGACCCCATAAAGGATCATAAATATCTAGAAAAAGAGGAATATAATTAGAAGTTTGTTTGTCTCTAGCATTTTGGGAAACAAGAGGAATTGAAGTTCAAAAAATAGGATATGGGGATCCTGTCTAGTCGACACATGATATGGTTGTCTTGGTTATTTTACCATGTGTACCTATCATATTCGAGATATAGATCAATTAGATCATGTTTAGAAACAAAACTTGAAAAACCTTTCCTACTCTTGATCTCCTTAGGCAACCGTTTTTCTCATCACATTTCAAGATAGTGTTAAAGTCACTTCTTATACACTAAGGTAGATTCCAATAACTAAATATGTTGTCAAGCTCTTCCCAAAAAGTAGGTTTATCATTGGATCATTCGGGAGCATAAACATTTGAGAACATCCACTGAAATTTATAGAGCCTTTTGGTACATACTATAGAGAGAGAGTATAATCACCTACAAGAGAATCATGAACCTCCAACAAATCTTTGTTCCATAGGATAAGCGTGTCGTCAAAATCGCCAACAGATTTTGGGAAAGTCTATCCAAAATTTATCTTGCCATAAATCTGATTAATATCATAATTTGTACGGAACATCATCGTTGTTTCCTGAAGAATAATGATTGAATAATTGAAAAGTTGGATCATTTTATTTACAAATGCTATTCTAGGGTGAGAGCACGATCCCCTAACATTCCAAGATAAAATTTTAAACTTATTTACAACATGGAGAACCAAGTACTTCATACTTTTTCTTGACTTATAGTTGATTTTCCTAAATCTTTCAAAGTTATGCCCAGCATTATGCATCTTATCATTAACTTCTTACGAACTGTACTATCAGTGGAAGTGGTTGAGGTATAACTTGCATCATCAGATAAAACATCATAAATATGCTCAAAACCTGGAAGATATAGAGGAGTTGAGGTAGAGTTTGGGCAATCATACTCATAATCTTCCAATTAAGTAAGGAAATAGTCGTCAAAAACCCATTAAAGGAGTATATATGGATTTTGGGTCTCTCAAAGGTTGTTCTAACAACAAAATATTAATCTAATTCAATAATTTTTGGAGTAGATAATTGAACTTGACATGACCTTCTAATAATATCTTAGAAAGAAAAATCTGCTTACAATAATTTAACATCATGTCAAAACTAATGCCCAAATTAAATATTCTGAACTTCATTAACTATTTAATACCAAATTTGCTTGATTCGGATTCAATGGCAGAAAAGGTATTGAAGGATTGAATGGTCGACAAATTCTATTATTAAAGATCGCTCATTTCGCTTAAACTCTGGCAGTGAATGGGTGTATACTCATTTTTTTTTTATAAGCAAAGGCCCTCAAAAGGGCTAATGGTCCTCCTCAACTGTTGGAAGGATCCAAACAGGGGGTGTAGACCAGTACATAGAGTGATTGTTTTGTTTAGCTCAAAGAGCAAGCTCATGAGCAACAGAATTACAAGTCCTAGGTTGGAAACTGAAAATACAAGCAAGAAGTTTGGAAGAAAATAAAAAGATATCTTTAAAGATGGCATCCGTCCTAGCATCTCCCTTAAAATTTCCAGATGAAAATTTGACGATGAGAGTTTTAGCATCACTTTCGACAATGATGTGGGTTAGCTTTTATTCCACGGCTTTCTTCAGAACTGCCCATATGGCTCTAGCTTCAGCTTCTTCAGCATAGGTAACATCAAAGACCAGAGAGGCACAAAAGGTAGCTTTCTTAGGGAAGTCACGCATCACATATCCTTCACCATTTTCTCTAGTTAGGATATCAAAAGCACCATCAGTGTTACATTTAATCCAGCCAAAGGAAGGGGGCATCCAATGATCACAAAAACTGACAGAAGGACTAGAGACCATATGCAAACTAGAGTGATTAGACTTTCGGGTAAGAAGCATGGATTTATCTCTAGAGATGACAGTAGAAAAGTTTTGTTTAGTGTTCTGAAAAACAAGGTTGTTTCTACTAGTCCAGAGGGACCAAATAATAGCCACAAAGAGATATTTGTTTTCATTAGATAGCTTAGAAGGAGGATCAACAAGCCAAAAAATAAGCCAATCTGTGAAAGATTTATTATGAAAAAACTGGGTATTGATGTTGAAGTCAGAGATAAACCAAACCCTGCTAGCAAAAGAACAATTAACCAGAGCATGCATAATAGTTTCAAGAGGATCAGAGCATCTAATACAATCAACACAGTTCATGGGCATTCTAGTTTGGAGGACAACCCTGCTAGGTAAAGCGTTTCTAGCGGCTCTCCAGAGAAAAACTTGAATTTTGTAGGGTACTTTAACTTTCCATATACATTTCCATAGATTTTTACAAGGGGAGGAACTAAGGCCTCTAAGCCCCAAGTAGGCAGACTTTGAATAAAATTTGCCTGTTTTAGAAAGTTCCCAAGCCCTCCTATCAGGAGAGTGTAAAGATGGCTTAAGGGAATGGTGATGATCTTCTGGACAGAAGCATCATCAAAATGGGTGGTAAGTCTTGGGACATCCCAAGACTATGGGATTAATAAAGTAAGCAACCTTGATACTTGGATTAGGGGGAACAAGAATGTTGGGTATGGCAGATCCCATGTTGGGGATCCACTTTTCACACCATGGGTCAATAAATTGACCATCCCCAACAATCCAAGAAATAAAAGGTTTTATGAGCTCTTTTATGGCATGGAGGCATTTCCAGGTCCAAGAGAAATTAACATAGCAAGATTGTTCAACTCTGCTTTTCTAAACCCCAAACCACCTTCACCTCTAGGGGAACATAAGATATCCGAACCAAGGAGGTGAAGTTTTCTGTCTTTAGGGTCCATGGTCTCACCCCACCAGAAATTGCATAGGTGAGAATCCATTTTCCTGCACAGATGTTTGGGGATAAGGAAAGCTCCCATCTGGAATAGGGGAATATCTTGGCCAATATGCTTAATCAGGGTAGTCCTGGTAGCCTGAGGTAAGAGCCTGTGGAGCCAGATAGAAATCCTGGCATCCACAGCTTGGAGAATTCCCATGTGGATTTTAGATGCTTGGAAAACAGTTGGAGTTCCAAGGTATTTTTCTCCCAGATCTCTGCTTTGAATATCTAAGATATTAGCCAGAATGGCTTTCCTATGCTCATGAATTTTTTTACTAAACAAAATACCAGATTTTTCAAAATTTATTTCTTGCTCAGAAGCTAGACAGTATTTCTGAAGACAGTCCTTAATAACATTAATTTTTTTTAGTATCTTTAGAAAATAACAAAGAATCATCAGCAAATAACAGATGTGTCATCTCTGGAGCATTTTTGCAAACCTTAATGCCTTCTAACACACCTTTATTCTGAAGGGTATCTATGTAAGAAGATAGAGCTTCAGAGCAAAGGATGTAGAGATAAGGTGATAGGGGGTCTCCATATCTCAGACCTCCTTCAGGCTTAAAAAAACCAGTA
This sequence comes from Papaver bracteatum, assembly GCA_023529315.1. Taxonomy (NCBI): domain Eukaryota; kingdom Viridiplantae; phylum Streptophyta; class Magnoliopsida; order Ranunculales; family Papaveraceae; genus Papaver; species Papaver bracteatum. The sequence continues at coordinate 1,604,021 of JAJJWX010001290.1, forward strand.
GGACTACCATTCAGGAGGACAAAGTAGGAGACTGTAGAGACACATTGGTTTATTAATTTAACCCAATGTTCTGACATACCCATCTTAGTTAATACTTTCTCCAGAAAGTCCCACTCTAGCTTATCATAGGCCTTAGACATGTCAAGTTTGATGGCAACAATGCCTTCAACCTTATCATTGTGGTTAACAACATAAATAGCCTCATTAGCTAGTAAGATATTATCATAAATGCTCATTTTTGGTATAAAGGAACTTTGGTTTTGAGAAATGATTTTATCCATGAAAGGATTAAGCCTATTAGCCAAAGTTTTAGACAAGATTTGATAGATAAAATTGCAGAGACCAATTGGTCTATACTGGGTAACCAACTCAGCTAAAGGTACTTTAGGTATGAGGGCAATGTTGCTATGATTAAACACTTTAGCAATGTTACCAGTTCTAAAGAAAGTTTGAGTCATATCAACAACATCATCTCCCACAATATCCCAATGCTTTTGGTAGAAGAGTCCCGTAAAACCATCTGGTCTAGGAGCCTTTTCCCCCCCATTTGGAAAACAACATTCTTAATTTCCTCTGGGTTAAGAGGCAAATTTAGGGATGCATTATCCTCCTCAGAAAACTTGATGGGGTAATCAGCTAAGATATCATCTTGGAAAGATTTTGATTGGGAAGAGTAAAGGTTTTTGAAATAATCTATGAAAGAATTTCCAATACTATCTCTATCAGTTAGGATATCATTTTAGGAATTCTTTATCCAACTAATGGCATTTCTTTTTCTTATTACTCTATGAAAATATGGTGAGTTTCTGTCACCTTCCAAGAGCCAGACTTCTCTAGATTTGTCCTACCAATATAACTCCTCCAGATTGTATAGGTATTCCAATCTGGCTTTGAGTCTGGAAGTGTTATTTGTATCAGTAGGGTTATTGATCTGAAGATCAGCTAACTTCTTCCTAACATTGGAGATGTTAGTTTGAATATTTCCAAAAGATGACTTGTTCCAATCTCTTAGACCTTTCTTAGTACTTAAAAGTTTAGCTTTAAGTTTGTAGGCAGAAGATCCTACCACATTAACAAACCAAGAATTGGCTATAATATCTCTACAGGTAGGATCCTCAATCCACATAGCCATGAAATGAAAAGGTCTAGGCATACAAACATCCTCATAGTTGAAACCAATATGCATGGGACAATGATCAGAAGAATCCCTAGGGAGATTATTGACACATAGTTTAGGACAAAGGTCTTCAGCAGTTTGGTTTATAAGACATCTATCTAGCCTTTCAAGGATTAAATCAGGACCTTGCTGCATGTTAGACCAAGTAAACCTGGGACCAGAAAATCCAAGATCATGAAAGTTAAACACAGATCAAAATTTTATATGATTTACAAAATCAGGATCATCAACTTCTAAGCCACCATTTTTGTCTTCATTACTTAAGAGAGCATTAAAATCTCCAATGACAAAAACAGGTTCATCCAGAGGATCTATAACTAGTTGACATTGTTTTTCCCAAAAGGTTTGCCTCAGACTACTATTAGGTTCACCATACATAAAATGAATATGACAAGTTTTAGAGTGGATAATGTCAGTACAAGTAACATAGATGCCCCTTTGACTAGAAGATATGACATTTAGGTGAACTTCTTTTTTCCAAGCAAGAGTAAGACCTCCACTTATACCAATACTTGGCACATTGAAAGTGCATGGATACCCAATATTTCTTAATTTTCTAGCTGTCATATCTTTATTCATTTTCGTTTCAGATAAGAAAATAATATCAGGATTGATATTTTTGCACAATAAACTAAGCTCCTTATTAGAAGATTTTTTTCCAAACCCCCTAAGATTCCAGGCAATATAATTGACATTGTTAACAGGGAAAGGATTCATGGTGGTATGTTCGCACTCAGTTATGGGAGAAATTTGAGGAAAGTTTACCTGGGTGGTATGATCAGATCCACTATTGAGAGAAGCATTAGTATTTCCACCACTTTGAGAAGCCATTTGGGAGAAATCCAGACTAGAAGTAGCAGCATTGAGGTGAGAATTATTGCAGACATCAGTGTTGCTAGGGGAACCAGAGGCAAGAACATTGTAATTACCAAAGGAGTTGAAGAGAGGTTGGGTATTGAAAGAATTGTTATAGAGATCTATGTCTGGCAGATCTCCCAAATTGGTGATTGGGGGACAAAGTTGAGCATAATTGGGTTCAGATTAGGAATTTTCTTCAGAGGTTGCTACAGAGTTAATGGAACTTGAATTAGCTCATGTACGTTTACGCAACTCAGCTCTGGGATTTATCTTCCTTTTGAGATTAGCTAAAGCTTCATGATCAGTAGTATTTGCATCTCCTCAAGTGATAATTGAGCTGGGATTTGGAAAAGCATCCATTTTAAAACGCCTTGACGAGTTGGTAGTTCGAATCGGGCCATTTGGGTTCAGCTCAGCACCAATAATAGAAGCACCTACAGAGACATTTTGAGTAGTAATTTTTTTGAAAACCAATGGTAGACCATTTTCTACCAAAGTGGTATGTTGATGAACTGGTCCAACATCAAAGATTTTCAGGGATGATGATCTGTTAATGAACGGGCCCATTTGTAAAGCATTAGAGGAACTTTTTTGGATTGAATTACCCATTTATTGATCAACATCCTCAGCTTTACCCTTAACATTTGTTTCAGAAAATGAAGGTAGAATATGAGTATCTGGGATGATAACCGAGGAAAGAATAGAAATATCAGCTTCAGCAACATGAGTAGATTCCTCTTGTGTATTACTTTGTGGCGGCATTAGCTTGGAAACTGGTGGTAGAGTATAGTTACTGCAGGAAGCATTGAGTTGAGTTCTTTGATTTTCTTTTATTTCTGCTTCCAAGATGGGAAGTTTTGGTCCTTATGATCAAGAACACGACAAGAGGTGCAGAAATACCTTGGAACTCTGATATGTCTACATTCAATCAAGAAGGGGTCACTTCTTCCACTTGTAAAGAAGGGAATGCCAGTTGGGAAAGATTTTTGGACAGAAATCTTGATACATACCTTCACATTCTTCATGATAGGATGCTTCCCGAAGGGATTTTGGGCTTCCACTAATTCTCCCATCTCCATAGTGAGTTTCTTGAGATCATTGAAATCAGTGCATTTGTTTGGAATGTTGCATAAGATGAACCACATAATTTCTTCATAAAAAGAGAGTTGATGATTGATTGGTCAACCTTCAGTAGAAACAACTTTCAACACAGCCAGATAACCGCAAACAAACCAAGGTTTTTGAGATCTTATTATATTAAAATCTTCTTCAGATAGAAATCGAATAAGAACTTTGTTTCTTTGGCCATTCCAAGCAGAGATAGTAGGATGTTGTGCTAGAGGCCAGTTGTGACATATGTAGTATCTGATGGAAGCAGTAGGAATCAATGTTTCACAACAAATATATCCCATAATGCACAATTTCTAGTTAGAATCTACTTCAACAAGAATGACTTTTTTATATATGAAGACAGGATTAGCAAGGGAAGATGGTAAAGTAAGCTTCTCAGACATTTATGTAGAAAGGTTTTGGATATCTTGGTTCAAAACTTGATTTTGCTTAGAGGTTTGGGAAGTATCCATCATAAAGGAGATATGGATATGAAAGATTATATGTTGATAGAAATTGATTTTCTGGATAGTCAGGATAAAATACAATTTTAGCGAGAGGATTCCTTGGTACTCACTGAACTGATATTGACCCCATATAGAGTATTTAGAGAAGACATAAGAAGTTTTTGTTTGGTTACGGTTACCAACCTTAAAAAAGGAATGCGACTCTTGTTGACTATGATTTGGGGGAAATTCAGCAGAAGATTGGTGTTAGGTAGTTGTAGCACGACTACAAATGTTATTCTGGAAAAGGCTGTTGAGACAAGGCATGTCGTTCTCATATCTGGGGGAAACAGGTGGGTTATGAGCTAAGTGATTCACGTGAGAGATGGAGATATGATACCACTTGTGGACAACTCCAATAATGGGTCGATATTCATTTTGATATAAATAAATGTGGAGTTGCAAAATATAAAAAAAAATATATATAACATTTATCAGTTTTGGCAGTATTTGAGTGGGGGAACTGACAAAGGTTATAATGATAGAAATTTGGGGGGAAAGTTTGGATTGACGAGGTTGAGAATGAGTATGGTTTACGTTGGTTATATTATCAAAGCTTCTGCCAGGGGCTCTCAAGGCCGCACTACTGCCTCTCATCTGATGCTGCCTCCAACTAGTCTGCATTAAAAATAAAATAGTTTTAATTAGACCCCAAATAAGAATCACAAAGTTGGAGGACTACCAAGGCATCCCTTAAAAATAGTTCGGTTAGGTATTGTGGTAGTAAAGAGGATTAGATGTTGAGAATATGTTTCGATAGGGTAATGATGATCATTAGGGAGAGAGGTGCACGCATGGCTTTGAATGGGCGTAGAGAACAAAGCGAGTTGACGGTTAACCAAACGCCATAAATGGAAGTTAATGGTAGAAGTTATGCCTTTAAAAGGTGGGTTTTGATGGTGATTAAGAAATTCATTAGTAATTTTTCTGGAAGAGGAAAGGTTTAGGAAGTAATTGAGAGATAGCAAATTCCTGGAGTGCAATTCCCGTAATCCCACCGTAGTCCGATCTCTATGATCAGATACAAACACTTTCAAGGAATTTGGAAACTGAAGATTTGCAACAGTTAGGGATTGATGTTCAGGAAAAATTGGATCATCGTGAAGCAGTTTGACAACAACAGAAGGAAGAGGACGTTCGAAAGAAAAGAGATGCACAACGAAAGGAGAGAATGTATGTTGAGTGAGTGCCTCAATACTTGAAGAGACGGGAAAGAAAAGATGGTGAGTGGGAAGAAAAATAGGAGGAAGAGGCTGATCAGAAGGCCAAGGGACCTCTATATGGAAGTGAGATTGATGAAGATACTGACTCAACTGGAGGATTTGATGTTGATGAAGAGGCTGGAGAAGATATGGAGACCAGTGATCTGGATTCTGATTATGGAGATAGCAGTGAGGAGGGCGTTCTTGAGTATATTGAGTATAATAAGGAGAATCTAAGAGCTCGATTTGAATGGGAGATTTCCAGCCCTAAGAAGTACTCTCGAACCATGAATGAAGGAGAAAATATTCCATTAAGTGTAAGTGCCAGGGTTCCTTATTCATATGAGGATTCATACTCCAACGAGACATCTCCAGCGCCATCTGACAGCGAGGATAGCGAGATGGGTGGGATAAGAAGGAGGGATGAGTAGTTTTGAGAACTACAAGGTCATCGGGGGGAGCCGAATCTTTAGGAAGTGCATAAATCCTGAAGATGGTAACACATTTTTTTGTTGTTGAGCTTCTCTGATGATTTTCCATCCTTCCAATTTTCCTTATTTTGGAGCTGCAGATGGTTGTAAAGTTTATTTTGTTTATGACGATGCTTGGTCTATGATGTTTACGGTATGATAGGTTATTCTGTTTCTGGTTAGTAATGTTATTTTGGGAACTTTTGGATATGTTTGTTTTGCTGTTAGAGAGAATGTGCTAACAGAAGTATGTAAATACGGGTAATGGGGGTTCTGCACTTGGTTTGAAATTATAGTTACTTGATGATGAGTTTGAACAACTATGGTATGTTTATAATGAATGACGTTTTGGGTTGATGTGATTATAATTGGAGTAGTTTCTTTGATATTGTTGATGATTAAGCTTCATGCACTATTGAGGATGTGTTTTAGGGTGCTGTAATTCCAACTAGTAATTCTAGGTAAAGCAATGCCACAATATTGGAATAAAAATAGTATGAATTTAGTAATGAGATTAAACCATACAGAGAAAGGTTTAAGAACTGGGATCATAAGAAAATAGATAGAGAAAAGGTATGGAAGAAGAACAAGACAATGAAGGAATATCAAAGACTGATTAGACTACCGATTTGCGGAGAAAAAATCGGCCTGACTCGTGTGAACCTTTCTTTTTCAGCTATGGGTGTATACTTAGAAAGAAAAATCTGCTTATAATAATTTAAGCAGATTAAATATTCTGAACTTTATTAACTATTTAATACCAAATTCGCTTGATTCAGATTCAATGGCAGAAAAGGTATTGAAGGATTGAATGGTCGACAAATTCTATTATTAAAGATCGCTTATTTCGCTTAAACTCTGGCAATGAATGGGTGTATACTTATGGGGAAAGGGAGACAAACTTTTATTTTGATAATTTAGCCAAATATACTAGAGTAGAATCAGTTAATTACTCTTGGTCTGTGAGTCCCCCATATATGATATTGGGTAATTTGAAGAAGGACAAAAACAATGTAGTTTTTTAGTTATATCGTTCAATAAAATCTTATTTCTTATCAAAAAAATTAAAAAAAGAAGAAGGTAGAATGGTATGGGCGGGTGAAGGGAATGAGCCTACAAAATAAAGATTAAAATGAGGGATGATAAATTAGTAATTTGGGTTTCAGAAAACTTGATAGGTAAGGGGTAAAGAGGCCCAATGAAGTAGGTTTAATTACCTTGGTAGGAGGATAAGGTTGATGAATATAAATATCCATATAAAATACCTCACTCAGACCAACTAAAATAAAAGATTTAACCAAGTCAGAGTCCGAATAGTCCTTGGGCTTTACCCGTCAGACTAACTTAGTTTTTGGTTAGTATTTTTGTACTTAGACTTTCAACCTCTTTTTTCCTTATTTTTGTACCATGATAACCTAGATTTCTGGAGGAAATGTATACGTCATTTAAATCTTTATCCGAAAAATCATCTTAGCATAATAAGTTGTAACACCTGCACTTTTCGTATGATGTGTGCATAAAGATGCGCCATTGAATGAGCTAAAGCTTCATCTCAAGATTTTGTTGCACGTGTTCGTCATGTGGACCCAGAAATGAAAATGAACCACCATAGTGCACCATGCAAATGGAAGGTTGACCAAGAGCGATGTTGCATCATTATGGTGCAGTATTCAAGTCGGTATCCGGCCGAAACTGATTTTGTACCACTATGGTGCAATTTTTAAAATTGTTATTGCTAAACCCAGTGGCCTTGGTGAAAAATACGGGGTCTAACAACCACACCCAATATTTCGTTTGGCAATCTGTATGGACTAACTCCAATTGAATCAAGTGAATTTACTAGACAGTCAGACTCAATCAAGGAAATATATCAAAGAGTTATATCTTTATTTCTCAATGTAACCAGCAAATCAAACAGATAGGAATCCGTGAACCTGATTATTATGAGAAACAACTTGAAAAGTACCAAAGACCAATGTTCAAATGTCATTCAATCAACAACCAAAGGTTGGATTTACCAATTGATTGAACTACGCCCAACCGGTGATATATCAATTATATAAACAAATATAATGCGGAAAATAAATAACACAGATACCATAAGTTTTGTTAACGAGGAAACCGCAAATGCAGAAAAACCCCGAGACCTAGTCCATATTTGAACACCACACTGTATTAAGCCGCTACAGACACTAGCCTACTACAATTTAACTTCAGACTAGAATGTAGTTGACCCCTAACCAATCTGACACTGATCAAGGTACATTCGCGTTCCTTATGCCTTTGAATCCCAGCAGGACTCTATGAACTTGATTCCCTTAGATGATCTCACCCATAACTAAGAGTTTCTATGACCCAAAGTCGAAGACTTATAAACAAATCTGTCTACCACAGAAAAGTATATTCTGATAGATAAATTTGTCTCCCACATAAGTACATATGAAGTTTTTGTTCCGTCTTTTGATAAATCAAGGTGAACAGAAACCAATAGATAATCCGGTCTTATATTCCCGAAGAAGAGCCTAAAAATATCAATCACGTCACAATAACTTAATTATACGGTGGTAGAACAAGTTATTATGGATTCACAAAGAATGAGACGAAGAGCTTTGTGATTAATTTTTATATCTTACCTATCGGAGATAAATCTCGAGCCAATCTTAGAGAAGATAGTACTCAATACGATAGAACAAGTAAGATCAGAACACGCAACTACAGAGAAAATAGTTGGGTTTGGCTTGAGAATCCCAATGAAGTCTTAAAGTCGTTAACCTAGTATGGTTTTAAGAAAAACCTAGGTTAAAGGAGAATCGACTCTAGTACGCAACAAGTATCACTCACACAGAAGGTGTAGGAATTAGGGTTTCCAGTTGCTAGAATTCTCCCTTATATAATCTTCAAATCAAGGTTTAATAGCTTAGAAACAAAGAAATCAATATTCACCGTTAAATGAAAACCTGATTTAATATTCAAGCTAAGTTTACATAAAATCAAAGCAATATATCTTCACCATTAGATGGTCTTAGCTTGTTACACACAAATGGAATATACCTTCATTTAGATATGGTTAACCGTACCTAAACGTGTATATTTAGTTGGCTCAATAACAGTTAACCGAAGTTATCCATATGAACACTTTTGTATTAACCACATTCATATGACACTTCTAGATCTAATGATAATCAAGTGAATGTAATTATGTTACTCATAGAGTTGTTCAATTATTTATATTCTCATATAAACAAAATCGGTTTTGATTCATGATTGTACAAAGTACTTATTCAAGAATCAATTCATGAACATTAAGCCACGGCTTGCAAAGATTGCATTCCTTAATTTATTAATATATTTGTTCATGAGTATGAAATCATACTAAACTGATTTTAGAACTTAAACCAACTTTGTTTGCAAACGGGTACGCAAACTTAAGTTTCGGACTTTGGTCTTGTCCGACAGTTCGCAAACCGGTATGCCTACTGTCGTTTCAGACCTAACTCAAGTAGAACCGTTCGCATACTGGTATGCAAACTTTGTTTCCGGACCTGAATCATACCACAACAGTTTGCATACTGGTATACATACTGTGTTATATCCAGACAATGGTTAATTATTCTAAACTCCAAATTCAATCATTGAAACATCCTTAGATGATGACAATAGCTGTCTCACACAAAGTATTAGCTTATAAGTAATTTTCAAGTGATTGAATGATCAATACGAAACATTCTGAGTCGACATCAAATTACTGTCTCACACAAATCATGTAAGATGTTTCAAGGAAATTTTCACATGATCATCTTTTGACTTATTATTCAGTTTCCATAAAATAAATTATTTCTAACTAAACTCGTCAAGAATAATGATGAACGTAGCTAAAGAAAAAAGCTTCTAACACATATTTCGAGAAAAATATAAGCGAGTTAAACTCATCTCAAAATATCAAATGTGTATAATGTAAAAGTCTATACAGCTATATATACGACTTAGTCTCAATAGGAGATAAAATAGAATAGACTACTGAGTGATAGATAAGTTTTAGTCTCCATATATCTTTTGTTGATGAAGTTCCTCCAAGATCTCCTCAGCAGATCTTTGTTTTCAATCGATGAACGTCGTGAAATCTAATGCTCAACTACACATTATATCCTAATCCGAGACATAGCTATAAGTAGACTAGAAATCAAGACTTATATTTTTGATCACCTACACTTGACAAACAAGCTTGAGATAGAAACACTTGCGAGTTCTACCAAGCAGTGATATAACACTTGGTACATGTGTATCCTTTCTCATTTTTCTGGTTGTAGAAATATCAATAAGACATATATAAGGAAGGGATGTTGGTTGAAGGTGAATTAAGAGGAGATGCATCCTTAAGTTATAATGCTTAGCCGTTATAGCATAAATGATGCAAAGATATCATTACGTCGTTTTTCAGAATGATGCAAAACAAGTGAAAGGTGAACATTACGATAATTCGTATTTCCCGATCTTGTGAACGCATACTTGCAAACTAAGTGTCCTAATGATGCAAACTCTTGTGCACATCTTGTGAAAGACCCTTCGACTTAAACGGATTAGGCTTTGCTTGGATTTTCCCTTACAACACGAGTTGGCTTTAATTGTTAGTCTCGAAGTGGATGAACTACATTTTGTGCCTTATCCTTCGATCCACCGAGGTGGGTACGTATGCATCCGCTATGAGTTGCAGGTTTACTTATCTAGTACTTTTTCTCCCATATCATCTAGAAGGTGATTGCGACATGTAGGTAACTCATCTAAAAACAGCAATACGGTGCAAGAGATGATTGTTACCATAGTTTATAAGGTAGTTGTAATCAATTCCTTGCATATTCATGCTTCCTATCATGTCATTCGATGTAGGCGTGCATCAATTTCGAATTAAGCATGGGCAGGAAAGAAAGATAACTAGTATGCAAGTTAGGGGAGCTTATATAAGTTATTTGCATCGTAGGCATAATGCAGGAAAAGGATGGCATGAGCTTGACCGATGCGCCATTCGCACAATCAAGGTCAGGGCATGCTTTCATATCAATACCGAAGTTAAGTAAGGAAGATGGAAATAGGCTTACAATGGCATATGCGTGATTTCAAGGCATATGCATTATGCCTGGACAAGACTCGAAAGTTAGTGATGTGTGCCAACGCATCAGCATTAGCCTTCAAGGCTATATAACCTTCATAAAACAAGGTTAATCTGGAAGGGTGTGGAAGATACGTTTGAGGCATCATGCTTGCTAATCATGTTTGCAATGTCAAATTTACGTGCACTTGCCTGGCGAACTTTGAAGCTTTACATGCCAGTCACTTCACTTAAGAGTGGCGCATTAGGGAGTTTTGGCCTGCTAGGTATAGTGCCAGAGTCAGAATTTTTCGGTCAGTTACATAAGTATTACTTGATTCTACAATCGGCACTGAGGAATAAGATCTTGACCAAAATTTCTTACGCTTTCTCTGTTTCAATCCTAAAAAATCCGTCTGCATAACTCGCTTGGAATTTTCATTCAGGTTTGAATTCAAAATTGACAGTGGTTAGATGATCAATCTCTAATTAGAAAGATCATAGATATCGGCCACCATTATACTATCAGTATAACCTAAATCAATGTTTAATTATATGGACCTAAGTATGAACTTTAAACCTTTTGAATTCCTAATCTTTATTTTCAACGTGGTTAAATCTTCTAGTCCCAACGTAATTAGATAAACCAATGAATCCTATTATTGGGGCTCTAGGGGGAGAGTTTTTGGGGGCTAATTTACTAAGTGGAGCCTAAATGTTATAAGGGGAGATCTGATTTGTATAAAAGTTCTAAAATACCCTCCATAATTTTAATTTATTCCCATTATACCCTCTCATTAACTACCTAATCTAATAAAAAAAAACTGAAAAAAACGGACGAAACATTAAAAGAAAAAAAACCGCCCCCTTTCTTCTTATTCTTCATTCCTCTTCTTCTTCTTTCCTTCTTTTTTTTTTTCTTCTTCCATTGAAAACTGTTCAAAGATTAATTGTCGATTCAAAAAAAAATCATCGTCGATTAACCTCATTCTATAAAACCATGAAACCTAAGGAAAATCTAGGTTAATCTTCGTCGAATCAACCTCCTACTGAAGCAGAGAAAGCAACTTCATCAACTGAAGATCAAGAGGAAGTGAATAAAGGAGTTCCAGAAGCCGTCGAGTCTCCTGACATGACACCAATAAGGTATGAATTCAAAAACCCAGTCTTTATTTAAGCGTTTCGTTGATTAATCAGTTGGTTTCAAAAAATTTAGGTCTGAGAAAACGGTTTCTGAAAATGCTTATGGCTGGGAGTTCTTATATTACCAGACGTAAATAGGTATAATGGTTGGGAATTAACGATTTCCCAACAGTGTATAAGTTAAACAGTTGGGATATATAAGAACTCCCAGCTGTAACTAAATCGACTTGTACAAGATGGAGCATTCCTATCCGTAACCAGTTGTAAACGTCTAGGATATTCCTAAACGTATATTCTCTTGTGTTCATAATTTTTTAGCGGTTTTATTGTTACGTCTGGGCTTTCCCAACCGTAGAGTTATTTCCTGACCGTAATTTCCTGTTTCCTAGTCGTTTTTACATTACGGCTTGGAATTTGCTTGTCGTATTTATTCCCTATGTTGTACTGTGAACTAGCAGTATATAGTCATATAGGTTTTCCTATCCGTAATTTTTTATCGGCTTGGTCGAATACTATGTTCCCATCCGTAATTTGTTTTTCGGATTGGTCTATTACAATGTTCCCATCCGTTATTTTTTTTTGTGTCTTGGACTATCCAATTTTCCTAGCCGTTTGATGTGTTACGGTTTGGTTATGTCAAATTTTCCCAGACGTATTTTTTACCTACTTTTGGTTTTTTGCCTTGTTTGTCTTGGAACAGAGGAAAAAAGAAGAAAAAAAGATCCCAAGAAGTAACACCTTCTAGTGACCCGACTCTGCAACCTCGTCACTCAAAACCATTGGGTGCAAACGCAAGGAAAGCAATCGGAGTTGTGACTGCTGGAGAAAAAGAAGATGGTAGAGATGGAGTTGGAGTCACTGGAAGTACTGAAGTTAGAGTTGCTGGAGGAACTGAAGTTGCTATTACTGAGGTAACTGAAGTTGTTGTTACTCAAGGAACTGAAGTTGTTGTGACTGAAGTTGTTGGCACTTCTAGTGGTGGTGGAAATGAAGGTGTACTTGTTATTACCGGAGGAAATGAAGTTTCCACTTCTAGTGCTGCTGCTATTGATAAAGGTAAATACGTAGTCTAGGAGCACAAAGAGGAGGACAAGAAGGAAGGAAAGAAGAAGTATAAACCTAAGACAACGCAAAGAGAATTAATTAATGCCATGGGGCCGTTAACTCCTAAGAGGATTGGGAGACCTTGGGGTGAGCCAAGAGATTGTTCCGTCTTGATTGGCTACACTTCTTCATGGGATGCTAGGGTTGGTGGCACAAAGGTAATAAATCAAATTACATATATGTTATATTCATTTTGTTACGGATTATTATTTTTACAACCAATTTTTTTTTTTTGTAGTTTCTGGACCAAGCTGTCCCTAAACTAAAGCACCAACAAGCAAAGTTTTGGCCGTTAGACGATGAGCATTCAGATGTGATAGCTTTGGTAAAAGCTTCGGGGTTATGGTCTGGAATCGATGCTTTGCAGAAGAAATATGATGTTGTCACAGTTTGTGGTTTTAGAGAAAGATTTTGGCCCGAAATCATGACTTTTCACCTCTCATTCGGCGAGATAACTATCACTCCGGATGACGCAAAGCAAATCACTGGTCTATCTTTGGAAGGAAAGGCGGTGTTTGAGGATTTCAATAATTCCATGCCTTTTGATGAGCTTTGTGCCTTGGTGAAGAACTGTCTTGGGTGGGGTAAAGATGAAGTGGAAGAAGAGTTTGAAATAGGGTCTGGAGCACCTCCTAGATCAAAGAGGAAACTTAGTGCACCGGGCGAACTTAGTAAAGTTGTAAATATGTCAAGGAAGATTAATTTGGGTCATCTGAGGGCACAGTTTGGGGATTCTAAACGCAAGACGGATAGTGGATTGGTGGTGATGGACGCAGAAAGAGCTAGACATATGGCTATAGCTTACTTGTTGCATGCTCTTGGGATCGTCCTTTTCCCCGATTTCTCAGGCAATAAGGTAAATGCATGTTACTTGCAATGGTTGAAGACTCTCAGTCTCGGTAAGGAAACAAACGAGGTACCTAGGTACTCGTGGGCCACCGCCCTCCTTGCTGATGTGTTGGAATGTCTTTGCAAAGCTTCTAGATGAAACGAAACACAAATTATGGGATGTGTTGCTCTTATCCAGGTATCTTTTTGTTTTAATATAACAAATGTTTATTTGTTTTACTTGTATATACTGATTTGTATGTAATAACTTATTTATAAACATTTTTTTATTTATTTCCGTAGTCATGGGATTACCACCATTTTAAAAGCTTGAGGCCTACTCGGAATACAAATTGTCCCTTTAGATAAACCTACAGGAGGGAGATACCCCTTTGGAGGGACCCAACATAAGGCTAAAGAGACGGAAATAGTTGACATGAGGAAAAAATTGGATGCTTTGACAATTGAAGATGTGGTTTTTGATCCATATTCGAAACTTGATGAGGATGGAGAAGAGGAAGTTGATGATAAAGTATTTTCTGATGTGGCAACCTATACGGTACCTTTGTTTCATACAACCGGGTTTGTCATTTTAGATCCTCGTAGAATGCTCCGCCAAATCAGTATTGTCCAGAAAATTGTGCCTGGAGAGACTCGTTTTAGACTGAGCGTAGCCACCTCCCAATTTAAGGACAAACATGTGAAATTGAACTATGAAAATGCACCGGCGATCGGCCATTGGAATTCTCATTCCGAAGAAGTAAACCAAATGAGTAGAAGACTTCTTGAAGCAGAACATGGTACTTCCCAAGCGGATGCGAATTATATGGGATGGTATGGAAAGTGCGCTCATCCTTATGTGGAAAATTTGGATCCGGAGGCGCATAGTTATTTCAAGAATACAGAGAAAGAGAGTTCAAATACATCAAGGAATGAAGAACATGATTGGGAGAAGATGTTGGTACGTATACTACTAATTATATTGTATATGATGTTTTTTCTAATTACTTATGAATAATGGGAGTACGTGTGTTTGATATGAAAAAATAGGTCGACCGAGTTAATTGGGTGGCCAATGACATCAGCCATACGATTAATTTGGGTGATAATATAGCGGTAGTTGAACTCAGATTAATGTGAAATCGAGTTAGAGGCATAATACTCCCTGAGAAAGGAGGTTTATATCTTGTTGAAGCACCAAGGAGAGCTAAAAGGGCTAGGTCTCATTCTTCTAGCGAAGATTCGGACACTCCCCCCCCCGACCAAGTTCAATCTAAGTAACGAAAAGCCGGCTGAGATGGTAGAGGTGCAAAAGGTGGAACAAGTGCTCGAGGTGGTCGAGGTGAAAAAGGTCGAGGTACTGGACCAAGTTCAAAAGTTAGCCGTGTTAGAAAAAGTGCTCGAGGTGGACGTGGTGGAGGTAGAAAGGCTCCAACTCAAGGTGTCAACTGTCGAGGTAAAAAATCTAGAGTTGTGGAACAAGTTGTGGAACCTCAGGCAAGGGACGATTTGGATGACTTTTTGGAAAGCACATCGGAGGAGGGATCAAGTGAAAGTGAATGACTATTTACTTTTTATTATATTACTTCATGGATCTTTTATTATTTAAGACTTTGTCTATTTACTGTGTAGGATCAGAATATTGTCACTACAATATTCCTGCGAAATAAACAGCAGTTCTGCGATACATCAATGATATTCTGCGATACATCTCAAAATAACGTAAGGAATGACATATCAGATGAAAACGACAGAAACATGAGAAAAGTGTGACATTTCTGCGATGAACCAATAAAACCTGCGAATTATTAAGGCGGTGCTAACTGCGATTTATCGCAAGAATCCAGATCCGAAATTAAAGGGTATCTTAGCTGTAAATGAGCTGTAATCCACTATGTAAATGCCTATATAAAGGGAATGAATAGTTCCAGAGATGATGATGAATTTTTGAGTGCTAAGAAAGTTTTTAGGAGAGAGAAAATCTTATTAAGTGTCTTGTGTTCTTGATCATTATAATTCTTTTAAGATCATATTAATAAAAAAGGTCCTTAATCTTCAAATTGTGTCATAAATATTGATAAATTCTTGAGTTGGGTGTAGTGTGGGAATTCCTGCAACTACATTTTGGCGCTAGAAACAGGGAGAATCAATTTGAGAAATTCCAAAGTGCAACTTGAAGATTTGAAAAAATTGTTAGAATTGAAGAAATGGCTAGAAGGAGAAGAAATACATCAGAACCACCAACAACAGTGAGAAGAAGTAAAAGAATTGCAGGTGAAGGAACAGGTGAATTGTAAGGATCTTTAAGGATCAGATCAGGAGGAAGTAGAATGAAAAATGGAGCAGAAAATTTAATTCAACCACCGAATCAACAAACACAAGCACAAGATAGAAATGTAGATTATGATAGAGCAAGTGTGCATACTTGGAGGTCGGATTCGATAGAAGAGGCAGAAAATCAAGAAGAGGAAATAAATCAGGAAGTGGATGTAGGAATAATTCATGAAGGACATGAGGTAGTAGATGATTTGAGACAAAGGATACAGGAGAAAAGAAGATTATAGGCAGAAGAACGTGCAAATCTTACAAGGCAAAATCATGAATTAAGAATGGAAAATATGAGGTTGCAAAACAGAAGATCAAGAAGCAGCATGAGATCAAGTTCAAGATCATATAGATAAGAAACAAGACAAAATCATCCTATACAAAATATTGGCGAGAATTTGATAAATGATCGTTATATTCCACGCGGTGAAACTTTGGACGTTAGACATAATCAAGATGAAGGAGAAAATCAAGAAGATAGAAGGAGAATGTTACGTGATGAAGAGATTCGAAGAAATCGCAGAATGATTGAAGATGATATTGAGAGGCATTATATTGAGCAAGTACATTTAGCGGGAGAAAGAGAGAGATTGCGAGATGAAGCAGAAGAACAAGAAATTCAAGCAGCATTGCGTCAGAATAATCATGATAATCGAGAAAGACGACGTGTACAAAATCGTAATAATGATAATCTAAATGAGGAATATGAGAGAATTCACAGAGACATGGAAAGGCAACGAAGAGAAACGATAAGGGATGAAGAAATTCGCAGGGAAGAAAATGAAAGAAAAATTAATTTGCAAATTCAAGAAGAAGAAAATCGCAGAAGAGGGAAAAATCAAGATGTTGAAGAAGAAGCACGAAATATCGCAAGACAAGAAAGGCATGAACGCAGACGAAGAGAAGCTGCGTTGAAAATACCAATGGAGCAAAATTCTGATAGGAATGAGCAAATCTTGCGGGAGTTAGCAGAAATGAGAGGAATAATAAATAACAGAAGATAAAGAGGAAGAATAAAACTTGATGAGGCAATCGAAGAAGCCGCGAAAACTCCATTTACTCAAGAGGTACAAGTAGGAGGGATACCTCCAAAATGCAATTTTCCGGTGTTAACCAGTATTTTTGATGGGACTACATGTGCCTTCCAACATATCAAAGCCTATATTCGATGCATGCTACAATGGGAGAACCATGATGTCGTCTTGTGCAAATATTTTGCGACAAGTTTAAATGGCGAAGCACTGAAGTGGTTTGAAGGTCTCCCCAAGAATACAATAACTTCGTTCATGCACTTGCAAATTACTTTCTTGGGAGCATACATAAGCAATAACTCTACACGACCTGGAATTGAATATGTGTTTGGATTGAAGCAGAGAGTTGGCGAGAGTTTAAAACACTTAACGATAAGATGGAGGACAATGTGCAGTGAAATGGCAGGAAGAGTAGATGAAAGATATCTCATTTTGTCCTTCATAAATGCTATGTTTGCGACAAATCTATTATACATCCAGGTATTCAGAGTTAAAAACACAATCACTATGACAGAACTGCGAGAATTGCAAGAAGAATATATAGCTTTGGAGGAAAAACAAAATGAGATGGAGTCATATCCAATTCTTGCAGGCACAAGTTCAGCCACAGCAAATGGAAGTTTATTACCAAAGATGATTAATACAGTGTCAAGTACCTCCCAAAATCAGCGAGAGAAAATGGAGATTGATAATCAACGTAAGGTAGTAGCAATGGGGAGTAGAGATCAGGAGGAATTGGAAAAGGAGAGAAATTTTTATAATCGCAATAACAATAATAAAGTCCCAAGGTTTGATCAACCGCAAGAGACTTATGGTGGACAGAGGCAGAATTATTCAAGAGAGCAAAGAGGTCAGAGGATTATATGGGAAGACATCAAATTTCCACCTCTAAATACCAGTATAGACAAGATTTGGGAAACGATTATTTTGATGGAGAATATACCTTCACCATGGAACATGGGGATAGAACCACATCCTAACAACCAAAATCAAGAATTCTGCCCTTATCATCATTTTCATGGCCATTCTGTGAGTAATTGTAGGAATGTAAAAAGAATTATTCTGCGAATGATTGAACAAGGAAAGTTAAATCATTTTCTAGCGAGATATCCACAACCTCAACAATTGCCGCCAGCACCAGAAATTCGCAGAGTCAATGTTGCGAAAGAAGCAGAAACATTTGTCATTGAAGTAGGAGCTACAGCAAAAAATCTATTTTGCAATTCAATTGTACATTCGCAAAAAACAATAGAATATTTCCATGATAATGTGCTAAGTAGAGTATTTGCGAGGGATATAGAGGGAAGAGAGGTGATGAATATTGCGAAGATTTCTCCGTTAGAAGAATGGCATAAACAAATTATTTCTTTTATTGCACAAGAGATACCAGAGCCAGGGAAGATGCATGACAACCCGTTGGTGGTGAAGTAAAAGATAAATCCAAAGTGTAGAGAAGAAGAAGTAGATGATGATGGTGACGCAACAAATAATTCTTGGGCAATAGATAGGGTTTTAATTGACACTGGCAGCTCGGTAGACATCTTATTTTATCATACTTATCGTACAATGGGTGGAAGAGATGATGAGTTAATCCCTTCAACTTACAAAATCTATGGTTTCAATGGCACTGCAAATAATCCAAAAGGAGAAATCACTATGGAAATTCCATTGAACAAGATATCTTCAAAAATTAAGTTCTGTGTAGTGGATATAGAATCTCCTTATAATGCTTTAATTGGAAGACCATGGCTCCATGGGATCTTGGGCATAGCATCCACATATCATCAATGCATAAAGTTTCCACATCCCCATGGTATTGGGATAATTAAAGGTGATTGGTTTGAAGGAAAAAAGTATTATGAAGTTGACATTAATGCTTGCGAAGAAAGAAACGCCAGAAATCGTAATTGGCAACATAACAGGAAGCAAACTCAGAGAGAAGAGAAATTTATGGTGGACAGTATAGAGTTGCGGGGAAAGGATATATTACAAGAATAGTTTGTGCCAAAAGAATTAATGGTGATTAATCGCGTAAAGATGGGAAAAAGTAGAAATCTTCATTCTTCGCAGGAAAATAAACAAATGCGAGGTGCTGGGATAAGGTTGAAATCTTCATTTTGCGCAAGAAAATAAAAAAGCAACAAAATATTGCGAATAATCATTCGATACAGAAGAAAAGAAGTGCAACAATATCATGTTGTGAACAATCGAAAAGCAGGAACAGTAAGAAATATGCTGACAGAATATTAAAAGATAAACTTTGTTCAAAAATAAGAATTTTTCTATTAAAAGAAAAAGATGATGATTTCAAATCATATAAGAATTTTTAATGCAAATGCATGAGACGGGAGCAAATCGCCTAAAAACATATAAGAATGGGACGAACCTTTGTGGCGTACACCTTAGTTCGCGGATTATATTCCGTAAGAGGCAATGTCCTTAAAGTACGTCATAAGGGGGGTATCTCTTTGCATGGCTATGGGAAAGGCTATACTGCTGCTGGAACCTAGTCATGGAGATTTGGGATTATAGAAAATCCATCCAGGAGAGATAACTTGGATTCCCAACTATATAAGGTTATACCCTGGTTGGGCGCCCGAGAGTATCTCCTAAGGAATGAAAAGTATGATCAAGGCGCCGAGGTACACAGTTGAGCTGTGGGTGCCCGGGATGGATGAACCTACCCTGGCCATCCATGGCAAGTCTTGTCTACGATGTGTTCGGCCCGAAGAAAACCCCACTAGGGTGCAGTCTTGTAACTATAAGCCATATAGGCATAAAGGACAAGGCTGCGAAAACAACTGGTTGTTGGCAGAACCTGATGGGAAAGTGCTAGTCTTGTATGGCCGATGTATAATCCTAGAAGGGGAAACCGGGGGGAATATAAGGGCGATACCCTCCATTAAGGAGCTGTGTATCAACAAAGACGGCAATGTCATGGGACTTTATATTTGCAAAAATATTTAGACCCGTCATATTGTCGCGTGACACAGACAACAATGTCATGGGACTTTATATTCGCAAGAATATTTAGGCCCGTCATATTGCCGCATGACAGGCCAAAAAGCCTAAAAAGAAATGATAAGATGAGATCAATGGGTTTTTGCGATAAGATCAAAAGATGAGATAAATGAAATCAATGATAAGAGGATATAAATCGCAAAAACGTCCTGTGATTTCATCGCAAAGACGCCAATGTCATAAGTCTTAAAAAGCAAAGAGAAATTAATCTCACAAGATGGCTTAGACTTATCATATTGTCGCAGAGATCAAAATAAATTATAAGGCAAGGTCAATGGATTATTACATATGAAAGTAAGAATGTCCTGCGATCTTGTCGCCTAAAAGTGGCATAATAATACCTTAAACTAGGAAGGCAAAATAAGACCACGATAGAGGTTATATCTGCGAAGCATATAACAGATTTTTTGCAGCATTATTTGCGATAATTTATTTATTATATTTCAGATTAATAACAAGAGGCAAGTATGGGAATGATGCATAGAATGGTAAATTTTGTTATTCATTATTATATGATAAATTCACACAAATAATTGGAGATTAATGATTATATTAACCATATTGCAAAAAGAATTGTTTCTTGAATTTTTAATGACAAACAGATAGAAGCAAAAAAGAATTTATATATTGAAAGACATCAGGAGCTGCAGATAATTCGCAGAATATTACAATTTGTCATGGATAATTATCGCAAGAAAGAAAGAGAGAAATACAGGAGAACATCAAAAGGAAAAAACAAAACTATTGAGATTTATCTCTATCATTATCTTCATCTTCGTCTTCACCATCTTCATCATTAGTTCCTTCCTCATCTTCGTTTTCACTTTCATCTGTATCAGCCTCACTATCAGAAATAATTGGTACTTGAGAACTAGCTGGGATATTATCCATAAGACAAGGATATAGACTAAGAGGAAGATCGTTATCTTTGCAAACTTTCTCAATAGCATTATTGCGAATGGTGAGAAGATTATTACGCAAGTTTGAGTTGGATATCTTTATTTTCTCTCGCAGTCTTGAAATTTTTTCATTACGGGAAATAAGATTTTTCGCAAGACCACTTTTTTCTTCTTCAAGTTCTGTTATCCTTTTGGAATATTTTTCTTCAGATTCTGTGATGATACAACAACAAATTAGAAATTTGTTAGAAATCTACAAGAAATACAAAGATATTAGAGGAGCAATAAATAACCTTCTCTTTCATGGATCATTTCTTGTATCAAGGTTGCTTGCTCGGTATGAAGACTGACATCTATCGCTAAATTTTTCCTAGCATTATCGAGAATTGTCGCAGCCCATGCGAATTCATCATCACTTTGAATGAGAAGATGGGAACGGATTTGTTCTTCTCTTTTAAGAAGTTTAATGTTTTCATTCTTAAGTCTATCTCTCTCAAATTCAGTATCAATAAGGGTATTGCGGAATTTTGATAGAGCTTCAGCGCCTTGAAGAGTAATGCGTTCTTTATCCTTCTCAAGTTCATTTTTCTTGGCTTTTAAGGCTTTGGTTTTTTCTCTAAACTCATCTCTGCAAGTCTTTAAACTATTGGATGTTCTCAAGACAGATCTATAATCCATTCTCATAAGGGAGATATGATATTTAATCTCATCAATGGACAGAGTATTAATTTTTTCGTCTGAATAGTTATTTAAAGCGTCATTAAGACACTGAAGAAGAGTGGTTTCATCTATGGGTTCATCAAAAAGAATTAAGAATGATGGCTTCATCAGTAAGATTATAGGCATCTGCAAAATGGTTGCCCAAATAAGCTAAAATAGCGAGAAAAAAAAAAGAAAAAAAAAAGGAAAAAGGGGAAAAGGGGAAAAGACTTATACCAATAACTTGTTTGCAGAATTTCTCCTTGTCCACTAATTTCTGTTGAAGAATTTGAATTTCTACTTCAAGCGATTTGTTTTTATTAAGAAGCTCAGTATTTCACTACCTCCTCCTGTTTTTTATTTTTCGCGAAGAATGGAGATTTCAGCTTCGTATTGCTTATTTTTCTCGAGAAGTTTCGCAGATTCAGATTGTGAATCAGTAAGCCTTTTCTGCGATGATGATAATCTACTTTCTAATTCTGAAGCAACAGAAAAAGAAGCTCTAGCAGTATGTGACAGAAAATGAGAAAATGAGTAATATAAGTAAAAGATCTTTGATACTCATGATAAATGTAAATTTTACTACAAGAAAAATGAAGGAAAGGGGCATACCAACGAAGCTAACTCATGAAGAAAACCTGGGTTAATAAATCTTGAGACTCCTTTAAGATCTTTATTATTAGTCAAGATTGAAGCGTCGCATATATTTGAGAGATAGTCGCAAGTACGAGTAATATCATCCTCTCCAACACCTTGTAAGGGATTTCTAAAAATGTTTGACAATTGATCCATTGGAGTCTCAGGTTGAGAAAGACCCATCGCAGACCTAATTCTTGCGGAAGAAATATGTGTTGAAGTGCCCACAGAGGCATCATTATGAATTCCACTATTTTTTTCAATTTCATTATCTTTTTCAGCGATAATAGAAGTCTCTCTGAGTTGAGAATTATTAGAAGGAAGTGGTTGAGTTTTTCTTATCTTCTTTGGGGGACCGTCAGCGGTTTGATTTTTATTGCGGCGAGGAGAAGCACCGGAACTTTCATTTGGAGTTGCTACTCTTTTTCCTTTATCTTTGGCTTCAACCACCGCGACAAATGGTATTTCCTTGAAAACAATCACACATAAAGATAAGAAACAGGGGCAACAATATATTGTTAAAGGTTATAGAAGGTTGTTTCTTACTTCATCTGTGAAGGTTTTCAAAATTTGTAGGAGATTGGGATTCCCAGTATTGGCATAGCTAAGCTTCATTCTTTCAATCTGATAAAAGATATCTCAATATAATCAATAAGAATAATACATTTATCCAAATCTGCGAATAATGATAAAATTTTGCGAAATATACCTCAGGATTCCTTTCAGGCCAGTTAAAAACCCAAGGACGATACGCCGCAAGATTCGCAGGATTCGCAGGAAGATCGAGAGTGCCAGAAATATATGGACCTTCAAGGAGGAGAGGAAATCTACACCACTTATCATCTTTTGAGAAGCGTGGACCTTGGTTTTTACTTGAATGATAATCTATATCTTGCATAAGAAGTTTATCCTTCACAACCTTTTTATTCCTATTCAAACGAACAGCCCAACACGTGCTCTCTTTCTTCATGGGAATCACTTGATAATTCGCAAAGAAATTCTCCACGGTATATTTCGCTGGAATAATTGGGATATCTTTAAAATCAGGATGTTTCACAGATTCAGGATAGCGAGATCCTTTACCAGCTCCACGAAAGGCATATTCGAGAATGAGACGAATACAATCTCCACTTAATTGGTAGATTGCTCGTGAAAATTTAACGTCAGAAATAATTTCATAAAAAAGAGGGAGATCTGGGTTATAAAGAGGGATAGGAAGGCCAGCTTCTAGTTGACCTAGTGAAATAAGGATTTTCCCATTGGAAGAAGGAAATTATGAAACTAGATCAATGGAGAGATCAGAGTCTGGAGATTGACCAGGGATCTCAGAAAGTGTGAAACCTAAGGTTTGGAGCTTCTGTTGGTGTTTTTGGAATGTAGGTTGACCTAATTTTTTAGCAGGAGCCATTTCTTAGTATAGGAATGATGATTAAGATGAAGAAGAATAAAGAAACAAAATTGAAACAGTAGTAGATCCAGAATTTGCGGAAGAAGATGAAGAACAGAAGAGTTGCAAAGAAAAAGTAAAAAGAGAAAGTAAAAAGAAGAGGAGAGATTAGCGAAGAAGATATTTATAAGAGAAGAAGATTCTCGAGAACATCAGTGCATTCAATGAAGAAAAGACGTGAATGGTCAGAATTCAACGGTTGAGAAAAGATGTGTCAAGGAATAAATGAGATAAGAAACACGCGTAGAATATCTAGCGATGGATGCAGAGACGTGTCAAAGTGAAGGAAGTATGAAAATACAAGGAGTTGCGGCAAATCAAGAGATTTAAATTCTCATGATCTTTATCTTCTTCGCAAAAAAGATATGAGAAGAGGCAAGATGTAGGATCAGAATATTGTCACAACAATATTCCTGCGAAATAAACAGCAGTTCTGCGATACATCAATGATATTCTGAGATACATCTCAAAATGACGTAAGGAATGACATATCAGATGAAAACGACAGAAACATGAGAAAAGTGTGACATTTCTGCGATGAACCAATAAAACCTGCGAATGATTAAGGCGGTGCTAACTGCGATTTATCGCAAGAATCCAGATCCGAAATTAAAGGGGATCTTAGCTGTAAATGAGCTGTCATGAGCTGTAATCCACTATGTAAATGCCTATATAAATGGAATGAATAGTTCCAGAGATTATGATGAATTTTTAAGTGCTAAGAAAGTTTTTAGGAGAGAGAAAATCTTATTAAGTGTCTTGTGTTCTTGATCATTGTAATTCTTTTAAGATCATATTAATAAAAAAGGTCCTTAATCTTCAAATTGTGTCATAAATATTGATAAATTCTTGAGTTGGGTGTAGTGTGGGAATTCCTGCAACTACATACTGTTTTTGTGTTTGGTTATGGATTTGGATGGAAAAACTTTTAAAACTTTGCATTTATTAAAGAATGTTAGTCTTTCCAATTGTCTAATCTAAGTAAACTGAGGAAATAACCAAGATTCACTAAGTTTTTGTGCACTTTCAGCTAGGTCGATCCTTCACATAACCTAGCCGAAAATGCACATAATCCTTGTCAAATATACTTGCACAGGATTGCGGTTGGAAAGTACTAACCGTAACTATGTTACGGTCAGGAAATACCTGTCCGTATGTTTCACTGGATACTCAAAATTTAACTGAACCTCGGTTACGGATACGTTTCCGAGACGTGTATTTTTTTTTCCGGTTGGCACTCCGAGCCGTAAAATTGACATAAATTTGCAACTCTTCTTTACGGCTTGGAAATTCTTATATATCCGAGACGTAATTCTGACAAAAAATAACAACTATTTTTTACGGATTGAACTACCGAGCCGTAAATATGACACACCACATATCCTTCAAGTTTATACAGAATAACGGCTGGGTCTCTCTTGCTATTTCCAAGCCGTAAATACCTATAATTATGAATACCACATCATATCAGCTAGTTTTTTTAATTTTGAAAAATAGATCCGTTTGAAGATTGATATATAAAAGGTTATAGATGTTCAACCACTTATTTAAACTTGAAATAACTCCCATCTCCATATAACCACCCACTCCAAATCAAAATCACACCTTCTACACTAATAATCTCCACTAAAACTCCTACAAACTCAATGCAATGTACTCAAAGGATAAACCCAACTTTACTTTGGAAGAAGACTTATCTCTTTGCAAATATTTTGTATTATGCTATCCAAAGAGAGGAGAAGAACGAAGGAAAGGTGGTTTACCAAGTCCATCGTATTGGAGTAATATTTTTGAGAATTTTTGTAGTGAAACAGGTAACACTAACAACCGCGATGAGGTTGAATTGTATCTTCGATTTTCAAACATACGCAAAAATGTGGAAGAATATATGGCTTTACGTCGTATGTGCAACCAACTTCGACTTAGATGTGAGACTGATAGAGAAGTCGCGGCTCAAGCTAAGAAGTAATGGCGGAAATGGAAAGGTTATGATTTCAACTTGGAAGCTCAATTCGCCATTATCAAAGACTTCTTAATACATCGAAAGGGGTGTTATTAAAACCAACTTTTGAACAAGGATCTATTAAGTATGTAATGGGTTTTTATTAAGTATTACTAATTTTCAATCGTAGTATGTATTCATGTTGAAAAGCAAAATTCCTCAGCTTACAGATTCAATTACGGATGGGAAATATAAGAATTCCCAGTTGTAAAACAGATTCAGGAGATTCTCGTTGAATGACGGCTAGAAGTTCTTAAATTCCCATCCGTTATTAGTGTTTACGTCTTGGAATTCATCAAATCCAAACCGTAATTGCTTAATTACGGCTGGGTCGACACAATTTCCCGGCCGTAACAGAATCAAAGTCCAAATTTTTTCTGATTTTTGACGGATTTGAATTGATGAAATTGATGTTGGGAGTTGATTATAAGGTTATCTTGAGTTTTGTGATGAATGGTTTCATCATTTTTCTTCAAAAAAATTTCACCAAAATCACCATTTTTCCTTCTTCAAAACTCAAAAAAATCAAGTTTTAATTTGCAAAAGATTAAGGTTTTGATTAGTCTAATTGATTCACTAAGACTAATTAGTTAGATTAATCAAGTTAATTAGCACTAATCAAATTAAAGGTAGATTAGACATTACAAAAAATGATGGATAAGGGGTGGTATGGGTTGTTATTTCATGACCCCATTTAGCCCACAAAAACCCATCCGTTTGTAGCCCCAATAATAGGATTCAAATCAATATAACTTCACCGCAAACTCTTACAACTAAGTACATGATATCACTAGACCACTACTGACAAGGAACGCAAAAACCTTAATCTTCAAGATAGTTTCAAAATTATTCTTAGGTGTTTTTAGGAATTTGGATATGGTTTATGTTGGAAATTCCTATTGGTTTGAATATGAAATTGGGTACAGGAACTATCTAAGTGTCAAGGGCAACCTTGCCAAGAGGTGACTGTTAAGTTTGGTTTCAAATTGTAACTGTCAAAAACAGTTCCAACCAACACAGTTGGGTCTTTTCTGAAAAGGTTTTTCCATAAGTAATGTATGTTCTCGGGACCAGACGTGGTGCCCTTTCGAACAGTTTTCTTCTCTTGGATTTCAGACACCACTCCTCTATAAAACCTCCACTGTTTTTCTATTTGATTATCGAATTTTCTGCTTCTATACATCAAGTGTTTTTGTGTCAAAGGAGATTACATAGAATACCATTTAGTTTATAGTTTATTGTTGTTTGAAGTGCTGCATCAATAAGAAGGAGATTATTGTATCCTGGGAGACTAGCGCCAATCAACCATACGGCATCATTGTGGGGGCGTAATCATTTTAAGGACATAGAGAATTTCTTTAGCCTCAATCCAAGTTAGTGATTTCTATCTATCATTCTCTCTGTCTTTCTCCTTCCTTTGAATGCTTGTGAATGAATGTTTGTTTTACTGCTAAACGGTGATAGTTGGTTTCATATAGTTGTGTCTGCAATTGGGTATTTAACGAAAACAACATACATTTGTGGTAATCTTTGGTCTTGAATCGAATTAACTTCTATACAAGTTTTCCTGTGCACAAGCTTTTTGAAGAAACGCCACAGTAAAGTAAGTGCAATTTTAAGTTACTATACTAGTTTTCTGACAGCGACTAGTTTCCCTAGATTACTTATATTTGTACACAGTGATATATATACAAGTAAGTCTCTGAAACTTATATTGGTTTACATTTTAACTTGTATTTTGTTTGAGCACTTAGTATACAAAATCTAACAGTTTACTCATTAAATAACTCACCTTGTTACACTCAAGAACAATACTAAGATTAGCCTTGGATAGATTTCATCGACATGAATGATGGATTGAGAGAAGTTAATTTATTGGGTACGACTCAAAAAGGATAGTTGGTATAAAGTTCATGACACATGTCAGCTCCAATTAGAATCATGAAACTATAGAATTAAGAGATAAGCATTTTAAATATCCAAGAAAGTTAGAGTCAAGGTTTTTATCTTCAAATATTCCTCTTTTTTAGAGTAGTGAATGGTAACCGAAGGTTTAATAGCAATATTATCATGGGTAAAAGGTGAGGTTTCCTATAAAAGGATTTACTGATAAAGAATTGACCATGAATAACGGTTTGAGCATATGAGTGTCGAGATGATGAAAATGAGGGAATGGATTGGGAGGCAACATGAGGTTTAGCCATTGGTTGAGAAGAACATAGAAGAGTACTTTCTAATGTAGATGCAGCGTTTATTCCTAACAATGCTGCGACAGGTGCTGTTGCTCGTGACCATAATGGAGCTTTCTTGTGTTGTGGTTCCTCTACCTTTGATGCCACTTCTTCTTTACTGGCGGAAGCTGTGGCTTGCAAACTTGGATTGGATCTTGCTATTAGATTTGGATTTATGGAAATTATCATTGAAGGTGATGCCTCTAATGTTACATCTGCTATCCTTGGAGATATTTCTGAGATACCTTGGAGCATCAGGTCTATAATATTGGAAATCAGGGAAAAAGCAACACATTTTGTTAATGTAAACTTTCAATCAGTTCCTAAAAGTGCAAAATCTTTAGCACATTTGTTGTGTCAATTTTCTATGCATGACAGTGTAAATATGTGGTGGAATGCAGACTCTCCACCTCTATGTATCAGTTCAAACCTCCTTGTGTGAGGTCCCTTAATAAAGTGGAGCTCTGTTGAGCTCCTTTTCTCTCATAAAAAAACGTAGATATTATGGAGAATCACCCTTCAAATAGGGAACTGGGGCAACAAAGAAGGATATATGATCGACTTTAGGATTAGATCTATAAAGAAGAATGTGCAGATAAAAACCATAACTATTATAGTGTTTATTTACCATGAAAAAGATTCGGTTTTCTTCCAACTTTTAATGAGTTCTTCCGACATTGCGTTTTTCGCGACCTTAGTGAAAACTTTGAATAGATTTGAAGCAGGACAGACTGATTATGATTCTTAAGCGGAATCGAGATGAAAAAAATCATAAAAAATAATTAGGGAGGAGGGGTAGAAAAACTGCGAGAAAACCTAAAAACCTTCCAATGAATTTGGATGTAAAAATTTCCAACGGGAATGATGACAAGAAGAATGATGAGAGCTATACGGATCTAAGAAAACTAGGAACCTAGAAACCTAATACTAAAATGGAAATGTCCAGATAGAAGAGAAGAGAGGATCTCTGATTCTAGTTTTCGTCCATATTTTCTAGTTTCTTTGGTGGATGTACCATGGATAACTAATTATCATGTCTTTCGTTATCTTAACTCCTTATACTCTCTCCGTCCATATTTTTTACAAGTGGGGACGGGTTTTTGTCACATTTTTTTTTTGAATTTAGAAGGTTGTATTAAAAAGAGAAATAAAAGTAAACAATACAATCCCTGAGAATTATAAACCAGTTAACACCCCTTTATAAGTGTAACACCGTTTCCCAATCGAAAAGAATTTGACTCACACTCAACCCTGTAAAGACATTTTTCTCAAAGCACCACATAGTGATAGATTGTTTGATATTCAAACAAACTTCCTCAAACAGCTTTTTTCTACCCCCAAAAGTCCTCCCATTCCTTGTCTTCCATAAATGCCATAAGATTGCATAAATAAGCCTTTCCCAAACTACCTTCTTTCTACCAGTTAAAACCACTCCATTCCAATACTGAAACAACTCGAGAATTGTTACAGGTAGACTCCAGTTCACATGGCAGGCCTTAACAAAGTACTCCCACACCTGTTTTGCAAGATCACATCGCAGAAAAATATGCTCTGTCGTCTCTTCTTCTCTATTGCACATACTACATACAGTATTTTGAACATTAACCCCTCTATGTTACAGCATACACAAAGAAGGTAAAGAATCATGGAAGTTTGCCCAAAGCATAAAACTAACCTTGTACGGAATACCCGATTACCATAAGAACTTATTAAAGTCACAAGTTGTGTCTTCCTGAATCTGTAGCTCGTAACCTTTCTTCACCGTGTACTCTCCTTCTAACCAGGAAACCGTATCGTCATCATCCACCAACCCAGGTACAGGACCCAGTTCATTGAACAATAAGTTCCATTCTAGTTGTTCCTGAGAAGATAAATTCCGGCTAGACTGCAGTCTTAACACCCCCTCATGAATCATTTCTGCCACAGAACCAGTTTTGTTAGTACATGCCCTGTACGCAGCAGGAAATCTATTCTTCAATGGTCCAATAGTAGTCCACTTATCCAACCAAAACCTTATTCCTCTTCCATTCTTCAGCTGAAAACTAAAATTATCCTGCAGAAATACACCTGACTTCAATATATTCTTCCACATTCCCCTTCCATAAGGTTTACCATCATCTAAAGGTATCAAAGCTTCCTCTTGATTTCCAGATTTTTGTTGAACCACTTTTCTCCAAAGCGTATTCTTTTCTTTAGTGTACCTCCATATCCATTTCCCCTTCAAGGCCTTGCTTGTGAATCTTAGATTTTTCACTCCTAAACCACCCATTCTTTTCGGCATACAAACTTTAAGCCATGACACCCAACACATCTTCCTTGTTGACACATCAGATCCCCACAAGAAATTTCTTATGAGCCTTGTCAATTTCAGTTCAACAGTAGCAGGCATATGAATCAAAGACAAAAAGTATAGTGGAAAGATATCCAAACAACTCTTAATCATCACTAACCTTCCTACCTTATTCAAAAATCTCCTCTTCCACTTTGCAAGTCTCATTTCAACTCTTTGAATAACTTCATCCCACACATTTGTATTTCTAGGAGTAGCACCTAAAGGCATTCCTAGATATTTGATTGGCAGTTTCTCTGTCCTGCATCCCAGCTCCATTGCCAAGTCTTTAATAACATTGTCAGCTCCAATACTGACCATTGAACTTTTCTCTAAATTAAGCTTTAAACCTGTGATCATTTCAAAAGTAGTTAGAATAATAAGAAGTCTTCTAACCTCCTCCACATCTGCCTTGATTAAAATCAATGTGTCATCTGCAAATTGCAAATGAGATACCACTAATCCATCTTCCTCTACTTTGAAACCATGAATTTTCCCTCTCATCTCAGCATTCCTCATCAATTTTGAAAGAATCTCCACCACCAACAAAAACAAGAATGGAGACAAAGAATCTCCCTGTCTCAAGCCCTTAGAAGGCTTAAAATTTTCCGTAGAACTTCCATTAACCAACACAGCAATGTTAGAAGCAAAAATACACCATTTGATCCAAGAAACCCATTTTGCACCGAAACCATGTTGTTCCAAGATACGTAACACAGTCTGCCATTTCACATTATCAAATGCCTTCTCCATATCAATCTTACAAAGCAGACCTGGAACCTTCATCTTTAGCCTCTTATCAATACACTCACTTGCAATTAAAACTCCATCCAAGATCTGTTTATTTTTGATAAAAGCCCCCTGGAAATCAGATACAAGTTTATTCATTACCCCCTTCAGTCTATTAGCTAGAACTTTAGATAATATCTTATATGCACTACCTAATAAACTTAATGGTCTAAAGTCCTTAGGTAAACATGAATCAGTCTTCTTAGGAATCAAAGACAAAAAAGAGCAGTTAAGCCTCCAGTCCCAACTTCCATAAGTAAAAAACTCCTTCATCATTTCCATAAAGTCCTTTTTTAAAATATTCCAACAGTGTTTGTAAAACTCCATTGAAAATCCATCTGGCCCCGGGGACTTATTGTTCCCAAAATGCCTAATAACCTCAAACACCTCTTCTTCAGAAAAATCCCTCTCCATCCCAACACATTCTTCACCTGTTAACTTAGGAAACTCAAGATTCTGCATAGAAAAAGAAACATCATTTTGTTCAGTGAACAAATGAGCATAATAATTCCTCATTTCTAACTTGATTTTATCCTGCTCAAAACAATCCTCCCCATCTATTTGTAGCTTCATAATTGTATTTCTTTTCTTCCTTGCAGAGGCAATCCTATGAAAGTAAGATGTAATTTTGTTTAGCTCTAGTGTACCATTTCCTAGCCTCCATATTTGTAATTTGTTTGAGCTTCAGGGCACTTTCTACTCTTTCTTGAAACTGAATATAATTTAGCCTTCCTCCTTCCTCCAACTGATCCAAGTTATCAATCTTCAAATTTAATTCCTTCTTATCCCTCTTAACAGAACCAAATTCCTCCCTACTTCAATTCTTAAGAAAGAATTTCAAATTCTGTAGCTTCCTAAAGAAAACAAAACTTGGACTTCCTTGAAACTCCATTACATTCCACCACTCTTCAATCTTCTTTAAGAAATCTTTATGAAGAATCCAACCATTTTCAAACTTAAAATAAGGTAAACACCTCACTCCAGGTTTAGTAATAACCATTATAGGTTTATGGTCAGAAATCACTCTAGTTAATGTCATCTGAACCGCTTCAGGAAAAGCTTCATCCAACTCCACACTGAACAAGAATCTATCCAACCTACATAAAAGAGGATCCTCATGCATATCTGACCAAGTAAAAGTTCCTCCTAACAAAGGCAAATCAATTAATTCCTGGTCATAGATAAATTCATTCAAAAAAGCATTATTCCTACTGTCTCCTTCTCCTCTATTCCTCTCATCTTCCCCTCTCACTGCATTCATATCACCTGTAACACAAAGCGGCCCCGCCCACCAGTGCCTTATTTCTTTCAAATCTTCCCAAAATTCAGTTCTGTCATTATACTCACATGGAGAATAAACATTGCAAATGCATCATTTAAACCCATTTGTAACAGTTTTGAAAATAATAGCAATATTGTTAAAACCCCTCCTTTCATCTTCCTTGATCAATTTACTGTTATCCCAAATAGATAACAATCCTCCGCTACTGCCCACCGAAGGAATATAACACCAATCAAAATTTTCATCATACCACAGGTTCTTAACAAACCATCTATTCATTTTCATAATTTTAGTTTCTTGAATCAAACAAACAGTGCATCTCTGAACCGAAATCAAATTCTTAAGAGCATTAATTTTTTCAAAAGAATTTAACCCTCTAATGTTCCAATCGATGATTTTAAAATCCATTAAAACATACCATTTGTTGTTCACTTTCTTCCGCAGCTTCTTTGTAAGCTTCTTTATTTGTTCCATCTCTAACTTCATCTCCAGATGATTCAGTCCCCTTTAACAATGCCATTTTCTCCCAATTAGCCTTACGACACCTCTCTTTGTACTTCAATAACTGCTTCATTATGCTTCTTTTAACCAACTCCTTCTCCTCTTCCGAAATACTACCATAAGTGCAGCAATGTAACAACATCAATTCAGACGCTTCCACCACCATCTCCATACTTTGTAGATTTGATAATTGAATATCTCCTAACTTTTTGACAATCTGATTTTCAATGTCAGAAAGAAGATTTATTTCAATAATATCTAACTGATCCTAAGATACACTTACCTCCAGCGCTGTATCCTTCGCACCATCGTCTGATTCCCCTTTATTAATTTCCACCGTTTTGGAATGTAAATGTGATCCCTCTTCAACTGTCATATTTTGGTTCGAAAAAACCTTTTGTTTAGAATTTGAATTTGGAACCGATTTTTGAACCGGAACAAAAATCCACCTTCCTTGAGTCGGGTTATCCGATTCGAGATTGGCTCTATCCAACTCAGTCGTCTCCTCCTTTTCTTCCTCATCCATGCCTCCCTTTATTAAAAGTTGATTATCCGACATAATCTTCGTACCCGACTTTTGAATTTCAAAAAGTGCGGTTGACTCATCCATCTTCCTTAATTCACAGCCATAATCCAGCTCACCCAGTGTTAATTTTTCCCCATATTTCGGATCCCACTCCACCGTCAGCACCACCTTCTCTTCCAGCAGCTCCGTCACCAACACCGCCGGTATTTGGTTGATACTACCAGTAACCCCAATCCTAAAGAAATTATGTCCTTCTAATCTTAATGTTTCAACAGCAATCTTTTTGAATCCACCTAGAGAGATTTCATTTCCAATCTTTTCAAAAACCTCCGAATTCCACTTCTCCTTAGCCAAACCTCTAATCTTTAACCAAAGAATTTCTTGAGTAACTTTTTCAATTTGAAAAGTCGTCTGTTTGGTCTTATCCTTCACCTTTCCCTCTCCTCCAAATTTAGCCTTCCCCGTCCACTGAGATAATCTAAGAGCAATATCTTTGAATCTTCATTTAATAGGTTTCCAAATCTGTAGCCATTCTTCCTCCTCCAAATTGACCAAAGCCGCATTATCTGTTAACTTTTCAATATCCAAATATCTTGTCATATTCATTTCCTTCTTTATCAAATACGCCACCTGATTCCAATTCATTTTCTTTGTAGTCACCACCACTCCTATTCTTCTCTGACTTCCCATATTTATTGAATTATCCTCAGGAAAATCACCTTGAGTTGGAAATTTTTGAGTATTCTTCGTCTTTAGTCCATAATCCTCCATATACTTTTCTAAAACTTCCGAAAATAAAGACCAACAACATCTTTCTTCCCCCACCGGGATACAGAAGCTATAAGTCTTATCGCTCTCCTCCACCTCAGATCTTGAAACCCTTACATACTCTCCTCCATTATTTCTTTGAACTCTAATCTCAAACACCAAATCTCCTTCCATTTTTTCAAATCTTGTGTCCCTGTTTTGCTTCATTGAAAGTTGTTTAAACTTCTGAATCAACCATTCTATCATCACTTTCGAAAAGAACAACCATGTACTAAAGCCCCTCCTTCCTCGCTCTAAAATCTTTACCCTTTGCAACCCTAGTTTTTCAGTGATTACTTCGATCTCCACGGTTTTCCTTTCGAATTGGACAATTTTCCTTCCTCCACCGCCTCCGCCTTTGTGAATGTCCATCGCCTTTAGCCGTGGTCAAAATCGCACGGCCAAAGTCAAAGATAACCACCGCCTCCTTATACTCAAAATAAAATCAGATTTTTATTTTATCCTTTTACATTTTAAGAAACTCATAGTTTTCATTAAAAAAATAATCCTATTTTATCCTTTTACATTAAGGCCATCTCCATTAAAAAAAACTGTCGCAACAAAAGAAAGATTGTATCAGAAGATAAAAACATAGAATATTCATTTCTTCCAATTATTATCTTTTTATCTCTGTTAAAAAGATGAACCCAAACCAATGGCTAGGAGTGTAGGGAGGTGGAACGTTATGAACAGACTTTATTTTGCTCCATCGATATTGTTATAACCACTATAATTCTTCTTCAATTGATGCTCTTGACATGATAAATAAGACCAATAAGACAAACGAACCCAAAGAAGAAGAGTAAGCATTTTTTTGATATTTATATTTAAAAAGTAGAGAAGTTACACAGTAGGCAAGCGAGCAACAAACTGTGCCACTAGCCCTTTTTGAATAGCAAAACCTATCCTATTAAAAATAAAATCTCGTGAACCAGGAGTTATGACATTGTTGTGCATTACTTTATGGGCTCTCTTGAGTAGTCCAACTGCTTCTGGAGCCAAATAACCAAAAGTATCAAAAGCAAAGGGGAAGAAAGCATGCCCATTGTCAACACATGCTTTCTCATGCTTCGATATCTTACCTGAGGCAACCTTTAGCGCTGCTTGACCGACTGTAAAGGTCCCATGTCCAATGCCTCCAAAGGAGATACCCAGTGAGGTCAACACATGTGTGTTTCTCATTAGCCCATTCAAAAATAAGAACATCTGCTGGTCTTAGTGTCGATCTCCCTTCAAGTGGGTCTGTCAGGAAATGCACAGGTGCTTCATTCTTTGCCGAAATGCCAACCCTCCATAATACATCATACAAGATATCCCTCACATGATCATGTCTATATTTAAAATCAGGGTCTACTTTACAATGAACTGCATGTTCACCATACGAGTCCAAGCATCATGTGATGCAAGGAGGGCAGCGAAAGTCATAGGGATAAAGCGGGATCATTAACTTGTATTTGAGGATAGAACGGTACTCCAAAGGAGACATCTTTTGATATTTATAATTTTTGTTTTAGTTTTACTTTTTTTAATTTTTGGGGCCAGACCATTTGAATTAATTATTGGTAATATTGACAATGTAGATATTAAACTCTTCTTATACCAATTATTACATCAAATACTTCTCTTATATCCCCAAAATGATTTTGAATTTGGAGATGCACCGAGGATGATGTAATGATGATTTCTATGTTGTAATTGTTGGGGGAGACTTACAAATACGAGCCTCTATGCGCAATACGAAAACTGCACAAGCAATGAAACACAAATGCGAAAAATAAACAACTACGATGATATAGAACAAAATCACACAACATCGGCAATTACTTAGAAAAACCCCTCCAAGGTGAAGGGTAAAAAACCATGGGAAAATTCTACACTATAATCAATAATGGGTTACACACAATTCTCTCAATTTAGGGATAACAACAACTTCAAGGGCATATAACACTTGGATAAGAAATTTACATAATTACACTCACCACTAGGGTGGATCAACAATTCATTTACCTAAATAGGTAAGGTTCACTATCAATTGACAATAGCAAGAGTAAGAGATACTTACTACTAAGGTTTGAACAAACCCTAGATTTTTCCCCTTTGAAGAGATATGGAAATTAATCAATCAGTCTTCACCACACTAACCAATAGATCCATAGATAAGAAACCTTTCTTCTTCCTCTTCAAGATTAACCCAGATCTCACCAACAAATCAACTCTAATGGTGGTTTCACCTCTCTTTCTCACTCACTCTCTCACTACCTCCTTTCTTTTCTCACAACTTGAGAAGATAATCCCATGAAAACAAAACATCTTTTGATGCCTTGTTATAACCTAACATAGGCACTGCTATCTAGCTCATCCCATTTTTTAAGGGGATACCTACTCTTCGACCCATAAGGAGGGATAAGCCCAACAATCTCCCCCTCACGACTTATGGCGAGGTACCAGTCACCACCAAGCTTTCCCCTACTGCATAAATACACATGATTGTACTTTGGTAGCGACTTTGTCATCATATCAGAACCATTCTTGTCTGTATGGATCTTCTCAATCTGAAAGACCTTCTCATCGAGAACTTTTTGTATCCACCGGTATCTAATATTGATGTGCTTGGACCTCGATTGTAAACTCGAATTCTTGTTGAGATGAATGACACTCTGGTTGTCACAGTAAATGATGAACCTTTTTTGTTTTACACTGATTTCTCTAACAAACCTATTCATCCATATCATGTCCTTGCAACTCTCCGTAGATGGAATCTACTCTGCCTCTGTAGTTGAATATGCCATACATATTTGTAACTTGGACTGCTATTAGAGCATTGCTCGGTCGAACTCGTATACGTTGCTATCTCAAGCATGTTTGTCAATATTAGCGATCAAAACTATACGTCTTGATTTTTAGTTTACTTATGACTAAGTCTCGGTCTAGGATAGTGAAGTATAGTTTAGCTCCAGACTCCATGGCAATTATCTTGTGAAGACGAAGAACTACTCAAGGAACCGGTGGAACTTCATCTGGCCAAAAAGGTATGTGGAGACTTGAACTTATCAAGCACTCAAAAGTCTATCTATCTCCTACTCTTGAGATAACAGTCGTATAAGTATGATAGTTTTCATACATACACATTTGCTATTTCGAGCCGAGTTTACTCGCATATCTTTTTCTCGAAATATGTGTTGGTAAGATTTTTCTTTAACCACGGTTCATCTTTACCCGTGAAGAAAGTCGTGATGACGTTTCAATCTGGAAAATATCTTTGATGACGGTAGCCGATTCTTTATATCTAACGACTATTAACATTATAGAAGAATGTTTCAATGATTGAAATGTAAAGTTGAGATTACGTAACCACCTATGGATATAAGCATATATAGTGTGTTCGCACATTAGTGTATAAGTCCATTTACCGAAAACCAAGTGCATGCATATGTGTGCATGCGATATTGGTGAAGGAGACAGGTTGGGTACGCGTACTGGCGGAAGTTCACGTCCGTGAATTTCTGCTGAGTTTGGAGTTTATGAACTTATAAACCAGTCACCTTAGGTACGCGTACCCACGGAAGTTTTTCATCGGAAAATTTCTGCTGGGTTTTCAAACCCAATTCTGGTATAGCTAAGGTACACGTACCTAAGCTGGTTATTTCTCAAATAGATTGTTCATGAACTTAAACAATAAAACAGTAAGGAATACAATACCGTGGCTATATTGTTCATGAATTGATTCGAGTGAATCAAACCGATTTTGCTTCAATTGTGTCTTATGTAGTACATATGATTTCCTTGCAATTGAACAACTCTTGAACTAGTTCTTATGAGTCATTTGAACTAGTTATGAGAAGATGAATACGGTTAATATGAAAGTTCTCATATGGCTAACCATTGGTCAAACATTTGTGGGCCAACTAAGTGTATACGTTTAGGTACGGTTACTCATACCTAAATGAAATACATTTTATTTGTGTGTGTGACACGCTAAGTTTCGATCTAACGGTTGAAAGATATTAGCTTAGATAAATCAGGTTTTTCATCTAACGGTGAATATTGAATGCTTTGTTACCAAGGTAACTTGGATTGCAAACCCTGATTTGAAAACTATATAAGGGAGACGTCTATCAACTGGAAAACTAATCCCCACACCTCATGTATGATACTAGTTGGTTTTTCTAGAGTCGATTCTCCTTTAATCATAAGTTTCTTCTAGAGACCCTATCGATTAACGACTTGAAGACTTCATTGGGATTGTGAAGCTAGACGAAACTAATTCTCTTGTAGTTGAGCAATCTAATCTTGCCATTTTCTATCGTACGATTTCAATTGAATAATTAGCTTGAGATTATATCTCCAATAGGGGAAGATAAAAAGAAATCACCAACATCTTCGTCTCATTGTTTGTGATTCTGCGATATCTAGTTTCGCTACCATACGATTTATATTATTGAGATGTGATCAATAATTCTAGGATATTCTTCGGGAATATAAGTCCGGGTTATTGATTGGTTCTTGTTCACCTTGATTTTATCAAAAGACGAAACAAAACTCATAGGTTTATCTGTGGGAGATAGATTTATCTATTATTGTATACTTTTCTGTGTGATACATATTTGTTTATTCAAGTCTTCGACTTTGGGTCGTAGGAACTCTTAGTTGTCGGTGAGATCAGCTAAGAGAATCAAGTGCGTAGTATCTTGCTGGGACCAGAGACGTAAGGAGCATAATTGTACCTTGAATCAGTGTGATATTGATTAGGGTTCAACTACAGTCCAGACCGAAGTTAGTTTGTAGTAGGCTAGTGTATGTAGCGGTTTAATACAGTGTGGTGTTCAATCTGGACTAGGTCCCGGGATTTTTCCGCATTTGCGGTTTCCTCGTTAACAAAATTTCAGGTGTCTGTGTTATTTCTATTCCGCATTATAATTTGTTATATAATTAAAATATCACAGGTTGTGCATTGTATCAATCAATTGTGAAATCCAACCTTTGGTTGTTGATTGGAAATCGATTGATCCTTGGATATTGGTTTTTGATACCATCCAAGTTTATATCTCTCTTATATTTTATAAAGACTCGCAGATTTCTATTTTCTTGAGTATAGATCAAATAAAGAGATAGAGATATTAACTCCTTGATATACTTTTTATTAAGATTGAGTCTGACTATCTAATTGATTCTCTTAAAAGTATATTAGAGTTAGTCCATACAGATTGCTAATCGAAATATTGGGTAAGGTTGTTAGACCCCCTCTTTTTTAATTGGTATCAGCGCAGGCTAACACGTTCAAGACCTCAAAAGTCTGTATTTGTAACGATCTGACTCTATGGACAGAGGTGCTATCTCTATTAACGTACCACCAGTCTTCGATGGCTCAAATTACTTATGGTGGAAAATTGTTATGCGAGATTTTCTTCGATCACGTGATTTTGAATCATGGGTATATGTTGTTAATGGCTATGATGCTCCCGTTGTTGCATTAGGTAACATTAATGTTCCAAAAAATATTGGGGAATACGATGCTGCTGAGATACTTGCTGCAAAGCAAAACTCCGACGTTTTGAATGCCATCATACATGCCATTACCACAAATCTTCATCAACATGTGTCAAATTGCACTAGGTCTAAAGATGCGTGGGATATCTTAGAAATCGTATTCGAAGGTAATACCAGTGAAAAGGAAACTAGGCTTCAAAATCTAAATTCCAATTGGGAAAACCTTCGTATGGCAGATGAAGATTCATTTGATGAGTTTAATCACAAAGTGTTTGAAATTGTTAATGCACCTTTTGCATTGGGTAAGACTATTCCTGAAAAGGAAATTGTGATGAAAAATCTCAGATCGCTGCCATCTAGATACGATTCTAAGAAGCATGCCATTGTTGAGGGAAATAACCCAGATACACTTTCCAGAAACACTCTAATAGGAAAGTTGAAGATGCTTGATCTTGATACGGGAAGAACATTTGCGCTTAACACTGTGACCAAAAAAGGAGTATCCTCTCACCTGTTGTAGGATCAGAATATTGTTACAACAATATTCTGTGAAATAAACAACAGATCTGCGATACATCAATAATAAACAACAATTCTGCGATATATTAATGATATTCTGCGAAACATCTCAAGGTGACGTAAGGAATGACATATCGGATGAAAACGACAGAAGCATGAGAAGAGCGTGACATTTTTGCGATGAATCGATAAAGCCTACGAAATATTAAGGCGGTGCCACCTGCGATTTATCGCAGGAACCTAGATCCGAAATTAAAGGGAATCTTAGCTGTAAATGAGTCATCATGAGTGTAATCCACTATGTAAATCCCTATATAAAGGAAATGAATAGTTCGAGAGGGGGATGTATTTTTGAGGGATAGGAAGGTTTTTAGGAGAGAGAAAATCTTTATCAAGTATTCTGTGTTCTTGATTTTTGTAAAATTCCTTAAGATCATATTAATGAAAAAGTGTCTTTAATCTTCAAATCATGTCATAAATATTGATAAATTCTTGAATAGGGTGTAGTGTGGGAATTCCTGCAACTACATTTTGGCGCCCAGAAACAGGGAAAGAATCAATTTGAGAAATTTCAAATTGACTTGAAGATTTGAAGAAATTATTAGAATTGAAGAAATGGCTAGAAGGAGAAGAAATACATCAGAACCACCAACAACAGTGAGAAGAAGTAAAAGAAATGCAGGGGAAGGAACAGGTGAATTGGAAGGATTTTTAAGGATTAGATCCGGAAGAAGTAGAGTGAGAAATAGAGCAGAAAATTCAATCCAACCACCGAATCAACAAACACGAGCACAAGATAGAAATGTGGATTATGATAGAGTAAGTGTGCATACTTGGAGGTCGGATTCGATAGAAGAAGCGGAAAATCAAGAATAGGAAAGAAATCAAGAAATGGATGGAGGACTAATTCATGAAGAGCATGAAGAAGTAGATGATTTGAGACAAAGGATACAGGAAGAAAGAAGATTAGAGGAAGAAGAACGTGCCAATCTTACAAGGCAAAATCATGAATTAAGAAGGGAAAATTTGAGGTTGCAAAATAGAAGATCGAGAAGCAGCATGAGATCAAATTCAAGATCATATAGAGAAGAAACAACACAAAATCTCCCTATACAAAATATTGGCGATAATTTGATAAATGATCGTTATATTCCACGCGGAGAAACTTTAGACATTAGACATAATCAGGATGAGGGAGAAAATCAAGAAGAGAGAAGGAGAATGTTACGTGATGAAGAAATTCGAAGAAATCGCAGAATAATTGAAGATGATATTGAGAGGCATTATATTGATCAAGTACATTTAGCGGGAGAAAGAGAGAGATTGCGAGCATAAGTAGAAGAACAAGAAATTCAAACAGCGTTGCGTCAGAATAATCATGATAATCGAGAAAGACGACGTACGCAAAATCGTAATAATGATAATATCAATGAGGAATATGAGAGAATTCGCAGAGACATAGAAAGGAAACGAAGAGAAACAGTAAGGGATGAGTAAATTCGCGGAGAAGAGAATGAAAGACAAATTAACTTGCAAGAAGAAGAAAATCGTAGAAGAAGGCAAAACCAAGATGTTGGAGAAGAAGCGCGAAACATCGCAAGACAAGAAAGGCATGAACGCAGACGAAGAGAGGCTGCGTTGAAAAGGCCAATGGAGCAAAATTCTGATAGGAATGAACAAATCTTGCGAGAATTAGCAGAAATGAGAGGAATGATAAATAACAGAAGAGAAGGAGGAAGAAGACAACTTGATGAGGCAATCGAAGAAGCTGCGAAAACTCCATTTACTCAAGAGGTACAATTAGGAGGGATACCTCCAAAATGCAATTTACCGGTATTGACCAGTATATTTGATGGGACTACGTGTGTTGTCCAACATATCAAAGCTTATATTCGATGTATGCTACAATGGGAGAACCATGATGTCGTTTTGTGCAAATATTTTGCGTAAGTTTAACTGGCGAAGCAC
Organism: Papaver bracteatum; assembly: GCA_023529315.1. Taxonomy (NCBI): domain Eukaryota; kingdom Viridiplantae; phylum Streptophyta; class Magnoliopsida; order Ranunculales; family Papaveraceae; genus Papaver; species Papaver bracteatum. The sequence continues at coordinate 1,646,001 of JAJJWX010001290.1, forward strand.
TGAAGTGGTTTGAAAGTCTTCCCAAGAATACAATAAATTCATTCATGCATTTGCAAACTACTTTCTTAGGAGCATACATCAGCGATAACTTTACGCGACCTGGAATTGAAGATGTGTTTGGATTGAAACAGAGAGTCGGTGAGAGTTTAAAGCACTTAACGATAAGATGGAGGACAATGTGTAGTGAAATGGCAGGAAGAGTAGATGAAAGATATCTCATTTTGTCCTTCATAAATGCTATGTTTGCGACAAATCTATTATACATCCAGGTCTTCAGAGTTAAAAACACAATCACCATGACAAAACTGCGATAATTTCAAGAAGAATATATTTCTTTGGAGGAAAAACAAAATGAGATGGAATCTTATCCATTTCACACGGGCACAAGTTTAGCCGCAGCAAATGGATGTTTGTTACCAAGGATGATTAATACAGTAGCAAGTACTTCCCAAAATCCGCGAGAGAAAATGGAGACTGATAATCAACATAAGATAGTATCAATGGTGAGTAGAGATCAGGAGGAATTGTAAAAGGAGAGAAATTTTTATAATCGCAATAACAATAATAAGGTCCCAAGGTTTGATCAACCGCATGAGACTTATGGTGGATAGAGGCAAAATTATTCAAGAGAGCAAAGAGGTCAGAGGAATATGTTGGAAGACATAAAATTGCCACCTTTAAATACCGGTATAGACAAGATTTGGGAAGCGATTATTTTGATGGAGAATATACCCTCACCCTGGAACATGGGGAAAGAACCACATCCTAACAACCAAAATCAAGAGTTCTGTCCTTATCATCATTTTCATGGCCATTCTGTGCATAATTGTAGAAATGTAAAAAGAATTATTTTGCGAATGATTGAACATGGGAAATTAAATCATTTTCTAGCAAGATATTTACAATCGCAGCAATTGCCGCAAGCACCAGAAATTCGCAGAGTTAATGTTGCAAAAGAAGCCGAAACATTTGTCATTGAAGTAGGAGCTACAACAAAAAATCTATTTTGCAATTCAATTGTACATTCGCAGAAAACGATAGAGGATTTCCATGACAATGTGCTAAGCAGAGTATTTGCAAGGGATATAGAGGGAAGAGAGGTGATGAATATTGCGAAGATTTCTCCGTTAGAAGAATGGCAGAAACAATTTATTTCATTTACTGCAGAAGAGATACCAGAGCCTGGGAAGATGCATGACAACCCATTGGTGGTGAAGTTAGAGATAAATCCAAAATACAGAGAAGAAGGAGAAGAAGATGATGGTGACGCAACAAGTGATTCTTGGGCAATAGATAAAGTTTTAATTGACACTGGTAACTCGGTGGACATTTTATTTTATCATACTTACCGCACAATGGGTGGAAGAGATGATGAATTAATCCCTTCAACTTACAAGATCTATGGTTTTAATGGCACTGCAAACAAGCCAAAAGGAGAAATTACTATGGAAATTCCGTTGAACATGATATCTTCAAAAATCAAGTTTTGTGTAGTGGATATAGAATCTCCTTACAATGCCTTAATTGGAATACCATGGCTCCATGGGATCTTGGGCATAGCATCAACATATCATCAATGCATAAAGTTTTCACATCCTCATGGTATTAGGATAATTAAAGGTCATTGGTTTGAAGGCAAAAAGTGTTATGAAGTTGACATTAATACTTGCGAAGAAATAAATGCCCGAAATCGTAATTGGCAACATAACAGGAGGCAAACTCAAAGAGCTGAAAAATTGATGGTGGACAATATAGAGTTGCGAGGAAAGGATATATTACAAGAATAGTTTGTCCCAAAAGAATCAATGGTGATTAATCATGTGAATATGGGAAAAAGTTGAAATCTTCATTCTTCACAGGAGAACAAACAAGTATAAGGTGTTGCGATAAATCAAGTATCAAGAAATTGCGAATAATCATTCGTCACAGAAGAAAAGAAGTGCAATAGTATCATGTTGCGAACAATCGAAAAACAAGAACAGCAAAAATTGTGCACACAGAATATTAAAAGAAAAACTTTGCTCAAAAATAAGAATTTTTCTATTAAAAGAAAAAGATGATGATTTCGAATCATGTAAGAATTTTTAATGCAAATGCATAAAATGGGCGCAAATTGCCTAAAAATATATAAGAATGGGACGTACTTTTATGGCGTACACCTTAGTTCGTGGATTCTAGTCCGTAAGAGGCAATGTCCTTAAAGTGCGTCATAAGGGGGTATCTCTTTGCATGGCTATGGGAAAGGCTATACCGCTGCTGGAACCTAGTCATGGAGATTTGGGATTATAGAAAATCCATCCAGGAGAGATAACTTGGATTCCCAACTATATAAGGTTATACCCTGGTTGGGCGCCCGAGAGTTTCTCCTAAGGAATGCAAAGTATGATCAAGGCGCCGAGGTACACGGTTGATCTGTGGGTGCCCGGGATGGATGAACCTACCCTGGACATCCACGGAAAGTCTTGGCTTACGATGTGTTCTGCCCAAAGAAAACCCCACTTAGGGTGCAGTCTTGTAACTATAAGCCATATAAGGCATAAAGGACAAGGCTGCGAAAACAACTGGTTGTTGGCAGAACCGGATGGGAAAGTGCTAGTCTTGTATGGCCGATGTATAATCCTTGAAGGGGCAACCGGGGGGAGAGATAAGGGCGATACCCTCCATTAGGGAGATGTGTATCAAAAAAGACGGCAATGTCATGGGACTTTATAATCGCAAGAATATTTAGGCCCGTCATATTGTAGCGTGACACAGACAACAATGTCATGGGACTTTATATTCGCAAGAATATTTAGGCCCGTCATATTGCCGCGTGACTGGACAAAAAGCCTAAAGAGAAATGTTAAGATGAGATCAATGGGTTTTTGCGATAAGGTCAAAAGATGAGATAAATGAAATCAATAATAAGAGGATATAAATCGCAAAGACGTCCTGCGATTTCATCGAAAAGACGACAATGTCATAAGTCTTAAAAAGCAAAGAGAGATTAATCTCACAAGAAGGCTTAGATTTATCATATTGCCACAGAGATTAAAATTAAATGATAAGGCAAGATCAATGGATATTATTACATATAAAAATAAGAATGTCCTGCGATCTTGTCGCATAAAAGTGGCATAATAATACCTTTAACTAGGAAGGCGAAATAAGACCACAAGAGAGATTATATCTGCGAAGCGTATAACAGATTTTTCACAGAAATATTTGCAATAATTCATTTATCATATTGCAGATTAATAACAAGAGGCAAGTATGGGAATGATGCATAGAATGGAAAATATTGTTATTCATCATTATATGATAAATTCATGTAAATAACAAACAGATAGAAGCAAAAAAGAATTTATATATATTGAAAGACATCTGAAGTTGCAGATAATTCGCAGAATATTACATTTTGTCGCAGATAATTATCGCAAGAAATAATGGGAGGAATACAGGAGAAGATCAAAAATAAAAATAAAACTATTGAGATTTATCTCCATCATTACTTTCATCTTCATCTTCACCATCTTCATCATTAGTTCGTTCCTCATCTTCGCTCTCACTTTCGTCTGCATCAGCCCTCACCGCTTTAAATAACGGTACTTGGAACTAGCTGGGATATTATCCATAAGACAAGGATATATTCTAAGAGGAAGATCATCATCTTTGCAAACTTTCTCAATGGCATTATTGCGAATGGTGAGAAGGTTATTACGCAAGTTTGAGTTGGATATCTTTATTTTCTCTCGCAGTCTTGAGATTTTTTCGTTACAGGAAGCAAGACTTTTCGCAAGACTAATTTTTTCTTCCTCGAGCTCTGCTACCCTTTTGGAATATCTTCCTTCAGATTCTGCAATGATACAACAATAAATTATAAATTGGTTGGGAATCTACAAGAAATACAAAGATATTAGAGGAACAATAAATAACCTTCTCTTTCATGGATCATTTCTTGTATCAATGTTGCTTGCTCAGTATGAAGACTGACATCTATCGCTAAGTTTTTCCTAGCATTATTGAGAATTGTCGCAGCCCATGCAAATTCATCATCATTTTGAATGAGAAGATGGGAACGGATTTGTTTTTCTCTCTTAAGAAGTTTAATATTTTCATCCTTAAGTCTATCTCTCTCAAGTTCAGTATCAATAAGGGTATTGCGAAATTTTGATAGAGCTTCGGCGCCTTGAAGAGTAATGCGTTCTTTATCCTTCTCAAGTTCACTCTTCTTGGCTTTTAAGACTTTAATTTTTTTTTCTCTAAATTCATCTCTGCAAGTCTTTAAACTATTGGACATACTCAAGGTAGATCTATAGTCCATTCTCATAATGGAAACATGATGTTTAAGCTCATCAAGGGATAAAGTATTAATTTTTTCGTCTGAATAATTATTTAAAGCGTCATTAAGGCGCTGAAGAAGAGTGGTTTCATCTATGGGTTCATCAAAAGAATTGAGAATAAGAGCTTCATCAGTAAGATTATAGGCATCTGCAAAATGATTGCTCAAATAAGCTAAAATAGCGAGAATAAAAAAAAAAAAAAAAAATTAAAGAGGAAAAAGATTTATACCAATAACTTGTTTGCAGAACTTCTCCTTGTCAACTAATTTCTGTTGAAGAACTTCAATTTCTACTTCAAGCGATTTGTTTTTATGAAGGAGCTCAGTATTTCCAGATACTTCCAATTGTTTACATTTTTCGCGAAGAAGGGATATTTCAGCTTCATATTGTTTATTTTTCTCACGAAGTTTTGTAGATTCAGATTGTGAATCAGTAAGCCTTTTCTGCGATGTTGATAATCTATTTTCTAATTCTGAAGCAACAGAAAAAGAAGCTCTAGCAGTCTGCGACAGAAAAGAGAAAATGAGTGAGGATAAGTAAAAGATCTTCGATACTCATGATAAATGTAAAATTTACTACAAGAAAAATAAAGGAAAGGGGCATACCAACGAAGTTAGCGCGTGAAGAAAACTTGATTCGATAAATCTTGAAACTCCTTTAAGATCTTTATTATTAGTCATGATTGAAGCATCGCAGATTTTCGAGAGATAATAGCAAGTACGAGTGATATCATCCTCACCAACACCTTGCATGGGGTTCCTAAAAATATTTGACAGTTGATCCATTGGAGTCTCAGGTTGAGAGAAACCCATCGCAGATCTAATTCTTGTGGAAGAAAAATGTGCTGAAGTGCCCACAGTGATGTCATGGTTTACCCCATCATTTTCTTCAAGTTCATTATCTTTTTCAGCGATAATAGAAGTCTCTCAAAGTGGAAGAAGTGGTTGAGTTTTTCTTCTCGTCTCTGGAGGACCGTCTGTGGTTTGATTTTTATTGCGGCGAGGGGAAGCACCAGAATTTTCATTTGGAGTTAATACTTTTTTGCCTTTATCTTTGGCTTCAACCATCGCGACAAATGGAATTTCCTTGAAAACAATCACACATAAAGATAAGAAACAGGGGCAATAATATATTATTAAGGGTTATAAAAGAATGTTTCTTACTTCATCTGTGAAGGTTTTCAAAATTTGTAGGAGATTGGGATTCCCAGTACTGGCGTAACTAGCCTTCATTTTTTCAATCTGATAAAAGATATTTCAATAATTAGTAAGAGTAATATATTTATCTAAATTTGCGAATAATGATAAAATTTGCGAGATATACCTCAGAATTCTTTTCAGGCCAATTAAAAACCCAAGGACGATACGACGCAAGATTCGAAAGATTCGCAGGAATATCAAGAGTGCCAAAAATATATGGACCTTCAAGGAGGTGAGGAAATTTGCACCACTTGTCATCTTTTGAGAAGCGTGGACCTTGGTTTCTACTTGAATGATAATCTATATCTTGCATAAGAATTTTATCTTTCGCAACTTTTTTATCCTTATTTAAACGAACGACCCAACATGTGCTCTCTTTCTTCATGGGAATTACTTGATAATTCGCAAAGAAATTCTCCACGGTATATTTCGCTGGAATAATTGGGATATCTTCAAAATCAGGATGTTTCGCAGATTCAGGATAGCGAAGAAGAGGGGAGATTAGAGAAGAAGGTATTTATAAGAAAAGAAGATTCTCGAGAACATCAATGCATTTAATGAAGAAAAGACATGAATGGTCAGAATTCAACGGTTGAAAAAAGACGTGTCAAGGGATAAATGAGAGAGAAAAAACACGCGTAGAATATCTTGCGATGGATGCAGAGACGTGTCAGAATGAAGGGAATGTGAAAAGGCAAGGAGTTGCGGCAAATCAAGAAACTTAAGTTCTCATGATCTTTATCTTCTTCGCAGAAAAGATATGAGAAGAGGCAAGATGTAGGATCAGAATATTGTTACAACAATATTCCTATGAAATAAACAACAGATCTGCGATACATCAATAATAAACAACAGTTCTGCGATATATCAATGATATTCTGCGAAACATCTCAAGGTGACGTAAGGAATGACATATCGGATGAAAACGACAGAAGCATGAGAAGAGCGTGACATTTTTGTGATGAATCGATAAAGCCTACGAAATATTAAGGCGGTGCCACCTGCGATTTATCGCAGGAACCTAGATCCGAAATTAAAGGGAATCTTAGCTGTAAATGAGATGTCATGAGCTGTAATCCACTATGTAAATCCCTATATAAAGGAAATGAATAGTTCCAGAGAGGGGGATGAATTTTTGAGGGCTAGGAAGGTTTTTAGGAGAGAGAAAATCTTTATCAAGTATTCTGTGTTCTTGATTTTTGTAAAATTCCTTAAGATCATATTAATGAAAAAGTGTCTTTAATCTTCAAATCATGTCATAAATATTGATAAATTCTTGAATAGGGTGTAATGTGGGAATTCCTGCAACTACACCTGTCTTGGGCTGGTGAATTTTGCTCCAATCATGTTGATTTTGATAAATCACTGATAATCATAAAGGTCAAGGATATGATAAAGAGGAAAAATAGATGTGTTGAATATCCATTTTCAGTTAATGCTTTAGATAATTCAACAAAAGACGAAACTACATTGAATGTCACATAGATTCTCTCTCCTCTTCAACTTATGATTCAGAATTTGAGTATGACACGGAGTTTCTTGATCTCTTAAATAAAGAGATCCTTCAAGAGAACCTTTTTGTAAAGGCCTCCTTGAAAGAATTTGAATCATCACTCCAGGCGAAAAGAATTGAGATAAAGCATCTTAATGATAACTTCGTTAGAACCATGTCTCTAAAGGAAGAAGAGATTAACACTCTCAAGTATGACCTGCAAAGGTTGTCAGGAAGCTCTGATAAAATTGCAGCAATGTTGAAAAAGTGTGGGTCTAATAACCATACCCAATATTTCGATTAGCAATATGTATGGACAACTCCGAGTTACTTTCTAGAGAATCAAATAGACAGTCAGACTCAATCAATAGAAAATATCTCAGGGAGTTTATTATCTCAATCTCTCAATTTGATCTATACTCAAGCAAATAGAATCTGCGAGTCTTTATCAAAGAGAGATAACTTGGATGGTACCAAAGACCAATATCCAAGCGTCAATCAATTTAAATCAACAACCAAATAGGTAGGATATTCTAATTGATTGAAAAACGCACAACCTGTATTATTTCAATTATATAACAAAATGTAATGCGGAAAAGAAATAACACAGACACCAGAATTTTGTTAACGAGGAAACTGCAAATGCAGAAAAACCCCAGGACCTATTCCAGATTAAACATACACTGTATTAAGCCATTACAGACACTAGCCTACTCCAAGCTAACTTCGGCTTGGACTGTAGTTGAACCCCAATCAATCTCACACTAATCCAAGGTACAATTACGCTCCTACGCCTCTAATCTCAGCAGGATATTGCGCACTTGATTCCCTTAGCTGATCTCACCCACAACCAAGAGTTTCTACGACACAAAGTCGAAGACTTTAATAAACAAATCTGTATCACACAGAAAAGTCTACAAGGATAGATAAATTCGTCTCCCACGAATAAACCTATGAGTTTTGTTTCGTCTTTTGATAAATAAAGGTGAACATGAACCAATTGATAAAACCAGACTTATATTCCCGAAGAACAGCTCAACTTTATCAATCACTTCACAATAAACTTAATCGACGCAGCGAATAAGATTATTGAGGAATCACAAACGATGAGACGAAGTGTTTGTGACTACTTTTATATCTTGCCTATCGGATATAGAAATCTCAAGCCAATTATTATAATTGTACTCGTATGATAGAAACAGTAAGATCATATCACACAACTACAAGAAAAGTAGTATCGGTCTGGCTTCATAATCCCAATGAAGTCTTTAAGTCGTCAACCTAGTTTAGACGAAGAAAACCAAAGGTTAAATGAGAATCGACTCTAGCTTAGCAAACTAGTATCACACGGAATGTGTGGGGATTAGGTTTCCCAGTTTCTAGAGTTCTCCCTTATATAGTATTTCAAATCATGGTTTGCAATCAATGTTAGCTTACTAACAAAGCATTCAATATTCACCGTTAGATGAAAACCTGATTAGATTCAAGCTAATATTTATCAACTCTTAGATAGAAAACATAACTTGTTATTGACACATGAAATGCACGTTTGTAGGCTTGTGAAAACCATACCCAAACTTGTACATTAGTTGGTTCAACAATAGTTAACCAAATGGTTATCCATATGATAACTTTCATATCAACCATATTCTTCTTCACCATAACTAGTCCAAATGACTCAAATGAACTAGTTAGAGAGTTGTTCAATTGCTTAGATCTTTATGTACTACACAAGACACAATTGAAGCAAAAACAATATGATTCACTCGAATCGTATCATGAACTACAAAGCCACGGTTTGCAATAGCATTCCTTAATTTATTATGATAAGTTCACAAACATCGTTTTTAGATATAACCTACTCAAGTTCGCGGACGGAGTTCACAAACTCCGGCAGAAATTCTCGGGTTCGAGAACTACACTAGTTCATGGAATGGATTCGCGGACTGAGTTTGTATGCTGAGTTCGCGGACTGAGCTCACGTACTACTCCGGTTTCACTTGATCAACAAAGTTCGCAAACTTTGGTTCAAGCAATAAGGACTTATACATATATATGTTTCTGCGAAAATGCTTATATCCTCCAATGGTTATATTGTCTAAACTCTCATTTCAATCATTGAAACATTCTCAGAGGGCGTTATATAGTTGTTATTCACAAATTATTTTTCGTCAGAGCGATTTTCAAAATGATTGAAATATAACATGACTATCGTCACTAGGTAAAGATGAACTTATATAAAGCGAAAGATTTACCAACACATATTTCGAGAAATAGATAAGCGAGATATACTCAACTCGAAATACCTCTTGTGGTATAATCTTAGTCTATATAGTAATACGACTTTTGTCTCAAGATAGGAGATAGAGTAGATAGACTTTTTAGTGATAGATAATTTCAAGTCTCCGCATACCTTAGTAGATGAAGATCCACTGGTCCCTTGAGTAGTCCTTCGTCATGTATGATAATCGTCATGGAGTTCTTGAGATCAACTACACTTTCTATCCTAGTCCGAGACCTTAGCTATAGTTGACTAGAAATCAAGACTTTATAGTTTTGATCACTAATATTGACAAATATGCTTGAGATAACAACGCATGTGAGTTCGACCGAGCAGTGCTCTAACAATCTCCCCCTTTGTCAATTTTAGTGGAAAAACTATTAATACATATGGAATACAAAAAATATATAAATAAACTTTGTATCTCATATTCCACATGTCGTCTGATCTTCAACATTACTCAAAATCTTCGTCACTTCCAAGTACTCCAATGATCCCAAAGGTTGTAAGTTTAGCATCATCGTTGTTGAAAATCCATAGCTATAACAATGTGAAAACAAGAGTTCTCAATCTTTGTTATACAGTGTCATAGTATCATTACACTGCGTCAAAGTCCAATTGCATCACAACCTTAACAACAATACGATGGTGATACTTCACCCCCTCTTAGTCAATACTCCATCTCATATGAAAACCACCCCCCCTTACATAATGATCCGAAAACCATATGTATTTGTAGTGTGAACTACATATTAATTCTCCCTCTTTTTGTCAATAAAATTGGCAAATGTACAAGAACGTGATCCTAATGAAATTTTCGTAAGAGACATTTCATGACCAAAGGTAAATGTATATCATCTTGTTTAGATGCAATCATAAAGCCGAATCTAAATGCATTCATCAAGGAGTTGATAAAGATACAAGATACCCCTATAATATTCCACAGCCGCACTCCCCACAAAGATTTGGCAATTAAGCACAAGTTCAAAAGAACTCTCCCCCATAAAATGTCATTCCCAAGGGAACAACAAGAGCGACCTTAATTTCAAAAGAAAAGAAGGATTTCTTTGAACTCAACAAATATCATACAAGTATGAACTTGGAATCCAAAAAGAAATATTCAATCAAATTAACTGTAAGCGAACCATGATTATTTTGACTAAATATGCTCAATACAAGTAAACTTATGGAGACTTAAGAAATCAATTACATTAATCACCAGAAAACTTGTAAATAATTTAATTGCCATACTCAACCAAACTAATAACAAAAGTAATCAATTTAATTGATCACACTTGACATAAGAAAAATCTATGGAGCAATGTCTAAGTTAATCATGAATAACCAACCCAGCCAAAGAAATGATCAAACATAAGAAAACTTATGGAGTGCTAATTAAATAACCACACAAGATGATTAATTTAGTTTAACATGTTCAACATAAAGTACCTTATGGAACAACAACTAAGCTAATCACAAAAGTAATCAACTTTTGTTGTTTTAGTGCTTAAAATAAGACACTTCATGGAACAACACAGTATTTACACAAGAAAAATTAGATCTGAGATCGACCTTATATTGTGAAATACACAAGGATTCATTCTATGTTTCCATCACTATTTGCACAATGACACACAATAGACATAATCCTTGAATCACAAAAGATTTTAACCTATCTTACATCAATATTTGACAATATAGGCTTAACTTTTGTGTTTATCAAAAGTCTATTCATTCTTTTATCAATACTTTCATATCAATTCACGAACGACTTTACTTTTGACAAAAGTTCACGGACGTAAACACACATATCCCATAACAATATTGCAATATATAAAATCATAAAGATTAATACTGCAAAAATCATCTTCCGAACAAGTTTAGTATTAAAACCAATAAATCGAAAAACAAAAAGATGAAAACATTGGATATAGCTATATGTAATCACAATAATAGACATTCCAAACCACTAGTTATTCTTCTAATGAAAACAAGAAAAATAGAAGATTTACTAGGCAAACAGAAATCAGAGTTCATTAAGAACCTTGTATCTTTCAATGAAACCATCAAAGAATGTATCGCTGATTTCGTTTATTCTCTTGACCGTAGACACACCATGTTCGTGAGTTAGAACACTAACTTTGTGATCAACCACCCGAGCAAGTTTTCAAGCTTTGGCTTTTGATCCATGATGAGCTTCTTTTGATTCCGTAATAGAATATTCTGATTAGCAAGAATTCTGTCCACCATCTAGAAGTTGGTTTATTTGCAATTGAAGATTTGCAAACTCGACCTTTGAATCGTTTCGAAAACGAGTTAAATCCTTCACAGAATCATTAATTCAGGAGTTGTAATCCTTTCTTTCAAGGATCTTCTTCAGAACCAGCTCCTGAATTGACTCACGTTCCGATTGTCTTCCTCCATATCAAGACGCAAAATATCTTGAGATCTTGCAGAGTTCTCCATAAAATTTTAGGAACTGAAAACACAATATATAATAGGTATATATATATATATACATTTGTGAAACAGGAGAAGAAACTCTAGTTCCGAACAAACCTAGAGGACACAGACCAAACAAAAATAATATACATCATACTTGAGTATTTTCTCAATTAATTTCCTTGCACCTCTCAAGTTGGAAGCAAGGAACAAATACCTGGAGTTAGGTAGTAGAGTGGAAATTAATCCCACTGTGATCATCGAGAAATGAGTTGTATATATCATCTGACTGTTTGATCTTTGTTTTCTTCGCCTTTATTCGGTTGACTTTCATCCCTGAAGGATAAGACATGGAGTACTTAACAAATCCATCAGATGGCTTTCTTTGAGGACTAAGTCTGAGACCCTCATCGTAGTACCAGGAATA